>JAKSZT010004015.1:15308389-15591419 GCA_026826555.1 Tolypeutes matacus
TGATGTGAGAAGGAGGTGCCAATTCGCTTGAGCCACCTCCGCTCCCTGCTTTTGCTGTGTCTCACATTATGTTTTTCCTCCCTGCATCTCTTGTTGTGCCATCTTGTTGTGTAAGCTTGCCACACCTGCCCGTCGCATCAGCTCACTGTCTTCTTTACGAGGTACCGGGAACCTCTGCTCCCTGCTTTGTTGTGTCTCTCATTATGTTTTTTCTTCTTGTGTCTCTTGTTGTGTCAGCTTGCCACACCTGCCCATCGCAGCAGCTCACTGTCTTCTTTAGGAGACAACAGGATCCGAACCAGCAACCTCCCATGTGGTAGGCAGCAGCCCAGTTGCCTGAGCCACATCTGCTTCCCCTTCCTCTGTTTCTTTGAGTTGAAGGATAGCTGAAAGAACTTCTATCTAAGTTCAGGCATTGTTTGGGTGAGTATCATCAAATCTTGCTAGAACACAAGCTCCATGAAGGTAGGGATTTTTTTTTTTTTAATCTATTTTGTATACTGATGTATTCCAACTCCTAGAATAGTGCCTAGGACACAGTAGAGGCTCTATAAATATTTGTTGAATAAATGAATGAATCAGGGGGCATTCATATACTAAGGGACCTCAGAGAACAGATTGCCCAATGACTACCAAAGGACTGTGTTCTGAGGGACTAATATTTTGAGAAAATGGAGTTTTCTGTCCAAATAAGTATATGAACCATTGCATACTATTTCCCAATTATAAAGATTCACAATGCATATTAAAAAGTACAGACTCTAATAATTCCTGAAGTAAAGATATCTACTTAACTTTGTTTAGCTCAGAATTTTCTAAATTTATTTGAGAACACTTTTTTTTGTTTGTTTGATGGTTTTAATATAATACCTGTTGACATCCCATGGAACTAATGTTCCAAAAAAATACACTTTGGGGAATGCTTCCCTGGACCAATTTGCTCATTTTTCAGTGGAATGCCAACAGTCTACATCTCTACAATGTTTTATCTTTCAAGTGCCTGCTTTGCTACTATCTTTTTTAAGCCTGACGAAACTGAGAAATCACCGGATAGTATCCCCATTTTGGAGATAAGGAAATAGAGGTTCAGGAGGTGAGGGGTTTTGCTACAGGTCATGCAGCTAGTTAATGACAGAGATGAGAATAGAACTTAAGTCATGTATTAATCCAGTTATCACCAACTAGCACCTTAGCTGGTGTCTATCCTATCTTTTTCTACCACAGGACAAGTCAAAAGAGACTTTTCCCAAAAAGAAATATTCAAGAACACAAGAATTCTCATTAAGAATTTGGTTTAATTGACCACCTTCCTGGAAGCTTCAAAAGATTAAGGATAACCCCAAGGATCTTGTTTTTTTATTTATTAGAGAAGTTGTGGGTTTACAGAACAAACATGCATAAAATACAGATTCCCATATACCACCCTATTCTTTTTTAATAATATTTTTTTAAAAAAGACACTTAGATTATATAAATGATAGACAAAACTATAGAGATTCCCATATGCCTTACTCCCCACACTTCCCACACGCTCCCACATAAACATCCTTCATTAGTGTGGCACATTCATTGCAATTGATAAATGCTTCCAGGGGTTTTGCCACTGAACATGGACCATAGCTCGCATTGTAGTCTACACTCTCTCCCACATAGTTCTGCATGCTATGGGAACGTATAAAATGGCCTATATCTGTCGTTGCAATGTTGTTCAGGATGATTCCTGAGTCCCGAAAAATCCCCTGTATTACAACTGTTTTTCCCTCTCCCTGCCCCCAGAGCCTCCAGTATACCACCCTATTTTTAACACCTTGCATTGGTGCAAAACATTTGTTACAATCGATGATAGCACATTTTTATAATTGGATTGTTCTCTATCTTGCTTGCCCTTCCTGTCTGCCACATACATTCTTCCAGACCAGAGAAAGCACCTGCATGGTATACATGCCCTCACACCTCCCTTGACCGTGACGGAATGGCTAACTCATTACCTCCCACTTTCTCAATCAAGCACTTCAGGAAACCACTAGCCACAAATCCGTTGGCCCAGCCTTGAAATCTACTGTCCTGAGCCCTCCTTCTCACTGCTCCACTGCTGCTTCCCACAATTCTTAGGTTAATGGAGCCTATTAAGCTACTTCTCACTGTGGCAAGCAGGCTTTCCTTTTTATTTGCCTGGACTGGGCATCTTTCAGACTCCAAAGAATTGATGCTTATTTTGATAAGAATTCAATGAGATATATATATCTGAAAGAGCCTTGGATACAGTAAGGAATTATACTAATTATTTACTGCAATCATTGCCCTTTCGTCTGGACTAGAGTGGGCAAGCTTTATCTTCCTGCTCTCTGATTCTAATTTTGATCCAATTATTCTAACTGTTGGATGCTCAATATCAAGTGGCACTACATAATTAAAAAAAAAAAAAAACAACTAAATTGGGCTTCATTTTAAGTAGGACTTCAATTAGAACAGCCTTAGATACTATAATATTTGTAAATGTCTTACTTCGAGGAAAGAGTAACAAAGACAGGAATTGAGGAGCCAGAAATATTCGGTTTAATTCCAGCTACCATTGGATTTAGTACCTGCTTTAGACCCAGGCAGTAGGGGCTCTGCCCAGGTCCCCATGCTGCAGAGAGACCTGCTTGCTCCCAATTCCGACTACACCTCTCCTCATGGAGTGAAGGTCCGTGGGACCAAGGGAACATGTCCACCAAGAGCCTCCTTCACACCAAGCAGCCAGGACCCTGGAAGTTCCTGCCTAAATGGCCCTAAGTTCATTTCTAGGGACCACTCAGGCCTCTTCCCCGGGGTCCACTCTCCTGAGGGGGAGATGGGTGGAGATTGGTTGCAGGGCCAAGATGTACACATGCCTGCCCTCAAGGCCACTTGTAGTGTGGAATGAAGCTGGGGGTGGAAAGAGAAGAGGGGGAAAGCCCAAACTCACTTTACCTTACCGTGCTCTAGGTGGGAACTCTGAGGCATCCAGGGATTCTCAATTCAAACCTTTCAAGGCAGGAGGAGGGCATATATTTTAGTTAACAGTGTGCAAGCTTGGTTCATACATTTTGAATATTCACGCCTGGGGGCGGATGTGGCTCAAATGGTTGCGCATTCATTTCCCATATGGAGGGACCCATGGTTCGATCCCCCGGACCTCCAGTAAAATAAAGAAAAATATAGGTGTGCAGGTGCACCGTCAGGCCCTGCGAGCAGGTGAGCCCCCAGGCCCCACCGAAATACACAGCAAGATGATGATGTAACAAGGAAGAGACGCAGGGGACAGGCAAGATAAGACGCACTGAAAAAATAGGAACTGAGGTGGTGCAGGTGGCAGAATGCCGCTCTCCCATATCGGAGGTTCCCAGTTTCGAGTCCCAGTGAAGACAGGAGGAGAAGGATGAGAGGAGAGGGCAGGAAACAGACACAGAGAATTGCCCAACGAATGGACATAAAAACAACAAAAATGGGGGAGCGGGTAAAATGGATAAAAAGTAAATAAATAAATAAATCTTAAAAAAAAATTCACGCCTATGTGAGGGGGCCTCTGTTTGTAGGCACTCTCACCCCGGGCCTTACAAATGTTAGGCATGGACTGAATGGACCTTTTAATGCTAAGAGCTATTAGTTCCCAAAACAACACAAAACAGTTCCCCCAGCCAAAATAGAAACACTGATTTTTAAAAATGTGATCTGTCATTCAAAGCCAACCCAACACATAATCCTAACTCTAAAAGAAACATTGCAACAATCACTCTGTCTTCATATTGCGCTCAAACAAGCATTCATTTATTTATTCTGCATGAAACACTCAGCAAATTCTTCAGTTTTGAGCGTTTACCAGATGATTTACCCTTTCCTCAATCAAATGACATAATACAGGTAGAAGTGCTTATAAACTGCAAAGTGCTATTCAAATGTAAGGGATTTTTTATTTTTAACAGTCAATAAAAGAAGATCTGAGAGGGAGGAAAGGCTGTGATTTTGTGCATCACTGATGGCTGAGGTTGTGGAGATTTCATTTGTGATTCTAATCAGAAGCATAGGACATGAATGACTTATGAAATGCTCTGCTTTACCCATGTTCATTTCATTTCATAAATGTATTTATTCGGGGCTGCAATCACCGAAGACACACGATTGTTTAAGGTAAACAAGTTTTATTTAATGACACTCAGGAGGAGGTACTGAAAAGACACCTACCACACTAGCAAATGCATGGCTTTTGTATATTTCCACTTTTCCAGATTGTTTACGACCATATGGGCCGGGGCTCAACTTTTCCCTCAAGCCTAGAGGCATTTCAAACCTGCAAAGGGCTCATCATTATCAACCAAATCAGTAAAAACCATCTGAACGCCCATGTGAGCTTCCAGGGGGCCGAAGAGTTCGCAGAGAAGGAGAGCCTGGATGGAAGGAAAGAACTTTCTGAGCAGTTGCTTCCCAGTTATCCAGGCAGTGCAGCATAGGCATAATCCAAGTGGAGAAGACAAAGGTTGTATTACAGTCTATAGTTCCTGCCCTCATCTCCCACTAAATCCTTTTACCCAAGACCTTGACAAGCAGGTCATGGACTTTAGCAATAGCCATTCTCAGAACCAATTGATATCTATTGTATCTCTTTGGACTCTGGGCTGGCAGGGACTTACTTATTCAACGTATTTTTGTTGAGCAGCTACTACATACCAGGTTCTGTTCTGGGCACTGAGAATAGCAGTAACGAGATGAGCAAGTTCCTTGCTCTCATGGAACTTAAATTTAATAAGTTGCTTTTACCCTTTAAAGAGGGATCTCTTTGAGACTTCTCTCCCCCTACATCCCCAGACAAACTGGGCCAGGCGCCAGACAGTAAATAAATTAAGAATGAAAACAAACTAAATTCATGTTATAAGTGCTTTGAGGAAATAAACCAGGTGGTGTATTGCAGTGAGATTGAAGTATGCTGTGTTAGTCTAGGCGGCCAGAGGAGGCATCTCTGAGGATATAACATTTGAACTGAAACCTGGATAAAAGGCTCTGGCAGGCGGCCCTCTGGGGTGGGACTCTTGCAGAGTGGTTTGGAGCTGTCTACCCTCCACTGTGCCTGCTCACCCATGGGAACATGCGTTTCTCCTGCCCCATCAAATGGTATAAACACCGTTACTCCCGCTGCTACCCTCTCTCCTGGCTCCATCCACCACCACATGCAGTTCCAGTCAGCCTCCAGCCCTCAGAGGCTTTCAGGCAGGGCAATACACCCCCACTTTCTTCAGATAGTTACTCTGGAGGTGGGTGACAGAAGTGAGGGACCATTTTTGCTCTCTCAGCACCTCTCTATGGCTGTGTCTAGCACCTCTTTTTTTAGAAGGTGTGGGTACTTATCACCCACTGTCCTCAGCTTTGGGGACTCAGTTAAACTTCTAAGACTGCAAGAAGAGTCCATTACCATCCTGGTACACTAGTCCAGGAGCTGAAAGGCATGAGGTTTTATTCCATCAATCATAACTAAGAAGTAATAGGCTCTCCTTTCTTCTCCAGCAGAGGAGCTTCCCAAGTAGACAAGCTGGTTCACTCTTTACCACTCCATCACTGCACATTTTTCTGCATCATTCACATTAATGAGATTTGCTTAAATTAAACAAATATAAATGTGCATATATTTTCAGCCTTTTTTCAGGGAAGAATGTGTTTGGGAGCATTTTATCTGCAGAATTGGACATAATCTGATTCTGGGCCTTACCAGATATTTATTTAGGGAAAACTGGAATTATTCTGGGCGACATAAACTTCTCAATGAGTCTGGCATGCCTTCAGGACCAGAGAGTGTACCACCACCTGTGTCCTGTGAACGTGCACCATTGCTGGGACCTGAGGACATAGGACCAATCAGAGCCCACCTGGCTGTGTGCCCACCACATCCCCACCCCCCAGGGGTGTTTGCTCATGCCAGTGATCCAAAATCAGAACTTAACTCTAGTCCTCGTGAATGGAATACTTAATAAGCCACGTTAAAAAAGTGATTCACCATGGTTAACGACCAACAATAAAATAATATGGCTAAAACCCATTGCTTGAATGTCTACAAAGTAGGAGAGAACTTGACAAGGGCAGAACATTTGAATCAAATTATGCAAATAGAACAAAGAGGCTTTCTTTGGGAGAAGTTAATTTGCCTTATGCCTAACTTTTATCTAGGTCTTGAAAGCTCCAGAGGTGCCTCAGAGTCTCGGGGCATGGGAAAATATTTGTTTGTATTCATTCAGTTATTTGCTAGCAGACAGCAAAGTGAAGGGCGTGCAGGTTTGATTACTACTTCCATCTGAAGTCATAAGAGAAGGCAAAAATGCAAGGTAAGTAACCTTAGTATCTTAGGCCATCAGAAGAGGAAGTCACCTCAGAAAGATCATGTATCTCGACTCCCTGGTGGAGTCCAAAGAGGTGAAGTGACTTGTCCAATGCAACGCCTGTAGTTAATGGTAGAGCAGGACCAACTTTCTGTGGCCCAGAGTTCTAGTCAAGTGGTCCTTCCTGGATACCACTTGGACCATCTCTGTTTTTTATTAATTAATAGACAATTTTTAGCACAGATTTAGATTTACAGGGGAAAAAAGAGCAGATAGTACAGAGAGTTCCCATATATCCCCTTCTCCTCTGCACAGTTTCCCATATTACTAAAATCTTGCCTTAGTGTGGTATATTTATGACAATTAATGAACCGATATTGCTACATTACTAAGTAAAGCTTCTAGCTTACCTTAAGGTTCAGTCTGTGCTATACCATTCTATGTGTTTTGATAAATGCATCATGTCCTGTATCCACCTTCACAGTACTTAGAGAGCAGTTTCACTGCCCTGAAAATACCCTGTGTTTGATTCCTAGTCAAGTGGTTCTTCTGGACGCCACTCGGATTCTCCAGATGGAAACTTGGGCCCTAATCATTTTCTAGCCTTTCATGAAATATTTCATCTCCTTCCTTGGTTTCACGTTCATGCCAACGTAGGGCTGTGGCTGTGCTAGCTTGCTAACAGGACCAGGTGATGTGCTCTCCACCTGCTTCCCAGACAGCTCCAGCAAGAGCCACCTGCTGAAGGAAGGGGGATTCCTCTCAGGACCCCTCCTTCCAGGATTCAGTCCTCTACTTTTTCAGACGTACTCCCTGCTTTGTAAATACTTCCGTTACAGAATGGAAAAAGAAGCAGCTTTTCCAGAGCACGTTAAAAGAAGCGTCCCCTGAGTTAATCAAATTAATGGAGAAAAATCAATACAGGTACTGATCACAAATAAACTCAAGAAGATAAACAACTTATTTACCGAACTGTTCACTTTGCTAGTTGTTTTGAGTTCAAAGAACCATAATTTAAATGAGGTACAGGCTGTGATGTGAAAATTTCTAAAACTGGTCGTGCTTAATGTGGGGGAGAGCACAGAGAAAATAGGCACAATCATATGCACTCCGACAGTGAGCTTAAATTGGTACGACTTTTCAGAAAAGTAATTTGGCAATATGTATCCGTAGACTTAAAAATGTCCATACTCAATCATCCAGAAATTCCACTCCCAGGGAATTCCTCTCAAGGAGATAATCAGAGAGGTCCTCAAAGATTTTACAAGAGAATGTTCAATAGTTTCATATTACAAAGGAAAAATAAGAATGGAAACAGCCTAGACACCTGACAATAGGAAGGTAGTGGATATTCTTGGAGTTTTTCTGCCAATCACTTCCTATCATCCCTCCTGCTTGGCAGGAGGTGTCCTTTGAATGAGTATGGTCCCCATTTCTCTCTTCAAAAAGTCAAATGGAGCAGCTCTCTGCTACCTGTCCCCTTGGAGGTAGGGTGGGGCACATGACCCGGGCTTGGCCAACCAGGTATCCTTTCTCAGAACGTTGAAACCTAAGTAAATCAAAAACCCCAGGGACAGATTCTTTCTTCAGTTCACCCTGGCTAGGAATCCCACTGCTGAGCCTCCCTTTTTCCCACTCTTTTTTTCTTAGCCTATTTTTCCAGCCCTCCTAAAGATCCTAAATTAAGTGGAAGAAGAATTTACCAGTATCCCTAGTATAGCTCTGGTAAATTCTTCTTCCACTTAATTTAGGCATGGTTGGTTTTTGTGGCTTGCAGACAAAACTCTGAAGGACACAAAGAGAATGAGCAAATACATAATGAAACATCTATTCAATAGAATATTATTCATTTATCAAAGCTCATGTTTTCAACATGTAAAGACATGGAAAAGACAGCATTGAAACCTGTATAGAGATTGTAATCACAGTTCTGCAAATCTATGTGTGCATCTAACTGTTATTATTATATCTCTGTCTCTATCATCTGTGTGTATGTGTATGGAAAAATTCCTGGAAGAAAACACATGAAAATGTTAACAGTTGTTTTATCTGAGAAGGTATATGGGCCATATAAGATGCTCCTTCACCACCCAAGCCATTTTATCTGCAGAACTAGCTTAGCTGTCACCTCCTCCAGAAAGCCTTTCCCAATCTGTTAGAACTCCTCCTTTGTACTCTGAGCACACCTAACACAGACTTGCCTGATGACAGTGAATTGTGATTGCCTCTTAATTTACCTGCCTCCCTGACCACTTGTTATTGCCCATGCTGTCCCCTATGCCTCACATCGTGCCAGCTTATGGCAGAAATTCAATAAAAATTTTGTAGAATAGATGCATGCAAGAATTATTGTTATAATAAGAAAAAATAATGTTATGAAAAAGAAGTGCCTGTTTTCTCTTTATTTCAAGTAAGAAATGAAGTCAGATCGAAAACTCTTACCTTACAATAAGTAAATTACATATGTCAGTGAATTGACTGTCTCGGACCCAGCAATATGGACAGGTGGTGTGCTGTCTAGTAAATTAGATTGGTGTGGACAGATAAACCAGTACTTTTTTTCTCAGCCTAAATCATAGCAATAACTGCCTCCCCTCTCCATTTCTACTTTGCTCCCAGGGATATTGCCTGCTCATCCAGCTGCTGCTGTCCTCCGAGTATATCTTCTGAGATTACCATCAGCTAAATATTGCATTGTCTTTGGACGATTTTCCTATGTTGTAACTCCTCACCACATTTGCAATGCTTTTCTAGTTCCAGACAAGCTACAGACTGTTAATTTACCCTTGCCTTTGCCTTGCTCAAGGAAATTGAAAATAAACTTTAATTTCCTAGTCAAGGGTTATGGGTGCTTTGTGTGTTCGGAGAGGAAGAATAATTATTGTTTGATGGAATTAGGGAATATTAGGAGAGTTTCTAAAGTTAGTGAAGTTGCACAGGAATTGATCACTTGTCCATACATTTTGCGGTCATTCCAATGAGCAGAAGTTTTGTCAACAACTGAGATCTGTTTGATACCTGGCCTCAATCTGTCAGTCACTCCCAGTAACCATATTCATGGGCTTTTAGAACTGAATTTTGAATTCTATCAAAAGATTTCTACTGGCCTTGGAGATGCTGTTGAGGCTGTTCTCTTATTTAGTTAGTTACCTCTCTGACTACACAAAATAAAAGAAAAACTTCCTTTGGGGAAAATCAACAATTTCTGGCAGGAAAATAAACACGGGTGCTTTCAGAATTCCAGAAGCCCAAGCCTGAGCATCTGGAAGCAAAGAAAGAGTGGAGAAGTCTTTGTTGGTAACTGACCGCCTGTAGGAACTTAACAAATGCTTAGTTCTTTGAAGTTGCTCAGTTTAAGTCCTAGAATGAGCCTAAGTGTGATGTGAGGCACACTGGAGGAGAAGACAGATTGTTATTTCCGTGGGGCGAAAAGCAAACATACTAACTTTTGGTGCTTTGGGTTTTTGTTTTAGCTTTTATTCTTTCTCTGGGGAGATATTTTTATTGTGAGATTATATAAAGCTAGCAATAAAGCAATCAATTATTTATTGAATACATACTACGGGATAAGAACTTGGTTCTATACACCAGTGAATATGAAAGATACGGCTCCTACTACCCACCTGGGACCATTTAGTTGAGGAGACAAACGTTAATCACAGAATAACACTTTCACACAAATGTATATATCCCATATATCTTTTTACCTAGTTACAATCATTGCATGTATATGAATGTTTTATTTTTACTCAACGTTATTATGTCCCAAATTTTCCCATGTTTCTACGTGGTCTTCATGGTCAAAAATTTAATTCTGACACGTAACCATTCCCCTTCTGCAGGGCAAATTACTGCTATAAATAACACTGAAGAGAACTCCTTTGTGAATGTAGCTTTTTTCCTTCCACTGAAATTGTTCCCAGCAATGAGATTCTTGAGTCCCTGAGGATGGCAAATATGGTGAATGCATACCACCACACTTCGTTTCTATAGTACTGCTTCTGGCTGAGCCTAGACACAGCTTCAGAATCCTTCTTAACACAATATTCCAAGCAGCCTCAGTAGCCATCCCTGGCAAACAAATTTACAATATTGATATGTATTGCCACACCAAAATTTTATCTTGGAGCTAAGTCAGGGGAAAGTCCCACTTTCATTCATTTCCATTTCTAAGAAATCAGCAGATTTTCCTTTCAACTGACTCAAAGTTCCCTGCGGTTCCCTTGTTCACTTTTGAGCCTCTAAATATGCAATTCCCTCTCCATCCACGATGCTCCATCAGAGCTCACTGCATCACAATCCAGACTGCCTTTCTAGGTGCAATTAAGTTCATCAGGGTTTAAACAATAGTTTCTAATTTCCTTTGGTTAAACTGGCAGCTTCCCTGCAGCTTGATGACCACCAGCAATGGGACTGAAACTTCCCAAAGCAATGTAAAAGAATCCCTGGCATCTGGATTCTTTAAGTTAAAGAAAATAAATTAAAACTGAGAGGCCACCAAGGGCAGCATCCTTGTCCATCCGCCATTCACACAGGAGGAGGTGTGGCCAGCTCCTGGAGTCATTTCCAGCAGTGTCTAGGCCTGTCCAGTGCCCTTAACAGCTTCCTTTCCATCCATGTCCAAAGCTTCCAGCACCCTGAGGAGGTCTTCTGAAGGTATTGCTTTCTACCTCTTCCAGCTCTGCTTCATGCTTTTCACTCCAAACCTTTTTACTCTTTTTTTTTTTTTCCTTCTGGTTTCCTCAGTGCTACTTTGGCTTACCTAGTATCTTTCTCCTCTGGTTCTTTGAATAACAGCCCCCTCCTCCTCCACTTGTGGAATTGCTCCCCCCTCACTATGTTTCCCATATGAGTCTGGTAGGACAGCCAATTCCAGTTCCCTGCACTTCTCACTGAAGAAATCAGTACCTGGCCCAGCCTCATACCCCTGGCTACAGGGATTGGCTCAAAGGGTGGGCAAGGGACATGAGCAAAAAGAAATCAGAGCCTTTCCCAGTCTTCTAAAATGGGTTGGGGGGGATTCTGCTTTCCTCCCAAGGTTGCTGGGCTTGGTTAACGTGATCTTGGATCTGCCTGTGGCCATGTTCCTTCATCCTTAACCATACCATGGAAGCCCTCACACAGCAGAAGAGAATGAGTCTGCATACGGGGGCGGGGGGAGGGAGTCCTGGTGACAAATTTAACACTGTCATCTAGCATGGCCAAAGGAAGAAAGAAAGGAAGGGGGAAGATTCTGAAGGCCTCCTTTATCCCAAAGCACCCAGAGCCTCCCCCACCAACAAAAGTTTGAGGTTGGCATGATCACTCTGAGCAAGAGCTGGGTGTCTGGTGTAGATTTGTTGACCCAAAGGGTAAAGCCAGCTCTACTACTCAGAGCTTGATCTGCTGGCTCTAGAAAGAGAGGCCATGAACTGAGTCAGTCACCCCAATATTGTTTCTCATAGGAGATTTGTGGGGAGGTGACAAATTTGGCTGTCCACCAATTTTAGTAATGCCCCCGAAATGCCCCTAGATTCTTGCCAGTAACCTCTTCCCCTAAGAAGGCAATTTCTCTGGGATACCAGAGTCAAACACTTCCTTTTGACAGAGGCAGAATGATTGATGAGATTAAGCAATCAGCCAAATGGGTGTACTCTCCATGACCTGAACATTCTGTGCACAGCCGCTCTGCATACCTTATTCTCCCCACCTCGGTGTCCTTTCTCCTTCCCTCCATCGATTCTGGGTCATTCAAATTTTCTCAATTGTGGAACCTGTCATCCAAAATCCATGTGTGATGTGGGCCAGCAGCAGCCGTGATTTAGTGATAGGAGTGTTAACTTGAAAGGATCCATATTTAGTATATGACTTGAATGTCGCTCTGTTGTTAGTCAAGGGTACATGGAAGCTCTGTTTTTCCTTTTGTCAGTATTCCCTCAGAAGGCCCAAGTTTTATGAGGTAATTTGAGTGGAATGAAATTTAAGTACTTCTTAAACACCCAGCAAAAGTGATGACAGATAATTATCCTCCACTGTCCAAGACTCAGTATGTGCTATCTATGTAGGAAATATTTTATTACAAACTCTCAGACAGATTGTGCCACAGGTTCGGACAGGCCTCCAATGGATGGAGAAGATAGTTTAAGTGACTCCTCCTCCACGAAGCCTTCTCTGACCTCTTTTTCCTCCTCGGCCTCTCCTTAGACTCTTCCAATCTGCTGGCTCTCATTAATAATTGGGGCCCCCTTCAATCCCTCTCTCCACCCCTTGCTCAGTCTCCACATGGGAAGGAGAGAGGCTAACCTGCTAGACCATTCCTCAGCATTTTACCAGCGAGCAGCACTTCTCGTCTGCTGCCTCACCAGGCCAGGCCAACCCCCACTGGGCTGTCCCGGCACATCCCAGCTGCATGGCTGAGGCAAGCCTGCCACCCTTGCCCACATCACCAGTTCGGCCTGTAGACTCAGCGTCTGCTACATATCTCTCACTCCCCATAGGCATGCCTGGGCACATGGGTCAAGGTTTAGAATCAAGATGGAAGGAGAGGCCTTATTTAGCCTTGTGCCCTCTCCTAGCTATAACCGGCTTTTGCATGTGGATATTAGGTGCTCCCATGGCCACCAGGACTGTCCTTCCCCTCGGGGTGTTGAGCCTCTGTGTCGGTGCTCCTTTGGTAAGGCGGACACTAGCGTTGAGTGACAGACCCCAAGTGCCAATCCCCAGCAGTACTGAAATTGCATCCTTTCTGTTAGGATGACAAGGTGCCAGAGGTAAGACTCAGTCACTCAGAGTTTAGGAAACGTATTGACCTCAGACTATTTTTTATATATATATACTTTTTAAATTAAAAAAAAAAAAAAAGATACTTAGATTACATAAATGTTACATAAAAAATATAGGGGATTCCCATATGCCCCGCTCCCAACCCCTCCCACATTTTCCCACATTAACAACATCCTTCATTAGTGTAGCACATTTGTTACAATTGATGAACACACTTTGGAGCATTGCCACTAAGCGTGGATTATAGTTTACATTGTAGATTACACTCTGTCCCGCACAATTTTGTAAGTTATCACAAGGTATATAATGGCCTGTATCTGTCACTGCAATGTTGCTCAGGACAATTCCCAAGTCCCAAATGTGCTATTTTTGATAGTCTTGTTTGGACCACAGGGCCTGAGGAGGGGGTGGGGTTCCCATGAAGATACCTGGCATTTGATTTGCCCTGTCAGTCATCCTGGGAAGAGGCCATCTTTATCCCTCAGGAGGGAAAATTCTTCCTCCTCCTCTGGGGCTTGGAATCAGTGTGGGTGATATCTGGAGCTCTTCAGGTGGGGCCGAGGGGGGAGCTGCTCGAGGTCATGTCCATGAGCAAGGCAGGGTTGACCTAGACCCAAAGAGGGTCCTCTGTGGCTTCGCTCTTCCCTCACCCCAAGGCATCACTATGTTCTCCTGAGAAGCTGTCGCTGCGGGAATTGAGGGACAAGGCTTCTGCTCAACCTAACGTGGAGCTGTACAGGGAGGGCAGGGCAGGGGCCCAACCCCAAAGTCAGAGAGGGGATAGCAGGAGTGTAAGGCAGCACGGGAGTGAGACAAGGAGGCTGGGAGGAACGCTACTGGGAATACGTGCAATTTGCCAAGCCTGGAGCATGTTCCCATGGCCGGGCTATGGAGGAGGGTTAGTTTTCATAGTGGAGGGCTTCCCACAGTACCTCACACGACGGGGAATTCCCCTTTCTGGAACAGGAAGCAGGGTCAGAGGTTTAAGAGAACAATAACAGCAGCAGTAACAAAAATTTCTCCTTCAGAAATCCTCTGCACAAAAGCGATTCCTTCTCCTCCCTGGGGTTGGCACTTGAAATTACCTGATTAAGAGTTTATTCTTAAAATTCTGCTTTTTTTGTTTAATCTTCAGGAGCTGTCTATTAAATTGGGAAGCATCATACTTTATTGAGTCCTCACTGGTTAATATTTGAGACACCCAGTTGTGAGCCAAGTGGTGGGGAGAGCCTGAGGAAGTGGGGAGCTGGGTATTCTCCCACAGGTGCATAACATCATTTCTCCAAGGTGTATAGCTACAGCTGTGACTGATAAAACAAAAATTCATTTAAAAGTGCTACTTGTTACGCTTTCTAGTATGGAAAAATGCCCAAAAGCCAAGTGAAAAAGATAAAATGAAGAACACTTTGCATGGTACAATCCAAGCATGGGAAATTTAAAAATGTATTTCCATTCTACATATAGAAAACAAAAGTCAAAAGAATATTCACCAACTATTTACAGTTCATCTCTAGAGGGTAAGGCTAGATGATACCTTTATTTCCCTTTGTTAAATTTAATTTTAATTTTATCCAAGTAATTTGCGTAACAAGTTTGGTCAAATAGCACCACGGGGCTTATAACAGAAATAAAAAGTTTCCGTTTATTACTCTTTCTTACTCCCGCTTCCCTCTCTGGGGCCAATGACCTTCAGCTCTTTGGACTGTTTTTCCTGGTATTTACTTCCATATTTTTAAATGATGTCCATAAGCCCCTGTTCCTGATCTTTCCATTTTAGACCTTATCTACTGACTTTCCACTAGAAAAACCCTCATGCATTTCCCCTCCCTCAACACCCTTCCTCCCTCTCTGCTCTCTTAACATACTTATAGCATGACCTTGTGTTAAATCATTAGCCACCATGTATGTGGTTATGATGAGCCTTATATTGCTCACAGCAGTGAGACACCATGACTTCGTCTTCCTTCTTGTACAACTTAGAGAGGAGCCCAGTGCCTCCAATTCCTGAGCCTCAGAGGTTCTGGGGCAAGCCTCTCATTCTTTCGGGTCCAAACCCCCCCACACCCTCCTTTGCGAACTCAGATTTCAGCTTCACGTCCTCTTTGAGAAGACCCTTATCACTCCTGCTTCCCACCTTCCATTCTGTTGACTTCCTTCATTTTCTGTCTTTATGGGTTTTACCAACTTTAATCATTGTCATTTGGCCAGGTTTGGAGTAGAAGCCAGGATTCATACATCTGTGCACTCTACCACATTTAAATGGAAGTTTCCAGGGCACCTTTATTTTTTATGTGAAGGCATCTTTATTTTTGTGTTATTTTATGTTAAAATAAATGAATATTTTTATCTTTTCCTATTATAATTAGGTAAAATAAAAAAATTTAAGAGCTTTTCTGAAATCGTATTAGCTTAAGCTGTATATGTTCTCAAAAAACAGTACACTAAAGTACCATTTCTATCTTGAAATCTTTTTTACCTTAAAAGTCAGTCCACGCCCTAGAAATGGCTGGGGATCCCCTTGTCTATAGGACTAATTCGGGACTGGACAAAGAGGGAGAGAGTGAGCTTGAGGAGCAGAGAGGGTGCACCCAGAGAGAAGGGGGCTTGGAGGGGAGAGAGGAAGAGGAGGGGTCCGCCAAGAAAGCCCACCTCCTTCCAAGGAGTCAGGCGCTGCCCAGTAGAACAGATACCATCATAACGAAATTCTCTCCAAAACAAAAAAGGGTTTGAAAGCCCAGCCAATGTCTGGCCCAACAGAAATCAATACCACAAAATCCCATCAGACCTCAAGAATTGGGGCAGTCCCTGGAAATCCACTGTGCTGGCTCTGACCTGCCCATACACCTGAGGGGGTGGGACGGGCAAGTAGGGTGTGGAATGGGGCCAAAGACTGTGAGGTTATTTCACCTCCCTCTCGCACCCACTCTCTGTTTCTCTGAAGAAACTTAATTTTCTTTTCCGAGTTCTTTTTCCTCATAGGATCCATCATTCTTGGTGAGGCCATGAGAAACCACACCTCATCTCTTTTTGCTTTGCTAGTGGAAGCTGAGTCTGAAATTCAGTTACCATCATTCACTTAACTATTGTTTTAAAAGGCAAATAGATACATTCTGTGTTAGTCAGCCAAAGGGGTGCTAATGCAAAATACCAGAAATCAGTTGGCTTTCATAAAGGGTATTTATTTGGGGTAGAAGCCCACAGTTACCAGGCCATAAAGCATAAGTTACCTCCCTCACCAAAGTTTATTACCACGTGTTAGAGCAAGATGGCTGCTGATGTCTGTGAGGGTTCAGGCTTCCTGGGTTCCTCTCTTCCTGGGGCTTGCTTCTCTCTGGGCTCAGCACCTCTGCTATCTCCACAAGGTCAGCTGTAGACTATGAGGCTCTCTAGGCTTTGGCTCTCTCCACAAGGCCAGCTGTAGACTATCAGGAGAACAGCTCATCTCTTTTGCCTGGCCTTCTCTCCTTCCTCATGACCAAGCAACTCTGTGTGCTTACTTCCTGGGGCTCCAGCTCAAAACTCAGCATCAGAACTCCAACATCAAAACTCCAGCTAACTCCTCTGCTCTGCCATGTAGTTTTATCTCTGAGTAGCCACCCACCAAGGGGTGGGGACTCAACATCCTACTGAGGTGGCCCAATCAAAACCCTAATCATAATTTAATCATGCCCAGAGGAACAGACCAGTTTACAAACATAATCCAATATCTATTTTTGGAGTTCATAAATAATGCCAAACTGCTACAGGTTCTAAACCCTATTGTAGCCCATCTCTATCTCCTCCAGCCTCGGGTCGGCTGGTATGCCCATCACCCTTGCAGGATGACTTCCTATTAATATTTACCGCTCACCCTGGGCTAGCCAATACCTTCCATCATGTTTTAGCCACTCACTGCAGTATAAAAACATGCCATGGTAAATGTTATATTGTATATAAGGTAACAAAATTAAAAAAAAAAAATCCTTGGAATGACACTACTCAAACAGGGAACCCCAAGTTAAACCATGCACTTTAATTAATAGTCCAATTATAAAAATGTGCTATCATTGATTATAACAAAGGTCCCATGTCCCACACCAATGCAAGGTGTTGGTAGTAGGGTTTGTGTATGGGAATCCTGTATTTTTTTGCAGGATTGCTCTGTAAACCTAGTTCTCTAATTTAAAAAAAAAAAAAAAGCCACCATGGTAACTATATGCTTAAGACCTTGGCCCCTGGTTTTGAACTGGAAAGGGAAACCAAATAATGATCAATTCATGAAATGAAATGCCCAAAGTGATTCTGCTCTTCCCGAGGCTCGGCCTCCCATATTGCAGTGACTGATGCGGCAAATGCAGTGAAGAGCAGACATTTAGGGCCTGGGGGGACCCCGGGCTTTGCCTACATGTCACAGGATCAGAACCCAGGGAGGGGGCCTGCTTGGAGTGGTCCTGCCCCTTGCTAAAGCAACGTGGGGCAGTTGAGAAAGCACCATCATGGCTCTCTCATCCTGTTCTATCTGAAAACCCCTGGGAGATATCCAAGATATGGTTTTCCATCCTACACTTGCTTTGAGCGATCATGGCTCGATTCCTGTGGAGCTGGACATCTGCAGCCCAGATTAAAAGCTTACAGCAACTCCATTGAGTTAAATCCAAGAGACTTAAATCTTTGGGCTATCCATGTGCCAGCTGGGCCCTGAGCCTCCATGGAGTTGCAACACCTACTCTCTAGTTCATTGGTCTCACCCAGGACAACTAACAAGGAGGTGATGATGGACAATCACCATACAAAGGAAACAAGAGAGCCTACAACTGCAAGCAAAAGAGTCCCATCCATCAGCCCCATGGGATCGCAGCCCCCTCTCATTTATAGGAGGAGTGGGCATCACCATCCCAGAATCCTCATGATTGGGTAATGAACTATGGACTAAAGTAGACTTATTGGTATTCTACTACAGACTTATTGTGATTCTAACAATGGAAGTAATTATATCATTGATATGGAGGCAGTGGTTGAAGGTGTTGAGGGCAGGGAGAGGGAAAAACAGGTGTAATACAGGGGCATTTTCGGCATTTGGGAATTGTCCTGAATGACATTGCAATGACAGATGCAGGCCATTACATATCTTGCCATAACCTACAGAATTGGGTGGGAGAGAGTGTAAACTACAATGTAAACTTTAATCTACACTTAGTGGCAATGCTCCAAAATGTGTTCATCAATTACAATGAACGTACCACACTAATGAAGGATGTTGTTAACGTGGGAGAATGTGGGAGGTGTGGGGAGCAGGGCATATGGAAATGCCCTATATTTTTTATGTGACATTTGTGTAATATAAGTATCTTTTAAAAAATGAAAAAATATATTAAAAAAAAAAAAAAAGAAAGAAAGAAAAGCTTACAGCAGAGTTAGAATCCAGGTAGCAGTTACCCACTGGAGGAAGCAGACACAGGGTGATGTAAGAAGGGCTTGAGAAGGAGTTTCTGGGGTGCTAGAAGGGTTCTATTTTTTGAGGCTGGTACTAGTAACTCAGGGATATTCAGTTTGTGAAAATTCAGCAAGTTTATGTGCACTTATCTGGATGTGTATTATTCTATGGTAAGAGCATTACATCAGTGCCTTTTAACCTTTCTGGAGTCAGAGACTCCTTTAGACTTTGAGAAAGGAATGGACCACCTCTCTAGGAAAACTCATATCTATCCCCAAGTTTAGATCCATTGCCTTCCACCATTCCCTGTCTCCTCCCTCATTTTCACCTCCACTTCTATTCATTTGCTGAGTTCCAGCTGTCATTCCTCAGTTAGGCTGCCTGCTCTCCATTTCCACACCTGCCACATAGCCTGCTCCTGGCCTCCATTGTCCCCCATCTATCCTGGGCATCACTGTTTTCATCACGATAGACTCCTACTCCCAAATCTAGACTGCCTTCTCATAACTAATCAGAACCTCCATTAACTGCCCATTTTCCTATCTATCCAAGCCCATCTCATTTCCTCTACCAACAGTAACCGGCAATTCCAGTGAAGTTCCCAATATGTTGATTCATTCCTGCCTTTGCACATTCTACTTTTCTCAGAAAGCTTTATGAGCTTTCTTTAAGCTCATAAAATACTACAACTGCCCACCAATCTTGCCTTCTCCAAGAATCCTTCCCTGACTACACCAACAAAAATCTCTCAGTTTGAACTCTATTACCCTCTTCTCTCTACATAAGATTTTATTACTTGGGCCAGTATGATCCATTCATTTATTCTGTGGTGAACATTTGTTATTTTGTTTCAACTCTACAGCACTTTCCTCTCTACACCAATATAATTCATCCTTTCACTTTGTTCATTCACTCTTCATTCTATAGTGAACATCTCTTGTTTTGTACTCCAGCATCCATTCACCCCATTTCTGATAGAATATCCCAAATGCCCCCTTGGGAATCACTACCTCCCTCACTCTCAGGCCATGTGCTCCAGGGGAGGGCAACTCCACCTTGACTCCCTGGTCACAGAACAATACCTAGTACAAAGGATTCTTTCAGGACAGACATGTGACCCAACCAGAATCAGTGAGATTTTTTGGTGGGACTAGTGGGAAAGAGGCAAATGTTCTTTGCCACTGGGCTTGAATTGGAAATGTGGGAATCTGGAGTTTCCAAGGACACCATATGAAGCCTGGAAATGAAGCCAACACTAGGAAAGGCAGAGCTTAGAGATGAAAAGAAAGTGAATATTAATGCCATCATTTCAGCCCCTGTATCAAGCCACACCTGAAGTCTGATAACTTCTGGACTTTTCAGTTATGAGACTTATACTTTGTTTTCCTGATTAAACCAGGATAGATTGGGTTTTGCTGTCATTTACAAGTGAAAGAGTTCTAAGTAAAACACATTCATTCATTGACTCCTTTATTCAAAAAGTTCACACTGCACCCTTACTTTGTGCCAGGCACTCTGCCAAGGGGATAGTCATGAAACAGAGAGACATGATCTCTGCCCCACAAAGCTTACAACCTTGGGGGCGGGGAAGACTGCAAAGACACTGGAAACTGGAATATAGAATTACCACTATGATGGAGACTATGAAGGCATTCAGCATAGATGGACTACCTAAAACTAGGGGTCAAGGAAGCAACTATCCTCAGAGAGTAGGATGAATCGGAATAGGCCAGGCTAAAGTTGGAGAGAGAACCACATTTGCAAAGGCTAGGAGGGAAGAGATCTCTAACTGTCTTCCGAGTGTATCTTGCCTCTACTAGCAGATCATAAGCAACTCCCAGGTTGTATCTTTTAACTTTTCCTAGATTGTGAACAATACCTAGTGCCGAGGATTTGCTCAGAAAACATATTTCCTGATCCATTAACATCTGTCCTATTACCTGAGGCTAATTCAGGACCACATTTTCCTTTTCTTTAATGGAAAAGGTCTAGGGTAGTATTAGAAAAACAATGACAATTGGAATAAGAACAGTATCAATAATAGCTAACTTTTTGAATCTTTATCCTATAACAGGCACCATTGTAAGTGTTCTACATGCATTATTTAATACTCAAAACGACCCTTTGAGATAGTTATCATTATTTTTCCCATTTTCCACATGAGGATACTGAGACAAAGCAATGATGAGCAATTTGCCGAGTGTGGCAGACCCTCCTGGTTGATTGACCAACAGTCATCCCCCCAGTTTCTTCCTCGCTAACAGAACTTTGGTTTCATTCAGGGCGCCGAATGTTCAGGAGAGGTAGAGGCTGCCCCTAGGCCCAGGGCTGAGTCAGAATCGGCCTAATTCAGTGGTGGACCCCTTCCCATTGGCAATGGTTATGGGTGTGAGGCACAGTTAGAGCCAATGAGACAAGAGGGGCAGTCTGCTAGGACTCCTTGCTGACTAAAATGAGACACGTGAGAGGAAATACTCCCTTTCTACCTCTGGACATTGTCATCTGCTCAGGGTACCTAGAACTGGGACATCCAGTTTTGAACCAGCTAAAACACAGGCTGACTGGTAAGGACAACAGCATGGAAAGATGAAAGGAGCCCGAGACCTGAAGAATGTTACAGAGCTCCCACATCAGTCAACCCTGGTGCTGGCCTCCCCCTGGCCTTCTTGTGATATGGTGTAATGCATTCCTTCTAAGCTAAGATGCCATCAGTTGAAAGGAGCATCATTGCATTGTGTTCAACTAAGAAAGAAAAAAAGGGCTGCCAAGCATACTATGACAAATTCTTTTTTATCATTTGTAATTTTTATTTTACAGTTAGTGAAAGAGCTCTTTTAGACTTATTTATGCTTAGAATTCTTTTACCACATATCACTCTCTTACAGTCATAAAAAAAAAAAAAAAAAAGTAAATTACTTAAGGTATTCCTCAGGCTGCTTGCATTGAAAGTCCAACTCTTTTGAATCACTTTTCCTCTGAGTCATCAACATCTAAGTTTTTCCTCTATACAATTGTCCTCCATGCCACCAAGAGCACTGGTGATGCAGTGTTTCTTAAGAGGAGCCTCTACTGCAACCTCTGGGGTTTGTTCCCAAGACGCCGTTGCCATTCTTCAGGTTTGGTGCTTAGCAACAGCAATTTCATGACATACCCAATATCCGAAATTTTAAAAATGTAAAATGTTTGTGTGTACTTGCATGCATTCCTTAGGTCTAAAAATATGAAATAACTTTTTCTTTTTGTTAAAAAAGGCTTTTAGTTTGGTTTCTGTTATTTGCTGCTACAAGAGTCCTTTCTGATTTAGCAAGGTCTCCCTTATAACAAGTGGCAGAGCCTGAATTTGAACCTGGTCATTCTGACTCCAGACTAAGCCACTAATCACTATATTAAACAGTTTTGTGTTTTAGCTAATGTGGCAGATCTGATCTTTTGAGAGTGAAACCCTGGAGTATTATACTAAGAAGGATTCTGAGGCCGTGGACTATTACATATGACTGCCAAGGAATCCTCAGTGGTGAGTCGTATTATGCAAGCCACATATTTACCTTTCCTAGACATTCACCTCAACTCTCAACTCTTATTCAGAGTCCTGGATTCCTACGGCTGGAGCGGGACCATCTTCAGCCTAAACACTTGAGGACAAGTAGGCAGGACTGCCTGCCACAAAAAGGGCCAGGCAGAGAGTACCATTCACATATAAAGGTGGTCCCTGCTTTTGTACAGTATGCAACCTACACAATTGTACGTGGCAGCCCTTCAAATAGTAATTCTCTATTTAAACCTTCACAGATAATTGCAATCATTTATTCTGGAATTTTATGCCCATTATGAAGGTCAAGTTATTTTTATGTATTAAGCTTCTCCTGTTTAAATTAAATTCTCTTCCTGGATGACACAGATTTAAGAATAACACAAAGCATTTAGTCTGGTTCTGTAGGGACTCAATATTCATCAGAAACACTGATGAATATGCATATACAGATATAATGATTTTTTTTTTTTTTTAAGATTTTATTTATTTATTCATTTATCCCCCCCTTGCTGCTTGTGCTCGCTGGGTCAGCCAACCACGCGGCACGGGCGGGCCCGCCCTCACCAGGAGGCCCCGGGAACCGAACCCCGGGCCCCCCATATGGCAAACGGGAGCCCCACTGATTGAGCCACAGCCGCTTCCCATGATTTTTAAACATTAAAAATTCTTCATATACTTGAAGGCAATCATTAAATCTCCTTTCTCATTAGCTTCTCCAAGTTAACAAACCCAATTTATTTGACAAGCTATTATCATGTGCCAGGTACCATGCTAAGCACCTTCATTCATGATGTCCTTTCTTCTTCCCTGTAACCCTATGAGGTAGGTATGTAATTATTCCCATTTTACAGACAGAGAAGATCACCGTGGTTAGGAGTGCAAGTGCTGGCGTCAGCTACCTGCATGCGAAAGGCCCATCTCCATGATTCATCAGCCCTGTGATCTCTGGCAAGTCACTTAATTCTGCCATACTCCGATTCCCTCAATTGTGAAACGGAGATAACCTACCTCTAAGGATTGTCCCAGAATTTAAAGTATTTAGCAAATGCCTGGTACCTAATAAATAATCAACACTATTTTGCTACTATTGTTATTGTAATTCCAACATGGCACAAGGGAGGGTTGGGGGGTGGAATTGAGCAGGAAACTGAACTACAGCCTTTCTAACTCTATCACAGATTTGAAAAGGACCTTAGAGACCCTGGGATCCAACCTCCTTGTTTTACAGAGAAGGGTCCTGAAGCCCATGGTGGGTAAGTACCACACACTTAGCTGATGCGGAGAATAGCCACTCGCTCCCCTGCCTCTCTGCTGCCTACATTCATGCTTTGAACTTTATCTCATGGGTCAAGTCTTCACTCGCCTTTTAGGATGAATGGAGAGATCTTTGAGAAAAAAAGTAGCTAACTCATAAGGGACAACTTGGAACCGAGTTCTGTTTTACCAAGAGAGACCATCCTCCCACAGTGCCACAGAGCTGGCCGTTGCAAGGAATTCCGAGGCCTGGTGCCTCTGAGCAGGCCTGGTACGGTGCCCAGTCCAGGGGCAAGTGCAGGCTGGGAAGCCTCCAGAGCCCCTCAGCAATTTTAGGGCATCATTAGTTTGCCCTGGGGACTTCTTGTGTGAATTAGCATCTCCTATTAAAAATGAAATCCAAGATAATAAATTGTCCTAAAGGGCTCAGATGTCTTTAATTGTGGTTTTATCTTCTCCCCCAGGCCCTGTGACTTGTAATGAGTTCCAGCTCACATCCTGGATGAATTATCATCGGAGGAGTGTGTGCCTTCTGAAAATAAACTGACAGCGGGACTCATGTTTACTCTTTAATTTACCCTCTACTCAAAAATAGTTTCCTTTCTAAAGAACATGTTTCAAACAGAAGAGTGATGCTGATTAACCCCTTAAGCTTCATACCCGCCCCAAAAAAAGTTGAGATGCAGTTGATTTATTAAGTAATGTGAACGTGAAACATCTGTGGCCTTTGACAAGTTTCTTCCAATCTTGCACCTCAGTTTACTCATCCATAAGATGAAGATAATGATATCTACCTCTCTCAGTTGTTGTGACAACTAATGTAAATAATCTATCTAGTTTAATTGCCAGCATATAGTAGTAAATGTTAGGCCTTTGCAAAGGGTAATATTTTATGATGCTATGGAAAGTTGTGTGCAAATTAAATTTGGGGAATCTATCCTGTTTTCCTGTTGATTTGCATAATTTCAGAGGAACTTCATCTTTTTTCTCCATTTCTCCTGGGTCTATAGCAGACAATGTCTCCTAACTCTGTTTTTCTGCCTCCCTCCGATTTCTGACAAATACTCATGATGTATTAGCAAATTCTCAAGTGCCCTAGGGAAATACTGCTTAAAGGAATCCTGTGCTGAAGCAAAGAAGCTGCCTATAAAGTGAATATTAACTTCTTAGTTTGTCTGGTTTATAAGTCGGTATATTGAGTTTCCGTAGGTTGAATGAACATGTGGGGATCGCTCCATTTGGATTTCCCCAGCAACCTCACTTAGTGCAAAAGAAATTAGGTATAACTCCTTATACTCCAAGGAATTGAAAGATGAAACTCCCTCCCCCGCTCCCCACTGCCCTCGAGAGAATTTTTTTTTTTCCCATAATGCCTTCCTCTTCCTGCTTTTGGAAGAGGAAAGGGCCCCCGGGCAGGTTCATTCACAGCAGTAGTCATGAGAGAGGGTTTGTCTGTGAGCATGTGAATCTTGGAGTGGGTGTTTGAGAAGGGAGCTGAACTTCTGAACTGAAGCCTGGGTGTGGGTAAGATGGAACCACTGACAGGAAGAGCCCCTTGCCCAAAATAGCCACCACCTCTCTTCTCAGCCTCTCTTGACCCCCTTCCCTCATGTGCTTCTCACAGGAGCCACCCAACCCCAGCACGAAGAAACCAGAACCCAGGGGGACTCTAGTCAAGGACACCATGACTTCCTCTTTGGCTCTGAGGGCATGAGTCAGCCCCTGGGTTCTTCATTGTTTAAAAGATTAATATGAATATGTGCTCCCTCAGGGGAACCATGGAGTTTAAGGATGACGCCTCAGCCATTATTCATAGATTTAATATCTATCTTGGTCCTGGCGGGCACTTCAGATTATGAGAAGGCTCTCTGAGAGGGAAGCAAAGAGTAGAAGACTAGGAGAAGAAATGTTTGAGGATGTTTTTACTTAAACTACTGTGGTGGATATAAAATTCAATCACAATTCTGGAACCCCTATTTTAGTTTGCTAGGCTGCTCAAGGCAGACACCATAAAATGAGCTGGCTTTCAACAATGGGAATTTATTAGCTTACAAGCTTACAGTTTTGAGGTTGTGAATATGTCCAAATCAAGGCATCATCAAGGCAATTATTTCTTTCTGAAGATCGGCTGCCGGTGATCTTTGATGCCTTTCCCACATGGCAAGGCACATGGCCGTGCCTGCTGGCCTCTCTCTTTTCTTCTGGGTTTTGCTGCATTCACCTTCTTACTTCTGTGGCTTTTTCTTTCTCTCTGTATTCATCCCATTTATAAAGGACTCCAGTAAGAGGATTAAGACCCACCCTGGGCCACACCTTAAATGAAGTAACCTCATCAAAAGGTCCTACTTACAATAGGTTTACACACACAGGAATTGATTAGCTTTAAGAACATGATTTTCTGGGGGTACATACAGTTCCAAACCACCACACTTTCATTTCTGTAAATGGTGAAAAATGTGAAGAGATTAACTCTCTGCATCAAGAAAATCATCACTTCTCTGGTTAAAGCCCCCTTACTCTTTCATTTTATTTTTTTGTCTCCCCCAAAAGGGAAGTTAAGTTGCCAGAAGGCTTCTTCATATCCTCCTGGCCTCAGGGAAGTGTTATCTGTTCCAGGTGCCACCTGTCATCCTAGCTGGCCCAGGTTCTCCCCAATATCATGACTACCCTTCCCTGAGGTACATTGTCCCTCTGGGGCTGAGTATTGGCTTCTCCCCTTGTCATGCCCATTTCTAACATGTCCACAGCTGATGTGACAGTGGCACAGTCAGTGCAGGTTGTCCTCCTCTGGCTCAGCCCTCCTTGCCTCTGTTGATCCTTAGACCCAGCTGTGTCCTCTCTCTGAGCACCAGCATAGGCTCCTCCATGCCCAAGATTCCACTATGATGTCCCCCTCACAATGACCCTATGGCACTGGGCTTGTACTTCTTAACTACCTTTCACTCCCCTTTCAAGACACATGAGGATTTTTTCAGATTTCATCTATGCCCACTGAAACTGAAGGAGTCTCAAAGGTGTAGGGGTGGGAGTATCGCAGGCCCTCTCCCCCTGAAAATGCCAGGCCTCCATTTCTGCTTTGCTGAAGCCACCTCATGTTGGCATGACGCACCTCTACAAATGGTCTCTTCCCAGAACTTCAGCTCCGGTTTTTAGATCCCAAGCCCTACACACACTCCTTCATGATTTCAGCACAAGGCTGGAGGTTAGGGGAAGGTATAGCATAATTGTCCTGTCTTTGACCTGCCTCTGAATGTTGATGTGAATCCTCAGAGGATCAAAGGGAAAAAGTATATAAGGCACTGTGATAGTTTGAGTCTTTTGTGAACCCCAAAAATTATGTTCTTAAATTAATCCACTCCTGTGTGTGTAAACCTGTAGTAGATGGGACCCTTTGATTAGACTGCTACAGTTGAGGGCTGATAATTAGATTACTTCAGAAAGGCATATCCCAGGGTTGGTCTTATTCATTTTACTAGAGTCCTTTATAAACGGGATGACTATCCAGAGATAAAAGGCCACAAAGACAGAGAGAAACCCCTATAAGCTGAGAGAGAAGGCCCCAAGATCCCAAAGCTGAAATCAACAAAACACAGAAGCTAAGAGGAAACCACTGATGCCAGAAGCTGAAAGCAATGAGACCTGGAGGAATGGGAAGAGACAAATAGATGCTGCCATTTGCCTCACCATGTGCTTTGTCATGTGAGAGAGGAATCCAGGACCACCAGCAGGTGGTTCTTAGGAAGAAAAGCATCACCTGATGAAGCCTTGAATTTGGACATTTTCACAGCCTCGGAATTGTAAACCTATAAGTTTATAAATCCCCATTGGAAAAGCCAACCCACTTCTGATATTGCCTTGGTAGCCTTTAGCAAACTAAACAGGCACTAAGACTAATATCTGGCACATAGAATGTGCTCAGTCGGTTTTACAAAGATACAGATACTCCATCAACAGTGCATTCTAATAAAATATTTAATCAGTTACTTAATGGATTTATTAATATCCTTGTATTCTTGTCACCCATGCCATCACAATACCTTACAGATAATAAAGGCTCAGGAATTATTTTGTGAATTCATTTGCTCTGAAGGATGAAACCCAATCTGGCTGGAGACAAATTCTTTCCTTTCCCTGGGGAGGAAGGTGGTACTGAAAGTTCATTTGGGGACCTCATAGGGACCAGGGTATGAGCTGGCTAGAGAAGGGATGGATAAGGACAGGGCTTCCCACCCGCAATGGTTCTGCTTTATGTTCTTCTTTCTTAATTATTTGGCAGGACTCCCCTTGAAAGCAAGTGGCTGAATCAGGTTTAGGGAATGGTTTTGAAATTGATGAGCTGAAGGAAGTCCCCTTGAGTCAAAACCTGAAGAAAGTGAGTTTTGCTAAACAAAGGAGCTCATCTTACCGCAAGATGGGAAGAAGTGGTAGGAAGTAACACAGGAGCAAGAGACCCATACTCAGAACTGTGCCTGGCACACAGCAGGTGCTTGATTGGTAGAATGAATGAATGAATGAATGAATGAATGAATGAATACTTGATTCCTGATAGGTTTTCTAAACCTTTTCATCCCCACTCTTCTGAAGGTCACCATGTACACCTTTACTTGACCATACTTTGGCTATCTTAGCTTTGAAAACCAATGTAAATTGGACAGCAAATGTCCAAAAAAGTATGATTCATTATTGCACATATGTGAGTAAATCCCAGGCACACCACATCCCTAGCCCTACCAACAACTTACACAGAAGCTGGCTACCTCAGAAAACCCTACAATCTATTTACCATGGGCATTTACTGTGTGTCAGAATTAGTAAAAAAAAAAAAAGCTTTGAGACCGAGATGTAGAAGTAAAACATAATTTTTGCCCTCAAGAAATTTACAATCTAGTTGGGAGAAAAAAAAATACATAAATAGAAATTTAGTCATACCAGGAAAGATATGTTAAATTATGTTTGAGGGATATAGCCATTTTGTGCTCCAGATTTTCAAAAGGGCAGGTGAGACTTCTGAGGACCAGATTGGTGAGAGAAGAGGAGATGAGACTGCCTGAGTCATGAGCATGAATCAGATTCAGACAGATGGTAGAGGGGCCAGGGGGACTCCCAGAGCAGTGAAGGGATTGTGCTCCACTTCCCCCCTTGCTAGGGGATCCTGAGAAGTCACTGGGGAAAGTCTCAGCTAATAATAAGAGTTGCCACATGTCAGGCATTAGGCCAAGAGTTTGATTATGAATTAGCTCAGGGAATCCTCTGCACGACTCCCCAAGATAGTGTGATAGACCTGTTGGGGTCTTCTTTCTTCCTTACAGACCCTCAAATTGTTTGAGGCAACACCACGTCCAGTTAAAATGCTTGATATCCCAGCTTCCTTTGCAGGCAGAGGTGGCCACTTGGAATAGTTCTGACCAACAAGGTGTAAGATGAAGTCACTATGAGGGGCTTCCAGAGAAGCTCTTCAAAGGGGACAGGTGCAGCTGGCTTGTCTACACCGTGACCCTGGCCATTTTGCCCTTTCCCCTTTACTGTGCCTGGGACTGGAAGAGTCATCTGTGGCCCTGCTGCTAAAGCCACACACCAAAGGTGCTTGGCCAGGAGGACAGACAAAACCTGGGACCCCAATGAGTCCCCTCAGCAACGGTACCACCCTTGCCTTGCCTGCCTCTGAACGATTTCTTACATGAGAAAAATAAGTTCCTATCTGGTTAAGCCTCTGCCTTCTGACCTCTGTTATTTGCAGCAGAACAGTCTTAACACGTGTAGGTTGGTGATACTGACATCCTGTTTACAGACTAAGAGACCAAGGCTTAGAAAGAGCTTCCCAACTTTTAAGCAGCAAATCCAGTATTGAGATCGAGACCAACGCAGAACAAGGCTGGCTGACTCCAGAACTAACACTGAGAACCCACAAAACTACTCCAGAACCAGAGTAAAAAATAAAGAGAGAAAACAAACTTAAGGAAGTTTTTAACTGCTCACAAAACCCTTCTCACAGTCCACCTTTTATTAGCTGTTGGTTGATTTCTCTGTCTCCTAATACATTGTTTCAGAATCTCCTGGAAGGCAGGACCAAGACATAATCATAGTTGTAGTACCCTCTTCTCGCTCCTTCCCCATTGCTTGGCTTGGGCTAAGAAAACAACCAACAAATGCTGTTTGGACTGAACTTTTTTTTTTTTTTTAAATAATAGCACTTAGGATAATAACCATTCCTGGAAAAGCCCATCCCTTTGTGTATGGGTGTGTGGAATTGTATGTGTGTGGTTGCACTGGTGTGTGTGTGAGGGTGTGTGTGTGTGGCATGTGTGAGGGTGTGTGTACATGTGTGCACACATACAGGAGAGAGGGAGGAATGTTTTTCATTGCTGTCAAATCCCATCCTCCCACTCAGCTACTGCAGATCTACAGTGACAGCACCAGTGATTATATTAGTGATAACTAAACTTTTGTGCAGGACCTGAAAATTTAATTTCCTTGCGGGAAGCTATAGAGAACCAAGCTTATTTAGGGCCAAGAACCCATGAACTTTTCCAGAAAAAGAAAAGAGAATACCAGATACAGATATTGACCTCTGGATTTTCTTGAAAAATAAAAAGAGGCACCAGCTCATTTTCAAAAAATCCCCTTTAAAAACAGCTCCAGATCCATTTTTTTCTCTATACCTACCCACATCAGAGTTGGAGAGAAGGCACAAGTAAGCCTTTGAGATATCATCTAATTCACTCCATGGTTTGTAAATTTCTTTTCTCCTTTGTTCAAATATTTTTGTTTTCTCAAGTTGCATGGGTGGTGGAGAGCCTGATGATGCTGAGTACTCACCAAATGCCAGGCTCTGCTTTAAGAGTGTTTACATGTTTTAATTCATTTAATCCTTCCATTTTGAAGATCAGGGAAATGAGGCAGAGAGAGGATAAGTAACTTGCCTAAGGCAACACAGCTAAGAAGTGGCAGAGCTGGAATTCAAAGCCAAGCAGTGTAGCTGCGAAGTTCAAGACCATAACCATTTCATCGTACTGCCTAAGTCTGGAAACACCCCTCCTGGTGTCTGAGTGTGTAAGTTCTTTGAAAGCCAAGAAACACTACCTCTGCTTAACTTAAGCAAACAAAAAAATAAGTAAGAGAGGAAGGAGAGGCACATTTCCTGTGATCCCCTGCAAGTTCCCAGGAATTGTCTGATTGTCCCAACCTTGGCTGCAGCTCACCCCTTGACAGGGGCAGGAAACCTAATCTGATCATCCCCAGCCTGCTTTCGAGGAAATGGAGGGGATGCTAGCAGACCAAGGTGATATGGACAGAGGGCAGGAGAAAATAACTGGTGTACATGCTACACCATCCCCCTGGGAAGGACCAGGTCTTGCTGAATTTAATGAAGCTGGGCTTGAGTCCTGACGTAAACTGGGCACCAGGGGATTGACTGTCATGTGTTTTCAAGGTGTCCAGCCTCAGATTCATCCTTTCACACATTCGTCTGTTCTCCAAATAGTCCCTCCTAAGTTCCCGCAGTGTGCTGGGAGATTCACTGCTCCCAAAAATATGCAGCCCACGTGGAGACACCAGACATACATGCCCGTTCATTTTGCAAGCTCTGTTATGCTCCATCACAAACCAGAACAATGAGCAAGTCAGACAATCCTGACCACGAGAGGCTTAGGCTTTGCAGTAAATTAGTATGAGCATTATGGTGGTGGAGTGCAGAGATCTGGGGTGGCACAGAGCACAGGGACCTTTGGGCTATGCTGGATACTTTCCATTTACCCCTCCAAGACCCACTCTCTACCTCTCTCCATCCTTCTTTGCTCCCACAGGGAGCTGACACTGGTGGTCAGTTTCATCAGGCTCTCATGAGTCTTTGGGTTTTCAGTTAGGTTCAGCCAATCTAGGCACCAGCAGATTAGAGAGGAGAGAATACAGAGGTCAAGGTGTTTATTTGCCCAGCTCCCTCTCTACAGAGCAGCTCAGGCGGCTGCCTGCCTGCACCTAAGGCCTCAGGTCCTGCAGACTTCCTCTTCTATAATTTCCTGCAAGGGCCCCGGCTTTTTCCAGGCCCCAGTAATTGCTCCCTCGCCTGCACAGTGAGGCCCAGCAGAGTTACCCGCTTCCAGCTATTGCAAGCTGTTGTGCACTTCATCTTCCCATGATGGATCCCCTTCACCCTGCCTACATCTTTGGAAAAAAGCCCCCTCAATGAAATTCCCTTAGTTCACTCATTTGAGTGAACCATCTGTTTCCTGCAGATGGTTTACCAAGGAAGTGACATCTAGGTAGATACATGTGATTTTAAGTAACAATACAAGACAATAACATCTTAGGTGACCTGCAGAGCAGTTAGCCCCAGAAGGAGCCACCAGTTTGGTCCTGCTAAAGAACTTTTATCCTTAGCTTTATTAATTTAATATTTTTAATGAAATGTTAAAATCAGGGGATTTGTTCAAAACCACAATGAGATATCATTTCACACCCAATAGAATGGCTTCTATTAAAAAAAAAAAAAACAGAAAATAACAAGTGTTGGCAAGGATATGGAGAAATAGGAACACATTTACTGCTGGTGAGAATGTAAAATGGTGAAGCCACTGTGGAACACAGTTTGGCAGTTCCTCAGATAGTTAAGTATAGAATTATCTCATGACCCTGAGAAGTGAGATCACTTTTAGGTTTATACTGAAAAGAATTGAAAGCAGGAATTCGAACAAATAATTGCACACTGATGTTCATAGCAGTATTATTCACAATTGTCAAAAGATGGAAGCAACCCAAGCCCATTAAGTGATGAATGAATAAAGAAAATGTGGTATGTACACAATGGAATATTATTCAGCTATGAAAAGGAATGAAATTCTGATACATGTGACAACATGGATAAATCTTGAAGACAATATGTTGCATGAAATAAGCCAGGCACAAAATGAAAAATATTGTATGATTTCGCTGATATGAAACAATTAGAATAAACAAATTCATGGGGTCAGAAACTAGAAACCAGGTTATCAGGGGCCAGGGTAGAGGTTGGAAAGGGGGAGTTAATACTTAATTGGTACAGAGTTTCTGTTTAGGGTACTGAAAAAGTTTTGGTAATGGATGGTGGTGATGGTAGCACATCTTTGTGAGTATAATTTCAACACTGAATTATTAATTTGAATGTGGCTATAAGGGGAAATATTAGGTTGTGCATATGTTACTAGAATAACAACACAAACAGTCAACCCTAAACTAAACCTTGGACTGTAGTTATAGTACAGCTATAATAATATTCTTTCATCAGTTGTAACAAAGATACAACACTAATGCAGAATTCTATTCGGTGTTCCCAGAGGTAGGGATGGCGGGTGAGTGGAATGGGAATCAATTAGGATGTAAACTGGAGAATCCAAGGGCAGGGTGGAAAAGCATGTGGAGGTGGCTAGGCCTGCCCTCGAGTCAGCACACTGTCCTTCCACGGAGCCCAGGAACCAGGCAGGGAACCACAGACCTGCCAGCAGCCAGCTGAGTGCACCTCACATGTCCTGAGCCAAGCAGCAGGCTTCTGATGGAAATGTCATTTCCATCAGTGCAGAAGCGACGGCCATCAGGTCCTGGGACTGTTTTGAGCCCACTCTGACCCACCTACCTGCTGTGGGGCCCCAAGACCACCTATGGCCAGTGAACACCATGCATGGTACTGCTAGACAAGTAGAATCAAGCAATGTGGCCACTTAGAAAATTTGTAGTCCAACAAGAAATTAGACCTGACAAAAACATCATTTTATCCTTGTGGGCAAGCTGGAAAAAAATTGGGTTAGATGGTAGTATATTTAGGGAGATTAGGAACCATCTGAACAATCAGTCTGCTAGAAGCCTGATTATAATTATGCCAATGTCCTCCTAGAAAACAGTCACTGTCCTCCTCTCCATCCTCTGTCTTCAGCTCTGTCCGGTCCAGGTGGCAGCTGATCAAAATCGAGGCCATGTCCAGATTCAGCAGAAGCGAGAATCTTGATGAGCTGCAATGTCTGCCACAGGCTCAGGTGTGGGATGGTGGCAAGAGCACTGGGCACCGATTTGCCTTTTCTGGACCCTGCCGTGACATCTGTGCCACTCCTCCTTTCTTCCTATACACGGATCTTGCAGACGTCAGTCTATGGCTTACTGTTTGAATTGCAAGAAACAGTAAGCCGCTTAAACAAACTTTAGACAGAAGGAAGATACATTAAAAGGATTCAGGGTGATGCCAGACAGGCTAAAGCATTGAGCAAAATCTAACAAGGTATGCAACTCTGCAGGTGAGTTTTTTAAATCTCCAGCTGCACCAATCCTAGATGGGAAGGAATACAGCTTAACCTGAGCACCTGTGGCAAAAACAGTCAGGGTTTGACTGCAGGCTCAGGATGAGTCAGCAGTGTGCTGGGACTGCCAAAATGCCAGTGTAATCTTGGGCTGCTCTAATAGAAGAGGAGGGGACAGTGCAGCACTCGGTTCAGGGTGTCACATATTCAAGACACAGTGACAGAGAAGGACAGCCAGGGAAGACTCAAAATCATACCCTCTGGGTATTGACATCTGTCCTCCTTTTGGGGATTGGTGGCTTTCCAAGAATTGGGCTCACCAATGTGGAGCCTGTGGTCAGACCACCTGAGTTGAAGCCCCAACTCAACCACTTACTAGCTTTTTCTGCATGCCAGGAATATCCTAAGTACTTCACATGAATTACCTGATTCAATCCTCACCACAACACTAAAGTACCATCTTCAACCTTACAAGGAAACTGGGGCACAGAGAGGTTAAGTTGCTTGCCTAAGGTCACACAGCTAGCAGATTGAAGAGCTAGGATTTGAACCCAAGTACTCTCTTGGCTCTGCCCCTGGCCAGCTGAATGAGCTTGAATCTTGTTACCTGTCCTCAGTGTGCCTCAGTCTGCTCATTTGGAATGTGGGATGAATATCCCTCTCCTACTCCTTTCTGGAGAAATATGATATGGCTGTAACGACATAGTTAATATGTAAGTGCTGGGGAAAATGTTAAGTGATGCCCCAGAGGATGCAGGGGCCTCACAGAGAAGAGAGGAGTGAGGAAAGAGGTGTGGGAGAAAATCTTCCGTCCTAGACTGCCATGTGCAAGAACTCCCTTCTGGTTGTCCCTCATTTGAACACTTTCAAAGCCTCTGGTCTCAGACAATCAGGTTAGCCTTTATACCCCCTCTTTAGCTACCAAACAGCCAATAGTAGTTGACCTACATTTTGGATTTTCTAGGACCGACACTTTTATTCCATCTCAGATCATCCTCCCCAGATTGGCGCCACACTTCTAGAATAGGTAACCACACAACCAGATAGAAGTCATCTGGGTACTGTTCCAGTTATACAAGTGCTGCATCATAACCCACCCCAAGACTTGGACTTTTTTTTTTTTTTTAAGATTTATACCCCTCCATGCCCCTTGTTGTTTGCTCTCTGTGTCCGTTTGCTGTGTGTTCTTCTGTGTCTGCTTGTCTTCTCTTTAGGTGGCCCTGGGAACCAATCCTGGGGCCTTCCGGAGTGGAGAGAGGTGCTCAATCTCTTGTGCCACCTCAGCTCCCTGGTCTGCTGTGTCTCTTACTGTCTCTCCTCTGTGTCTTTCTGTTGTGTCATCTTGCTGCACCAGCTCTCCACATGGGCAAGCACTCCTGCATGGGCCAGCTTGCCCCATGGGCCAGCTTGCCTTCACCAGGAGGCCCCGGGATTCGAACCCTGGACCTCCTATATGGTAGAAGGAAGCACAATCGCTTAAGCCACATCCGCTTTCCAAGACTTGGACTCTTAAAACAGCATTTAGCTTGCTCTGGAATCTGCCATCTTGGCACGGCTCAGTAGGGACAGCTCTCTGCTCCTCTCAGCACGAGGTGGGGCTGCTCATTGCAGCCTCTCCCACTGCCGTGTGGCTGAGGCCTGCGACACCTGGGGCTCCTCGGGCATCTTTCTCTTTCTGAGGGGTCTCCCCACGGACTCCCTCCAGCACAGTTACTACAGGGTAACTGGACTTCACACATGTCAGCTTGCAGTTCCCGAGGCATGTGTCCCAAGACTGAGTGAAAGAGCGAGGCAGAAGCTCTTTGACCTCACCTCAGAACCACATAGTGCTTCATCCTACTCTATCGGTCAAGGCAGTTACAAAGCTATGCCTGCTACACCAGGAAGGGACATAAACATGGTTCTCAATAGAAGATGTCACCGCCACACCCTAAGGAAAGCACGTGGGGCAGAGGATAGACTGACGCAGCCGTGTTTGGAAAATACAGTCTGCCCACAGGCACGTACCATGCTCAGGCCCTGAGCCAAGGGCTTCACAGTCATTAAACGCCCCCAAAACAGGAGAGGGAAACTGAGACATGGGGAATTAATCAACTTCCCTGAGTCACACAGCAGAAGGACTGGGAATGAAGCTCCCATGTATTGAGGGTCTGAGTGTGAGATCCCTGCTTCCCTGAATGAGTGCCCTGACTGGGCAGTGGCCTAGTGAGGTGATTAATTGTGGGAGCCTTGACATCAACCTGCCTGGGTTCACCTCCCTGCCTCTCCACTTACAAACTGCCCAACGTTGAGCAAGCGTCTTACCTTCCACACGGCTTGGTGTCTTCATTAGTAAAATGGGAATAACCACATGGCCTGCTTGGGAGGATGAACTGGGGTGATACAGGTAAAATGCTTAGCACATTGTCTGGAATATAGTGAGTACTCTATAAATGTCAGCTATTATTATTTTTAAAGTGGCCTGAGAAAGACAGCTTAAAAAGACAAATGTGCCACTGCTACCAAAAATATACATCGTGCGCTCCCAAGCCAGCAAATGCTTTTTGTTTGCTGGTGTCAATACTTACCATGGGTGATGACGTCGTGGACGAGGTGCTACAGCTCAGGGATCTGGGAGGTACCACCCCGTCATCCCTTCCCCTTTGTCCTCTCCCCTTTGACAAACAAGGCAGGTGGTGCAGCCTGCTAAAGCACTGGGTTGTCCTTTCGGGAAGGGATTACCAGGGTTGACCCAGCTGGGAGAGCGACCAGTGACACAATAAATATCAAAAGCTGATTAAGAGCCCTGGGGTCTTGGGAAGAGAGCTAACCCAAGAGACTAGAGATTCTCTCCTCTACCCAGGTCCTCAGTGGCTCCTTGACAGGGCGTGGAAATTAAATGGCTGAGGATTCAAGGCTTCTCAACCAGCAGGGAAGTTAGCATACATCACCAGCTTTAACAAGAAGAATTTTAGGATCTCTTCAGAATAGTCATACTTATGGAGATTACCTGTCCCTCCTCCATCCCCATGACTTCAGTTACCATTCAGAGCTAATGAGTCCCAAATCCTCATCTCCAATCCAGATTTCTTTCCAGAGCTAGAGACCAGCCTCCAATTAGATGTCCCTCATCGGGAAGCGGATGTGGCTCAAGTGATTGGGCTCCTGTCTACCACATGAAAGGTCCTTGGTTCGGTTCCCAGTGCCTCCTAAAGAAGACAGCGAGCTGGTGCTACCAGCAGGCGCGGCAAGCTGACACAGCAAGATGATGCAAAAAGAGACACAAGGAGAAAAACATAATAAGAGAAACAACAAAGCAGGGAGCAGAGGTACCCGGTGCCACCTAAAGAGGGATGAGCAGGACGGCAAAGCTGGTGTGACGGGCAGGCTTGGCAAGCTGATGTGACAAGATAATGCAACAGGAGACACAAGAGGAAAAACCTAACGAAAGACCCAACAATGCAGGGAACAGAGGTAGCTTAAGCGATTAGACGCTTCCCTCCCACATCGGAAGTCCCGGGTTCAGTTCCCTGTCCCTTCTAAAGAAACAAAGAAGATGAACAGACATAGCAAATGCAAACAACAAGGGGGTGGGGAGAGATAAATAAATAAAATAAATCTTTAAAAAAAAAATGTCCCTCAGGCCCCTTAAAGTCAGCACACCCACCCCACCCCAACTCATCTCCCTCCCCTCCCCCAATCAGCCTCCCTTCCTGGTACATTCCATGAAGATTTCTGTGGTGCACCCACTACCCAAACCAGAAATCTAGCTCACCGTTACCACTCTCCCATCCCAACCCTGTCCCCCAAAGTGTCCCACCACAAGTTTCCACCTCCTGAATATTTCTTTCTGTCAGAGTTCTCTTAGAGAGCCTACCAACAACTTCTGGACCCATCTCTTGGCCCTTCTCCAAGTCTTTCCTCGTTCTACTGTAAGGACTTTGTAAAATGCAAGTGTGAGCTTCATCAGTCTGCTTAAGACTCTTGGTGACTCTTCCTTGCCTTCCAGATAAAGTTCATGCTCCACACGGTTCCAAGGCCTTGCTTGAGCTAGCTGCTCCCTGTCTCTCACCTCCACCATCACTGCCACTGCTGCATGATGAGCATCTGCCTCCAGGTGTACACACCCCCCTCTCAGCTCCAGGCTTTCCCCTGCTGTTCCCTAAGGATCTAATGCTGTTCCCACTCCTCTTCACCCAGCTCATTCCTTCCAATTTGGACATTATTTCCTCCAGAAAGCTTTCTTGCTAATGTCCACTACCCCCACCCAAGACACCCCCTCTTTCCCCTCCCATATTATAACCACCTGTTTCTCATCTGTGTCTGTCACTAGACTGTTTGCTACATGAGAATGGGGAGCGTGTTTGTCTTGTTCCTGCCATACATAGAAAGAAGGTGCTAACAATAAACCTTTTTCAATGACAATTAAAAAAAAAAAAAAACAGGTGCAGAAATATCTTAATAGGGATCTCCCAGGACAGTCCCTTTTGGAGGCTTAAGTTTCCAAAGCAAAGGCCATTCTCTCATAAATCTCCAGGTAGATGGTGAAAGTAGTAGTAACCTGTGGGCACTAAATACAAGGCTGGCTGGTGCAGATTTAGTTCTGGCACTGGAGCCATGTTCAACATGTAACAACGGAATTGGCTTAGAGTCATATTTTGTATCTCTATCCCCATGTCAGGGAAACTGAGCCCCAGAATTGCGGCCATTTCAGTGAGACTCAGTACAAGGCCGACCACCTCCACAAGGGGTGAGAAGCCCTCTGTCCAGGGCAGCCCGCAGTCCTAGGATGCGTATCCGTTCTGGTCTTGACCACTGAGATTGCTGATGGAAGCACTGCCCCCATCCCTACCAGGCAAGGGTGGGTCCCGGTTTCCCCTTGCCATCAGACCAGCGAGCAACCACCTGTGGGGAGCCTGAGAAGCTTCACCCTTAACTCCCCTCAGAGTCCTCTCCTGCAAGGTCTCGGAGCCTGCGTTTGACCTGAGATCTCTGGGTAAAGCCCTGGGTTCTCTGGGTTTCTGGGTTCAATGGGTGTCTCTGGGTTCTCTGAGAAAAGACCCACTTGTTTAGAAGAAAAAGAACCTGATTCTAGAGGATGATCTGTAACCAGACCAATTCCAGCCCACCTGCCCTTCCTAAACCCGTCATTGGTTTGTTTTCTCTGTGGCCCTTGACATCATTACCTAACTTACTGTGTATCCAGCTCACCCCCACCCTCACCCCAATATCACCAGTGTAACAGGGGCCCCATGAGGGTAGGGATTTTGGCTGTTTTTCTCTCATGGTTAATGAGCTTATTATTCAAGGCTATTTCTCTAGTACCTAGAACACTGCTGGTATATAATAGGTGCTCAGTGTGTACTTGTTGGGTGGATGGATGGATGGATGGATGGATGGACATGCTCTCTTCTGAGACACACTAAGGTAGATTTTTCTCTCTCGCTCTATCTTGATGATTCTCCTTAAATCCACAAGGGGAATAATCCTCTCTGGAGCTGCTCTACCTTGCCTTCCTCTAAAGGTGATTTCTGTGTGTGCTACATCAGTCCCCGACCCATCTGCACAGGTCACAGATGTGACACCAGACATAAGTTCACTGATCCTAAAACTCACATAAATTAATGCCCCAGTGGCCTGGAGTTCCTGCCCCACCAAAGGAGAAGTTCTCAGGTGACGGGAGCGTAGTGGCAGTGTTGGGAACACTCACGATATATGAGCAACTGCTGCCTGGGGACAGACTGGAGGAGGAGACAGCTGCTGGGGGACTCGGGGCGTGCAATAGAGAGAGCTCTGGGTGGGGAGGCAGGAGTCTGGCCTCTTGTGCTGGCCCTGCCCATCACCTGCTGTTCAGACTTCCTGAGCCTCAGGGTCCCCACCAGTCACATGTGAGCCCCTGCCTTATGGGCCTGTTCTGAGAAGCAGGATGAGAACTAGAAGAGACAGGAATGGAAACAGTATCGTGGGGAGGAGCACAGGCTGGGTTTGAATATTCCATCAGCTATGTGACCTCAGACAGATTTCTAAACCGAAGTGCTTGTCACATGGTTAATGAGCTATTATTATTAAATATAAAAGAAAGCAAGATAGTAACCCAATCCCAAGGCTGGGGAAAGGAGAATGGTGGGTGTGGTGCAAAGGTACAGTTCCTATAGTTGTCTTAGAATTTGGACTGTGTCCTATTCCAAACTATTCCCCCACACCCCCAACGATCCCTGCCGCCCCCCCTCCATTTCTAGGTGGTGGAGGAAGAGGGAGGTTATGCTGGGTCTCAATGTAGCTAGGCTGCTGAGCCCAGGAGCTGCAGGTACCCCAGCCTTTCCCTTAGTTGGTGACTGCTTCACAAGGGGTCTCCCCAAGAAGAGGCTCCAGAGCCAGATAGAGGGGCAGGTCAAATCCAGTTCAACCACTTTGCTGTGTAACCTTGGCCACATTAGTTACCCTCTCTGGTCTCAGTTTCCTGCCTCTGCCTTCATGGACCCTCATCTCCTCATCTTCCTCATCCCTGTCTGCTGGAGCCCTGACTAGTCCTCAGGGCCCCTCTTTTTTTTTTTTTTTTTTTCTTTTTTTTCTTACCGGGAGGTACCGGGGATCGAACCCCCGTCTCTCCGTATGGTAGACGGACGCCGAACCTCTCGAGCCACATCCATTTCCCAGGGCCCCTCTTAAATGCCTCTACTGCCAGAAAGTTCTTCTAGGTTTCTCTGACCACGTGGCCTCCTCTTCCTTTCAAACTCTCCAACACACTGTACCTTTTTTTCGAAGTCATACTGGAGCAAAGTGAATGATGCACGTATTTTACACAGAGTACCCTTCTGCACGGTAAGCTTTGGTGTCAGACCCGGGTTCAAATCTACTTCAGTTTTGTCACTTAGCAACCGTGTGACCTCGGCCAAGTCACTTAACTTCTCTGGATCTCAGTTTCCCATCTATAAGAACATAATAAAACATCTAGCAGACAGCTCAGGAGTTTGGTGCCCTGCCAGTGGGCCCTACTTGGGAATTTATGCTCCCCAAGTGTGGTAGAGTTGGACTTAGTTGTGGTTTCCCTACACATGACTCTTCTGCCCCCTCTATTTAAACCTATAGTTATTACAGAGTTGGTAGGTATATGTCCAAGAGACTTAAATCTTTGGGCTGTCCATGTGACTGCTGGGCCCTGAATCTCAACAGAGATGCAACACCTACTCTCCAGTTCATTGATCTCACCCAGGACAACTAACAAGGAGATGATAATGGACAATGACCATCCCAAGGAACAGAGAGAGTCTACAACTGCAAGCAAGATAGTCCCATCCATCTGCCCCATGGGATGTAAGCTCCCTCTCAATTAGAGGCAGAGTGGGCATCACCATCCCCAAATCTTCAGGATTAGGGAATGAACTATAGACAAGAGTAGACTTACTGGTATTCTAGTATAGACCTGTGATTCTAGCAATGGAAGAACTTATATCATTGATGTGGAGGCAGTGACCACTGGAGGTTCTGAGGGAAGGGAGAGAGAAAAAATAGGGGTAATATGGGGACATTTTCGAGACTTGGGAATTGCCTGAATGACATTTCAGTGACAGATACAGGCCATTATATATCTTGCCATAACTTACAAAACTGTGCCAGAGAGAGTGTAAACTACAATGTAAACTAAAATCCATGCTTAGTGGCAATGCTCCAAAATGTGTTCATCAATTGTAACAAATGTACCACACTAATAAAGGATATTGTTAATGTGGGAAAATGTGGGACGGCTAGGGAGCAGGGCATATGGGAATCCCCTGTATTTTTTATGTAACATTTATGTAATTTAAGTATCTTTTTTTTTATTATTAAAAAATATCTTAATAAATAAATAAATAAATAAAACATCTACCTCATAGGGTTGTGGTGAGAATGAAAGGAGCTAATGCATGTAAAACATTTAGTATGGTGCTGAGCGCGTATTTGCTCAGTAAATGTTACTATAATTATAATGATTATTAGCATTAAATAGGTGTTGAGTTGAAAGACTGCCGTTTGAAATTCATTCTTCTGGGTTCCTCTCCAATTCCAGCATCCTCTAAAGTGCAAACCCTGGAATTAGTGGTGGCCCCAGGGTGGGGCAGCAGATGAATTTTCACCAAAGACCTAGCTGTCCTTTTGAAAACAGAACGTTTGGTATATAGAGGAAAAGTAGGTAAGACCAGGGGAAGGTAGAAGGATGAAAGGGGCTACAGAGACAGCATGTACCTGCTTCTCCATCATGGCCCAGCTCCCAAGCAAAAGGGCCTTACCATGAAAACTGGCTGCCAGGTATTGAGGGCTCTGCACCAGGCACCAAGCCAGGGCTTTTCCTCCCAGTCTCTCTTTAAGCCTCGTGACAAACCTGCAATGTCATCATTTGTCTCTCTTCCAGTTCACGACTCTGAGGCTCAGAGAAGTTAAGTGACTTACCCAAGGTCACACAGCCAGTTGCGATATAGTCCAGACTGAAACCAAGTCTGTCTGACTCCAGGGCTAATGGAGAGAAGAGGGGCCAGGTGGAGGAAAAGGAGAGAATGGTCATCAATCGAGAGTGCCTACCCCATGATGGAGCAGAAAAAGCAATCTGTGAAAATGTATAGTTTTATTTATGGAAAATTAATTCAGCACACAACTTCATCATAATACCATTTCTCGAAACATTAACTCCCATCAATGTTGTAAAAGTCTGGGAAGCTGCAAAATGGCTTTTTTTTAAACCTCCCATTGTCTATAAACATCCGTTTTCAGGCAGACCAAGACTTCTCCTCCTCTCCCCTTGATCTGTTGATTTTTATATCTGGAAAGGTCAGGGGTGGCTCCAAGACAGCCCCACGTTTTGTGTGGCTTGAGAAAGGTTCCCGTCAGCCTGCCAGCCCAGGGGAAAGCAGCCTCTCTTCAATTGCTCTGTGAATTAGAGCCTTCCTCCCTGGTTTAAATCCACAGCCACAAATGCGTCCTGTGTTATTTTCTCCCGTCCTAGACAGTGGTGAAGCATTTCTTTCCTTTCTCTTGTCCAATATCGCCCTCTAGTGGTCTCATCTGCACCTGAAAAAGAGGCAGTAAGCCCACCAAACCGAGGAGAGTGCCAACCCTAACCCCTTCCCCTTACCCCTTCACCTCATCCACCCACCCAGAGCCTCAGGTTCTGCATTAGCAAGTGACTCACAAAGCACAAATGGCTTCTTGGAATCATTGCTTGCGCATGGCACATAGCAGGCTCTCAAGCAGTGATGACTAAATGGATGAACTGAGGGCCAGAGGAAAATGCCCAGCTCTGAACCCCAGAGACCAGGGTAGGAATCCCAGCTCTGCCTCTTAGGAGAGGGAGAGGGGAGTGACGCGAAGGCTGCCAATAAACGCTGCAAGTTGTAAAAAAAAAAAAAAAAAAAAAGGAGAGGGAGAGGGCTAAAACAGGGGTAGATGATCCTAGGGGCAGGATCCATTTACTACTCTGGGCCTGTTTCCTCACCATGGCAGTACCCACTTGTCCATCTTTGAGATACACAATTTTCCATGCAACCCCTTCATCTTACCTTTATTTCATTTTGTACAACCACTTCCCCCTCTACTCCTGGAGCACACTTACGTGTTTGTCATGAAGGAAAGAGAGGGGAGTTAAAGGGTAAGCCCAGACTATGTAGCCAGAAGCCCTGGGGTCAAATTCCTGGTTCTGCCAGTTATCTCTGTTTCCTTAAGCAAACTATTTAACCTCTCACAGTCTTTTTCCCACTCTGTAAAATGGGCACATTATGATATTATCAGTGTAATTCAGGTTTTCAAATTTTGGTATAATCAAGATCCTCTGAAGAGCTTATTAACAGGACAGAATCCTTCAAGAATCTCTGAAAATGGCTCTTGGCATCTGAACTGCTAACAAGCTGCCCAGGTGATTCCAACACACATCAGAGAACCAGTGTGGTAGAGCGAGCCCACCAGCTCTCAAACTCAACTGTATGCTGGAATAACCTGGGAGCTTCAAACCCCACCCTGAGATTCTGGAGTTGCCAGTCCAGGTGGGGTCTAGGCATTGGGATTGTTAAGAGTCCCCTGGGTGATTCTCAGGTACAGGAGAGGTTAAGAACCACAGGCTTAGCCCAATGCCTGACATACAGTAAGTACTTAATAATAGAAGAAGCTGAACCAGTACAGCCACATCTGCTCAACCCTTTCCATTTATTCAACAACAAATATTAGTGAAAAAGGGCCTTCTGTTGTGAGTGGCACATGTAGGGCACCTCGATTGCTCTTCGTGCGGAATCGACACCCAGAGATTTCAGAAGCATAATTTTTGTTGCTAGGGCAGCTGGTGATTATTGGTCCTGGCAAAGAAAAAAAAAACAAAAATTAATGAGCCTCTATCACATACAAGTCACAGGAGACAGAGCAGCCATGAAGCCAACACATAAAGACAAAATTCTCTCCCTTAGGAAGATCAGAATTAATGTGGCTGGGTCATGTTTTTTCATTGGGTCCCCCAAATTATGTAGCCAGTCCATGATGAGTAGGGGCTGCACATCCTGGAAGGCCTCGTGGGTCGCTGTAAGAACTTTGGCTTTCTCTTTGAGAGCCATTATACCTCTCATGATGATCGGTCTTGAAAAGAAGAGGTTTAGAAAAGTGTCTCTCTGTTGGTAAGATTTCAGTCAGGGAGACCTGGGGAGCAGGGGGAGGTGGGGACAGCAGGGCCTACTCTGACTTCCTGTATCTTATGTGTCTATTTACCTCAGAGGGAGGCTGCTGAGGAGAAGCTGCACAGCCCCAGCCTGGAGTTGGCTGCTCCTGCTTCCTGCCTCCCCCTTGGCCTGCTGTCCAGCAGCCCGCAGCCTCCTTCTTGTCCACGGCCTCAGCAGGCCAGCTGTTTCCAGTGGCCAGTGGGAATACTTACTCCCAGTCGGGATTTGTGCTTTGCACCTGCTCCCCTTGGCTGGGGCTGAACCTACGTCAGAGGCCAGAGATCGAGACAGTGGAGGAGGAAATCCTTTTTGATCACAGCAGCTGTGAATGAGGGCAGGGAAACCCAAAGGAGTCTTGTTAAACCACAGAGAGCACAGGAGGAGCTGGGCGTAGGGAGACCACCTCTACCACACTCTCTCCCTCTCCCTGCATGATCTTTATTCACAGCACCTATCACAACCTGACTCTTGAGTGTACATTTGTTTATTACTAGTAGTCTGGCTCCCCCACTGGAATAAAAACTCCACAAGGGTGGGAATTTTCACTGCTGTGTGGGCAGCACTTAGCCCTGTGTCTGACACCCAGAAGGAGCTCAATAAACATCTGTTGAATAGGTGATTGATTGGATGGATGGGTGGGTGGATGGGTGGGTGGATGGATGGATGGATGGATGGATGGATGGATGGATGGATGGATGGGTGAATGGGTGGATGGGTGGATGGATGGATGGGTGGGTGGATGGATGGATGGATGGATGGGTGGGTGGATGGATGGGTGGATGGATGGATGGATGGATGGATGGATGAGTAAGTGACTCATTTTCAGCTGACTGTGGTTAGCACTAACGTTGCTGCTACTTATTACTAGAGCAAGAATTTGAGGTGGAGGGAAAGGAGGACTGACTGACAAGAAAGATTGTGTGAAAATCAGACAGCAGAGTCTACCTGTCTTTCCTTCCAGCCTTGAGGACAGACACTGGAGTTTCATCTCTTCAAGATGAAAGGTGGGCTAGATGAATTTGCAGGGTCCTTTCCCCATGAGTCAGAATGAATTTCCCCACCCCTACCAGGGCAGGGGAAAGGTAGGGATGTGTGTAGAGCCCCTAAATGGTATGCGGCCATCCAGCACATTCTTTAACACCTGCGGCTGACCGCTTCCCTGGAAAAGCTGGGAGGCAGCAGTGGGTCATATTCCCAGACCCAACAGCAGGCCAGGCTTTAACAGGGAAGGGCTGTCCAGGGCTCCAGTCCCCTCTGGTGCCCTACTTTTTACCCTGCCCCTCTCAGTCCCACTGGCTTTGCACCTTGGCCAAGACCTGGGGCTCCCTTGCCCACTCCCAGTGGCTGAACCAAGGTTGTGCTAGGCAGTAGAATGTGCCTGGTAGGCGAACGCAGCAATGGCAGCTCTGCCCTCCCAGGACGGCCAGGCAGACACAGCCTCCAAGACCTGGTCCGCAGACCTGCAGCTGGAGCACAAAGATTACCTGGGGGGGCGCCCACCTGGCGCCCGGCATCCCACCCCGCTGCGAGCCAAGGAGGGTTTTAATTCTTTTTCTATTTCCCTCATGTGATTTCTAAGAATTTGACCACCAGGATAATTTAATTCAGTTCACCTCCCCCAGCTCAGAAACCAACAGCGCCCCCTCTTCTGGCTTAGCAGGGTAGGAATACCCACCCCCCGCCCTTGTGGTCTTTAGTCCCCCCCTCCCTCTAAGCCCCCTTAAGTATTTCTCAACCAATCTCAGTCCTTGTCATTCTTTTTTGTGGCCTCAATCCTCCAGCCCTGCAAATCTACTCAACTATCTCTGGCATGCAGCCTGTTCCTTCTTGTTATTAATAAGACTGAGAATAATGGCTAATAAATAAGACCTTGCTTTCAAAGAGCTTTCACAGCACCACACCAGAGCTTCACAAGAACCATATGAGGTAAATAGCGACGCACAGAGTTTTAAGTGACTTGTCCACAATCAACAGCTAGTTAGTGACTGAGCCAAGTCGGGAACCTATTTTAAGGGCTATTATTTATGTCTTATCAGGAAATTATCATTTTAAAAACTAAGTGGAAAAGACAATCCAGATTCTAAAGTATGACTTTCTTATAATTCAAGGACAAGATTTATTCCCACTCCTTAGTATCGTGATTAAAGGAAATGGAATAAGATCTGGCATTATATTTGCCTTTCAAACAACCTTTCAGAGACATCTACATGGCTCTACAAAAGAAAAGCCATCTTCTAACTTATGCACTGTATTAAACACCTGCTAATTCATTCAATCAACACCTTTTTATTGCACTCCTACTGTGTGCCAGGCCCTAATCTAGATGTAAGGCAAATATTGGCAAGCAAAGCAGGTCCGGCCCTGCTCTCAGACACTCAGAGTCTAGTGGAAAAGTTGGGGGTTAAACTAAGATTCAAACCAAGAATTTATGATTAGAAATATGAAGGAGAGGCACATAGGGCTCTGGCAGCTTCTAACAAAGGAATTCACTTGGTCGAGGAGTTCAGGGAGGGCTTCCTGGAAGAAGTGACCAATGCACAGAGAGGAAAGATGAGAAATTAGTATGGGGAAGTAGGGAGGGAAGGGAGTTTGAATCAGAGGGAACAGCATGTGCAGTGCCTTATGCTGGAGAGAAGGTAGGGGAGTATGGTATGAGATGAGGCTGAAGAGGTGGACACGCAGGGCTTTGCAGGCCCAGGCAGGGATCAGATGTCTTCCCAGAGGGCAATGAGAAGCTTCTTAAAGGTTCAATCAAGGATTGGTTTAATGAGAGTAAATCCAATTAGGTGTTGTGGCTCCCTGACACAGACAGGAAGAAGAATGTCTCAACTCACAAAGAACTTTTCATCACATTCCCTGGCATTAATGAAGCCTCACTCTAAAGTAAGATATTGATTTTCTCAGAAATATAGGTGCCACTCTTGAGCTGACAATAATAAAAAATAATAATAATCCTGAAAATAAAAAATTAAGACCTACTAGGCATTTGGCACTTTGTATGCATTATTTCATTTGATCTCTGTCTCAGCACAACTTATGAGATAGGTTGAATTGTCAGCCCCATTTTATGGGTGAGGAAAGTGAAGTTCCAAGAGGTTTAGTAACTTTCCCAAGGCCACACAGCTCCCGGCAGATCCAAGGTTCAAACCTAGGACTCTCTGAATGTTGGTTCTGCCACCTCTAGGCACTATGATCACAAAAATCCTTACCCAGAAATTCAAGGGCAGTCAACTTAACGGGTCTAAAGAGTTTATTACTACTAGAATATCAAGGTCAACCATGGACCACACTTGGCCAAAGCCAGGGGTCGACCTTTCCTGGTTTAACTTGACCTTCAGCAGCAGTGACCAGGTGATCACTCCCTCCTTCTGGAACCATATTCATCTTTAGTCATCACCTCCTTCCTCCCTTCTCAGTATCCTCCGCTAGCTACCCCTCCTCAATTTGGCCTTTAATTGCTGGATTCTCCAAGGCTCTGACCTTGGCCCATTTCTCCATCTACAATTCTTCATTTGATGTTGTCACCCACCCCAGGGCTTTAAATTCCATCAGTAAACTGATGACAACAAGCCTATACCTCCTCTAACTCTCCCCTAATCTCTGTTTCCACATGGTTGATTAACTGACTCTCCAAGTTAAGTCTCGATATCCACCCCCAACCCACTCCTCCCCTTGTCCTAAGTCAGGGAACTGACTTAGTAAATGGCACTGCCGGACACTTCATTGCTCAGGGAAAATATCTAGGTCTTGCCATTGGTTCACATCCTTCCCATGTACGTCATATCCAAACCAACAAGTCCTGTTGCTTTGCCTTCAAAATATATCCTAAATTCAACCGTCCAACCACTTCTCCCTGCCTCCCAGTACTGTTAATCTGAGCAATCATTTTCTCTTATCTGAACTATTGCAACCACCTCCTAACTGGTCTTTGTGCTTCCACTCTTGTTCCCCTACAGTCTACTCTCTGCACCCACACAGGGGTGAGGTGTACAGTGTGTGTTCAGTGTGTCTCATTTGGGTTCAAACCTCACCTCCATCTTTGAGCAAGCCACTTAATGGGTACAGTTTCCACATCTCTAAACCAGGGTAATAATAGGATTGCTTGAGGATTAAATGAGATGGTGCACGTACAGTGTTTAGCCCGGCACCTACTTCATGAGGAGTACTCAATAAACATGAGTTATTCTTACAGCTACCCAGATTTCTCCAAACCAGCCCTGCAAGATGACCATTGGTTGTTGGTAGTGCTGGTCAGAAAACTAAGCAATGCCTAATTCCAAAAGTGCCAGCTTCCGGGGTCTTCCCTAGCTGTGGTGGCCACTGAGCATCACTTCGGGCTCTATATTTTACATCTATTCACAACTGCAGGTCTGCACAGACTCTGTGGCCTAGGAGCAGTTTGGCACATGAAGTGATATAGGTCCTGGACAGCGGTTTTCTTTGCTCATTAAAACACACACACACACTCTCTGAGGCCACATTCCCCGAAACCCAAAGGGGAGCCCACATACTGACAGGCAGGCTCCAACACTGAGGCAGGGTTTTGCTGTCACATCCTGGAAGAAACTAAGTCTTGGCCAAGAGAGGAGGTGGGTGTGAATGGGGACAGAGCTGTTGCTCATGATGTTAGTGTCCCACTGTGGAATTTCCAAACTATGAAAACAAAAATTCTCATCTTTATGAAGATACGACATGAGATCCAATCATCATAGTCTAGAGAGCTCTCGACCTCAGGTGAGAGATCCCCAGCCTGGCCCTTCAACTTCCCTCTTTTGCTCCTCTTTTCTCTCTGCGTCATGGAAGGCAGGGCCTTGTAGACATCCATTCCTCAGGCTCCAGATTCAGGCAGACCTGGGTTCAAGTTCCAGTTCTGCCACTCACTGGATGTGTGACACTGGGCACCTGTAAACCATCTCAGAGCCTAGTTTCTTCATCTATATAGAAAGAAACAAGAAGAGTACCTATTTCATAAAGAGCTGTCTTAACTGTAGGGTTAATAAGCATAATATCTTAAAAGGGAGAGGCAACATATAGCATGGCAGTTAAGAGTCTGGCCCCTGGAGTTTGAATCCAACTCTTCCACTCTCTGGCTGTGTGATCTTGAGCCAGTTGCTTATTCTCTTTGTCAATTTTCTGATCTATAAAAACCATTGTTCCTCCCTCAACAATATGTTGTGGGAATTTAATAAGTTAGCATGTGTAAAGAGGCTTGAACAACAGCTGACACTTAGAAAGTGCCTACTCTTGCTTTCTATGGCCCCCAAGTGACTGACTAGGAGGAACGTGAGATAAAGGGAGCTCCCAAGAGCAGGTGGAAGGTAGTCCCATTACATGCTCTATTACAGTGAGATGGTTGCAATTTTGCTTGGTTCCCAGAATGCTTTGCAACCAGTAGTGAGCTAACTACTGAGAAAGAGGCTCCTGGGACCTACGTGGTAACAAATCTTCCTGCAAAGTAATGGAAGCCATGGAGGCAATTATGGTTTTTATATCGTCTACTCCTAACCCCCTCACTTGCAACAAGCATGCAAGATGTGATAGTTTGAAACGGATCTGGCCTCCTATCTCCAATCCATTCTCCAAACCACAGCCAGAACAGGCTCTCTGAAATGTAGGGTTCTGCAATGCCCATAATACTCCTGCTCCACAACCTGCCATAGCTCCCCAGTGCCCCAGGACCTAGCCTTCAAATCTCAAACAATCTGCCTCCAGCCCCATTCTCTTCTCCCTCCGTGTGCCACCTCTCCCTACCCCCCTTCCCCTCCCTCCCTCCCCCCCCCCCGCCCCACTATTGCCATTCTGGACTACTCAGTGCCCCAAATGTAAATCACATGTTCATACTTTTGTGCTTTTCCTTATTTGGTTTGTTCAGTCTGAGATGCCCTTTCCTCTCTGGCAAATGCCTACTGATCTCAAATGTCACCTAGTAAGGTAACACCAGTAACTTTTTCTATAGTCCCCACACATACTTCATACACACCTTTGTCAAAGCCAATAGTGTGCAGGTAAATGTTTTACAACCAGCTCCCAGGGGAGTGGGGGTAGCCCTGATTCATAGTGTCTGCCAGTTTCCACTGTATAAATACTCCCAGCATGGCCAATTTCAGGCTACAACAGTTGGTTCTCCTGAGCTGATACAAGCCAGCTCCAGCACACCATATTAGATACCTTCAAGCCCCTCAGTGGCATGAACCAAACCTCTTAACAGAGCTCACACGGCCCTTCATGGCCTTTGTGTTTCTCCCAAGCAGTACCTCCCTCTCTCTGAAGTGGAAATGTTTCCTGTCTCTTGAAAGAACCGCACTTACATGTGGCAGGCCTTGGCTCAGGCTGTTTCCTCATTTGTGAACTCTATCCTCTCATGCACTTCTCATGGCTAATTTCTAGATAGCAGCCTTCAGAAGCCTTCCCTGGCTGCCCCCATAGCTGGTTCCTAAAGGGCTTGTTTTCTTGCTTCTCCCCCTCTGGACCATAAAATGTGGTTCTGTTATTCACCATTATGTCCTCAGCACCCAGCATAGCACAGTTTGTAGGAAGGGCTTAAAAACATGTACTGCATGAATGAATAAAATATTTATTGATAAATGAACATTTTACTGTATAAATGAAAGCATTGTCTCTCTAGGTGGATTGAAAGGAGGTAGCTGCTTCTTCATTTTCGCATCTCTAACACAGAGCACAATGCCTGGCATCTAGTAAGTGCTTGATAAATACCCGTCGAATGACTGCATAAATAAATAAAGCATTCCTGCTGCAATGTGCTCCAACCCTGTAGGTTGGGCCCTTAGCAGCAGACTTAAATGATGCTGCAACCCGGTATACGTCTCACCAAAAATCAAGGTTAGCAGCCCACATTTAACTAACATTTATTTACTGCTTACTATATCAAAGCCCTGCTCTAAGTGCCTGTTAACTCATTTAACTCTCAAAAGATAAAAAAGAAAACCCATGAGGTAAGTGATATCCGTAACTCTGTTTTATGGATGAGGAAACAGGTAAGGCAGCCCATCACCAGTGTGCATGCTGGGATTCAATCTTGGGTGTTCTTGTTCCAGAATCTAGATTCTTAGCCTTGATGCTTCAGCACAGCAAAGCAACCAATCAGGAAGAGCGTGTAAAATGCCACATTCGGGTGTATAACTCATCTAGGTATATACACACATGCACACACATATTTATATCCATTTATTTAAAAAATATTTCTCAAGTACCTACTCTGTGCCAGGAGCTGTTCTAAGAATGCAGCAATGAGCAAGACAAAGTGCTTCCCTCACATATCTTACATTATGCTGGGGGAGGCAGATGATAAGAAGACAAATATGGAAGTTGTCAAAGTGGGTATAAGTGTTATAGAGAAAGGTAGAGCCAGGGTCAGGAGCTACAGCAGCCTGGAGTGAGAAGTGCTGTGTCATAGAAGGGGGTCAGGAAGAGCTTCGCCAATAAGAGGACATTTATGCAAAGACCTAAAGGAAGAGAGGGAGCTGATGTGAGGAAATCTGCAGGGCAGGTGGGACCCTTCCAGGCAGTGAGCAGTGCAGAGATCTGAGGCAGAAGTGGGCTTGGAGTGTTCAAGATCAGTGTAGTTAGAGCAGAATGATGCAAGGGGGCAGGGGTGTTAGGGTTAGTTAGAGAAGCAGGGGTCAGATCCATTGTGAAGACTTGGCTTTTAGTCTGAGCAAGATGGGAAACTGTTGGAGGGCTGTGAGCAGAGGTGTTATATGCTCCAACTCATGTTTTCAAAGGATCATTCTGGATTGAGAGCACTGCTCAGGAGCCAGAGAGCCATCCAAGCTCCATCACTAACTAGAGGTTTGATCTTGGGAAAGTAGCCTCCTCATGAGGCTGTTACAAGGATTAAGGCAAGATCATATGTGTAAAGCACTCTGAAGAATGTCTGCCATGTAGGCAGTGCTATTTAAGTATTTGTTTTAAAAACTGAATAAAGTAAAAACAATCTGCAGATTGTGTTAAAAGATCGTTCTGGCTGCTATAGAGAATAGAATGACTGGAGCCAAGGGTGGAAGCAGGGAGACCGGGTACACAGCTATGATGGAGGTGAGAGATGATGGACACTTGGACCAGGAAGACAGCAGAAAAGTGGTAACGTTTGAAGGTTTGGCCAACAGCTCTTTGTGGGGTATAAGAGAAAGAAGGGAGATGACGATGGCACCAAGCTTTCTGGCCTTAGCAAGTGGAAGGTTGGAGCTGCCATTTGCTGAAAGGGGGAAGATCCTGGGAAGAGACAGTCAGGGGTAGGGATGGGTTTGGCAGAGAAATTAGAAGTTCAGTTTTGGGCATTTAAAGTTTGAGCTGTGGTGGTGCAGAAATCTGAAGACGTCCAGGGGCAGTTGGATTTATGGGTCTGGATTTCAGGGGAGAAGTCTGGGCTGGAGATTCAAGCATGGGTCTCATCAGCAAAGATGGAATTTAAATAGAGTAACCACCTATTACAGGTGGGTAGTGGTGACTAACATCCCCTTTTGCTCTCAGAAGTGCCCCAATTTGGAAAATAAATTATAAGATCAGCCTGTATTTGAATGAGGCTGGATGAGATCACCTGCAGAGTGAGCATAGCTAGCATATTAGATTCCTGTGACTATTGTAACAAATTACTACAAACTAGATGGCTTAAAGCAACCAAAAGGTATTCCCACAGTGCTGGAGGTCAGAAGCCCAAAATCAGCTTCACCAGGCTAATATCAAGGGGTCCACAGGGTCTTGCTCCCTCTGGAGGCTCTAGGGGAGAATCTATTCATTGCCTCTTCCAGCTTGGTGGCGACTGGCAAGCCTTGGCTCCCAACTCTGCCTCTGTGGTCACATGGGCTCCTCCTTTTTAGTGTGCCGGGCTGTAGTAAAATCACCTGTTTCACTCTTAGGATTGCATTTAGCATCCACCCAGATAATCCAGGTTACACGCCCTCTCTCAAGATTCTTAACTTACTTACATCTGCAAAGTCTTTATAGTATAAAGTAACACTGACAGTTTTCAGGGATTGGGAGAAGGCGCATCCTTCAGCCTACCACAACTAGTAAAGAGAAGAGAACAAGGAGCACCCCAAAGCTTGGAGGTTGAGAAGAAGAGGCAGAAGCGGCAAAAAGACTGAGAAGGACGTGAAAGAAAAACCAAGGGAAAATTAAATGTTTGGTGAAGGAGAGAGTGATCCACTGCACCAAATGCTTCTGGGAGTTTAGGTAAGCTGAGAAATAAGAATTGGACCTTGAATTTTCGATGGTACTCCTTGGTGACCTTGACTGTAGTTTACTGAAGCAAATGCCCAAGTGGATCAGGTTCAAGAGAAAATGGGAGGAGGGGGAGAGAGACACTGCAAATATGAAATAATCCTTTGAAGGGTTTGTGTTATAAAGGGGAGCAGAACGGGGTGGTAGCTGGAGTAGGGTGTGGGGTAAAGGGAGGGATTATTTTCCATAATGAGAAATTTCCAACCTAATTTTTTGCTACTGGGAATGAGACTGTTGTAGAAAGAAAAACTGTTTATGCAGGAGAGTGAGGGGGAACGTTGGAGCAATGCCCTTAAGTAAGAGAGCATCATGGGATCCACTGCATGGTGGAGGGCTCGGTGCAGACAGGAGCACAGACATCAGTAAGAGCAGGAAGGAAGGCTGGGCTCAGAGCAGTTGGTGGGTATGGAGAGGGGAGAGTACAGAAATTCCCAGTGAAGTAGGAAGAAAGATCAAGGCTGAAAGTGGGGCTGGGTGGGGGAGGTCTTAGAAGATTGGGAAGAGCCTATGAAACAACTCTCTGGGGCAGTGGGAGAGCAAATGGCCTGGGGACATGTACCAGGGTTGCCAGGAGCATAACAGCTTGAAGTCATGACCGCATTTTCCATGCGTTGTCCATGACTGAGCCACACGGTCCCCACAACCACCCCACATGGTAGATATTGTTATCGCCACTTAGAGATGAGGAAACTGAGGCTCAGAGATGTGACGTAACCTCACCAAGGTCGTAGAGGTGATAAGAAGTAGCAGGCTGGGAAGCGGCTGTGGCTCGATCAGTGGGGCTCCCGTTTGCCATGTGGGAGGCCCTGGGTTCGGTTCCCGGGGCCTCCTGGTGGGGGCGGGCCCGCCCGCGCGGCGTGGTTGGCTGACCCGGCGAGCACGGGCGGCAGGGGGGGGATGGATGAATAAATAAATAAAAATCTTAAAAAAAAAAAAAAAAAGAAGTAGCAGGCTGAGTAGGGTGACTCCAAAATCACACACTAAGCAATTTGTCTTTAAGGCCCCTTGGGGAACACACATGCTGGATCCATGTGGCATTACATATTAATCAGAATTAATCCATGCAGGAGTCATGATGAGTGTGATAGGAGTTTAGGAGTTTAGACAAGGAAGTCAGCAAAGGCTGGGGGGAGGATTTGAACCATGCTTTGAGTAGCAACAGTAATCATAAAATGAACAGATTGATTACGATCTCCATTTCACAGAAGAGGAAGCTGAGCCTTAGAAGAGAAGAGCAATTCAGACTTGAACATCAGTCTGCCTGGTCCCAGTGCCTGGGTTCACAGCCTCCAGGTCCCACCACCTGACCTGAATGGACAATGGACTAACACAGATATATGTAAGGTTGGTATGTCCCTGGCAAGGGCACCAGAGTGTATGATTTGGGGCCATGCTGTGAGATCCTGCTTTCCAGGACTCTGTGCTTAGGAATGGCTTGTCAGAAGGTACAGGAGAGGGCTATTCCTGGCCTGGGAATGCTCACTCATCTGCTTGCTCATTGTCACATCACAGGTACAGAGAATGAGCCAGCCAATGGGTGGTCCAGCCATCTGGTAAAGAAGATGCACAAAGAGAAGATGGCTGGATGCCCAGACAGGCCATTCCAAGATGCACGGATAATATGTGGCACAGAACCTGGAGAGCTGGGCTGCCAGCTCTCTGGAGCTTCTTTGGAACACACAGGACCTGGTGCAGCATCATCCTGTTTTGGGGGGCCCCTAGCCCCCTCTGCTCTATGTTTTGTGTCAGGTGGTTAAGAAAACAAGTACCATATCGGACAGACCTGTGTACCAATCCAGCTATGTGACTTGGGGGCTGTGAAATAACCTGCCTGAGCTTTAATTTCCCCCCATCTGTCAAAGGGAGCTGATGGAGCCTATGATAGGGTTGTTAGAATTAAATGACTTATTACACTTACAGTGCGGAGAGCTACACTGGGCACAGAATTTGCATCCACAAAGTGGTAACTGTCATTGTCATCGGAAGTACTCTGACCATTTTTTTTCTCCAAACTCCACCACACACCCAGCCTCTCAATGGCCTAGCACCTTGCAGCAGTCACTCTATCTTTAATCCTCAGAATAATTGAGTGACTGCCTAGAGAGACAAAGCAAGTTGAAAAAGAGGTCCAACCTGATGTTTACAGGAAATGGATGAGCAGATGTGGGGTTGGACTGAATTTAGTCATTCGTTGTTTTTTTGGTTTTTTTTTTTTCATTCATTCAATTATCCAACAATTAGGTGTTGAGGGACAATTGCATGTCAGGCTCTGTTCTAGCTCCTGGCATCCATGGCAAACAGGACAGAGATGGTCCCTGCTCTCAAAGAGTTCACACCCTAGAACAGTGCTGTCCAATAGGAATATCATGTGAGCTCATATGTCACTTTAATTTTCTTGGGGCCACCTTTTAAAAAAGAGTAAAAAGAAACAGGAGCAAATAACTTTAATGATGTTTTGTTTTGCTCAATATATCCAAATATCATCATTAGCAACTAATTCAGTTGAAGTAGTAATAGCAGTAACTTATCAATCAATTCATGAATACTTATTCAAAATTAAATGTCAAAATTTATCTCAGAAGTGTGATAGTTGTGTTGTGGTTAGGTAGAAAAGTGTCTTTGTTCTTAGGAGATATTTGCTGAATTATTTAGAGATGCAGCTAGTATATCTGCAATGTATTCTCAAATGATTTAGCAAAGAAAAATGTGTGTGTGCATGCACAAGCACTTGTATGTGTAGAGAGAAAAGATAAAGCAAATGTGGCAAACTGTAAAAAAGAATATAAAAACTAGTGAATCCATGTGAAGAGTCTATGACTAACCACTGATTTATTCTTGCAAGTTTCTTGTAGATTTATACAATTTTAAATAAGTGTTGGAGAAAAAGAGAAAATATCATTTCAACATGCAATCAATATAAAAATATTAATAAGATTTGCATTCTTTTTGTACTAAGTTTTCTAAACCTGGTGTGCATTTTACAGGTTCAGCACTTCTCAGTTCAAACTGGCCACATTTCAAGTGCTCAATAGCCCCAGTGTGGTTGGTGGCTACCATATTGGATAGCACTGCTCTAGAGTGTGTGTGAGGGGCTATACACTAGATTTGAGTGGAAAGACGGTGAGGGCTTGTGAGGGGACCAAAGCATATTCATTTCTGCACCCCTAGTGTCTAACACAGAGGAGGCACTTGATACACCTTGGATGAATGATGCAGGATGAATGCAAAGGACCACAGACCAGCAACCTGGGCTTCCATCCCACTGCTTGTGACATTAAGCAAGTTTCTTAACCCCTCTGTGCCTCATAGCCTTATTTGAAAAATGGGAATTACAGAAGTTCCTAATCATTGGGTTCTGTAGGTATTAAATGCTGGAAGACACATGCTGACCGGTAGAATGTTCTCACTGTCAGTGACCACCATCGTCACATCATCAGCATCACCAGCTCACGTCACTCTGTCTCACTCTCAGGCTTCATCCACAGTCTGTGCCTTTGCTTGGGCTCACCCCTCAGCCTACTGACCCACCTGACTCACCGCACCCATCCCTGGGAGACACCATGGCATGGTGGAGCATGCAAAGCTGTGTAGGGCAAACCTGGGTTCAGAGCCCAGCTCTACTACTTGCTAGCTGGGAAAATTTGGACAGGAACTTTGTTTTGTTTCTTCACCTATAAAATGGGTACAATAATACCTATCTTACGGATCATTTTGAGGGTTAAACAATCCCATATATGTTCATCATCTGACCCCTCACAGATGCTCCTTCTTTCTGCTACCTCAGATCTTCTCTGAAGTTCTACGGCCACAAAAACACTTACATAAGAATGTTCATAGCAGCTATGTTCATAATACCAAAACTGGAAACAAACCAAATGTCCATCAACAGTAGAGGGATAAATCAACTGTAGGATAGTCGTGCAACAGAATACTATACAGCAATGAAAAACAAACTACTGCTACAAGTAAAAACATGGATGGATCTACCAGAAATAATTTTGAGTGAAAAAAGCCATACACAAAAGAGTGCATACGTTGTCATTCCATTCATATGAAGTTCAAGAACAGGTAAGATCAGAACGGTGGCTACCTTGGTGAGGACGCTGACGGAAGGGACAGATGAGAGGCTGCTGAGGGTGTGGGGAGGAGGCTGAAAGTGTTCTTTATCTTAATCTGAGCAGGGATTCCATTGATGTATGCATATGTAAAATTTCATCAATTTTTTTCTTTGAAATTTGTGTGCTTCCTTGTATATAAGTTGTATCTAAAAAACATAAGTTTAAAAAATGGAGTTATTGTGGTTGAAGCAGAAAAGGGAGTCTTGAAAACCCATTTCTCAAGCCTCTACTCCACTCCTGCTTCCAACCCCCTCCTCGGTCAGCTCTAAGTTTCCACAGTTTTTAAAACCACTGGTCTAGACAATCTCTAAGGTCCTTCCAGCCCTGACAGTCTGTGATTCACCTTTAGAATTCAGATTCAACCACTTGCCACTGGCAACCTCAGGTGACAGCTGTTTCAAACACCTGACTCCCCATTCCACAGTCACCCTTTCTCATCCTTGTTCTTGTTGCTTTCTTCCCTGCCCTCCAGTCCCCAAAGCCCACTTGTTGCCCCCAGGGCCAAGGCTCCCTACTCACCCTCCCTACTCACCATCTGCTGCCAACTTCCAAAGAAAGCCCATGCAAGCTTACCACCTGGTGGTATGCACAGACCTCACAGACTTTCCACTTGGGTTCAAATCCCTGATCCTCTCTCTGTAGTTGGATGTGCTTCTTATCTGTATGCTAAGGTTGCTAATTGCATATGCCTTGTTGAATTGTTAGGAGGATTAAATAGATAAGTGAAAGCCACCTTTTGAGTAAACTCAGGAAGATTAAGTCACAGCTGGTCAATGATGGAGTCAAGACTCAAACCCATGTCCTCCAGACTCCAAAGACCATATTCTGAGCCTCTTTGCTACCAGAGAGAGTACCTAATCCTAAAGGAGTGAATGTCTGCTGGGGCCACTGGTAGCATAGAAAGACTCTGGAATCAGACCGACCCGGGTTGGAACCCTGGGATGCATGGCTAAAATGTTTTAACTTCTCTATTCCTCAGTTCACTCATCTCTAAATTGAGACAGCATTATGGAAAGCATTAAATGAGCTTAATAACTGTAGCCAAAAAGAAAGGAAAGTTAACCCTGGGGATTTCCAGCATCACGGGATTCTAATGGGGAATGATTTTGGGGAAGAGACCATATCATCCATGCTTCACCCAGCTCTTCGTCCAGTTTGAAACAGAGCCCCTGATCCAGGGACAACCCCTTCCTAAGATCTGGGACTTTTTAAAAAATCAAATGATTCTAAAGTGCAAAATGTTAATCTTGCCTGTGGTTCTGGTCTCTCTTCCTCTGTTGCCAGTTTTAAAACAGTTGCTAAAAATTAACCTCCCCTCTCAGCCGACCTTCCTCTTCTTGTTTCTAAGACAAAGCCCATGAGAGAATTCAAGGTAGTTTTTGTTTTCAAATGGCCCATCTTTCCAATTCCCTCTTCCTTCTAACAGCCTTCAACATTATTTTCTCTTCTAGCCTCACTCTGCTCTACAGGCACAGCTATGCCTTGAGTGAGGAGAATTGGGGTGATAGCCTAGACCCCATGTCTGTAGGATTCCCAGGTTGCTACAGAAAGCAGGTGGCTGGAGCAGTGACCCTGAAGGAGTCCTAAGGGAAGAAGAATTTGGCAATCAGTATGATAACAAGAGATCTGCTCATACACCCAATCTGAGCATAACCCTTCTCCACCCCCAAGAGGTAAGTGGAGGCAGTCATGCTATCTCTCTCACTTCCACACAAACCTCTGAAGCTACAAGGTCTTCCGGGGACACCTCGCTCTCCTGACCACTGTAGTATTGCCTTTGATGGGCAATGTAATGAGTTCCCCCCACATCCCCAGGCCTGACTAAACATCACCATGTGAGTTGGGCACAACCAAGCTGCTGGGGCAAGTACAGCCTCCCTGGGAGGTCATTTTAATATAAAAACAGAGAATTAAAAGAGGAATACCCGCTAACTCAAGTTGCACCCAGTTTATTAACGAGCCTCAGCTTGTCAGGGATTAAAACACAAAGTTGCCACCAATTGTGTGCTATCAAACTCTTTTAAATGATTCTTAACATCATCATCTCCATCCAATCCATTAATTTCCAGTGACTAGTGGTTATTCAGTCACATTTTGTTTCTATGGGACTTAGTCCTGTACATTTCAAAACTACAAACTCATTTTGAAATAACTCTCTTCTTTTCACCACCCCTAGCCCCAAACACACACACAAATGCTCGATGTGTGTCTCTAAGCAGCTTAAAGTATTGGGGTGGGAGTGCAGAACATGATCTGTTTTCACTACTCCCCACCTCCTCCACAACATGTCCTCTGGTTTGGGAGCAGGACTAAAGGAGGAAAAGGCAGAGATTTCTCCTTACTAAACTGCCTATCAGGAAGAGCTGATCCTCCTTATTTCAGTAGTTGCTGCTTCCCTGGATTGAATGGACTGACCTTTGGCTCACTCTGGGTGGCTGCCCTCTTAAGGTGGACTGTGGGTTCTTTGCAGAGGACTGTGGGGCCACCTCCTGCGTAATCACCTACATAGGTGACCTGGCTCAGACTCTGTTCTAGTTTGCCAGGGCTGCTACAACAAATAGCCCAAAATGGGTTGGCTTAAACAACATGAATATGTTGTCTCACCATTTTGGAGTCTGGAAGTCTGAACCAAGGTCTTGACAAGCCAGGCTTTCCCCCTGAGCCTGCAGCATGACAGTGCCAGCATGCTGCAATCCTTAGGTTTCCTTGGCTTGCACCTCTGTCTCCATCATGTGGCTTCTCCTTCTGGCTTCTACTTCTCCTGCTCAGTCATCCGTGTTTCTGTCTAGATTTCTTCTCCTTGTAAGAATTTCAGCCATATGGATTAAGGTCCACCCTGTTTCAATTTGGCCTCATCAAAATAGGACCTTCCTAGATTTTATTCACAGATAAGTCTGAAACTTAAGGGAAAATAACATCTTCAAAGGGGTTCACACACACAGGAGTGTGGATTAAGGCTTGAAAGTGTTTTTTGTGGAGTATGTGATTCAATCCCAACAAGCTCCAACTGCTTCCTTCCTTCTCTGCAAGCAGAGACAGTTCGCCCCATACCCCATCTCACTCAGTAGGCAGCCCTCTTAGGGAGTAATACTAGACAACTCAAGCTCTCCTTTTTTTTTAGTATGGTACATTTGTTACAATTGATGAACACATATTGACTCATTGCTACTAACCATGGACTATAGTTTACATTATGGTTTACATTTTGCACTGTACAATTTTATAGGTTTTGATTAAACATATAATGGTCTGTATCCGTCATTGTAATGTCATGAAGAAAAATTCCAATGTCCCCAAAATGTCCCATGTTCCACCTATTCTTCCCTTTCCTTACCCTCAGAACCTCTGGTGACCACTGTCTTTATATCAATGTTACAAGTTCTTCCATTACTACAATAATAATGTCTACTTTAGTCCACAGTTGCATTCACCCCTTATGTTTGTTCATTCCTCAGACTTGAGGATTTGGGGATGGTGATGCCCACTCTGATTCCGATTGAGAGGGTCAGGCCCCATTTTCTAAGGTGTTCCTTCAACCCAGGGGAAATGTATGTGTCCTTGTCACACCTGAGGGCTACAGGTGCCTATCACCTGCCTCTTTTTCCACACCCCAGACCACCAGGTATTCTGCTGATCCATGCCTCAGAAACTGTCAAAGGAAAGATAATCACCAGGTCCCAACTTAGTGATGGAGGACACTGGTGGAGTAAGACTTCACCAAGTCCCCAACTTTTCAAATAATTCTCTTTGGGCCTCCCTCTCTTGGCTTTCTGAAAGAGAAATACCCTCTTCTATTCTCCAATAGAGAAGTGATGAGAAAAAAGGTCCAATAATCAGGGACTGTTTAAATAAATTATGGCATACCCACAGAATTGACAAGTTATTTTAATTATGTGATATAATGTTCCTGATAGGTTAAATGGAAAGAACAGTGTAGCCAATTGTATTTTCCAAGATGGCTGCAACAATATTTCCTATCTCACGTGCTCTTATTACAATATGACCTTGACACTCCTTCCATCAAATGATGGGTTATATGTCTCTTCCTCTGGAACCTGAGCAGATCTTTGTGTCTGGCTGTATCATAAATATGCCATGTGCCTCCTCCTTGTTCTCTTGGAACCCAGCCGCCAGCAGTGAGGAAGCCTAAGGCACCATATGGAGAGGCCATGAGTAGGTGTTCCAGCAGGCAGCCAGCTGAGGTCCCAGCTAAGAGCCAGCATCACTGTCAGACTGAGCCTTCACGTGACTCCAGTTCCCAGCCTTTGAGAGCCCCCCAGAGCCTTTGCACCTCCCCAGCCGAGGTACTAGACCTCATGGAGCAGAAATAAGGCATCTCCATGGTGCTTGTCTACATCCCCGACTATAGAATCTGTGAGCATAAAAAAATGACTGTTGCTTTACCCCACCAGATTTTGCATGTTTGTCATGAAGCAGTAGTAACTGGAACAAGCATGTACGTATAGCATGATCCACACATTTCAAATATATATGATATATATATGTATAAAAGAGTGAAAATATTTAAAACTAAAGGTGACTGTAGCTGCCTCTGTCTTCCAAGAGGAGAAGCATAATTTATATCAAGGAGAAAATAAATCTCTATAATGCTTCATTCCACTCACAAAGACTGGTGGAGAGAAAGATGAGAATTTTAAATCATCTACTTTTTTTCTCTACTGGTAAAGATGGAAGGCCAGAATGGATGGCCTTGGTTTGAGCAATACTCATTAGTTGGTCTTTAGGTATGGAAAGGAGATGCAGGCTCAGGATAATGTAGGAACTGGAGAGCTAGACCACTTTCTATCATAAAGTGAGAGAATTGAAAAGGGATAAGGAACTGAGAAGGCAGGCAATGAGCTGGAAGGCTCTAATCTTCAGAGCAAGGTGGTCAGTGAGAAGGGAATTCCCATCAGCAAGGTCTTTGCAGGAGAGAGATATCTAATAGCTAAATTGTTGGTGTTATATGATTTTTAAAAATCCCTCCCGGATCCCCACCCCTTCATTGAAGTCTGCTAAGCACACACTCCTTGGGGAAAAGTGCTGCTGGGAAAAGGAGCATTGGCTGAGAGGAGAAGATATAGCTCAAGTGGTTGAGCACCTGCTTCCCACATATGAGGCCCCAGGTTCAACCCTGCATACCTCCATGGATGCAGCACACTCAGGGCCACTGCCCTTGCTCATCTCTTTGCCTGGAAGACTCTTTGGCTCCTCTCACCATTCAGTTCTCTTCTCAAAGAAGTCTTCCCTCGTGCACTAGCTGAAAGAGCCCCTCCAGGCACCATCTCATTGCCTGGTTCTGTTTCCTTTGCAGCACTTACCTCTACCTGAAATTCTTTGCTTACTTAAGTGTGTTTATGTTCCTCCCTCGTGCTGCTAGAATGTGAGCCCCATAAGGGCAGAAGCCCACTGGCCCCGGCACCCACACAGTGCCTGGCACGTGGTAAGTGATCAATAATTTGTTGTAAACATATCAATGAATTGATAATATGGGTCACATAAGTTTCTGGGCTCCCACACTCCAGCTTCCTTGAGTCATTTATGAACACAGTTTTGGTGGTAGGGAGAAGGGGACAGAGAAGTGGAAGAGGTGTCACAGCCATGAGATCTGATGGAGAGATGGGCACAAATGCTTCTTGTTTAGCCAAGGGAAAAACCACAGAGAAGCTCAGAATTTGGTCCGGAGTTGCAGGGCAAGCTCACGGCAGGATGGAAGTTAAGGGTTCCAGGCCCTTGGCGCTTGTCTAGGTGATTGCTCCAGATGTGTCTTGTCGCCAGCACTGTGGTGCTATTTCACAATGGTGTTCAAGGCATGAGAATTAACTCCATCCCAGAGAGCTCCTCTTGTGACATCAGGCCGCGTGGCATGTCGGAAGTTGGTCAATCAAAAGACATTCCAATGATGAAGTGTTGAAACATCACTGGCTTGCCCAGCAAAGCTGAGGTCCCTTAGCTTGGTATTCAAAGCATTCCGCTCTTCAGCCTCTTTCCAGATTTGAGATCCTCTTCTCAACCTCAATTTCTCCATCTGTACAATGAGGAGCAAATGATCGGTACAGTCCCTTCCAGCTCTGAAGTTTTAGAATGCTACCCTATGACTTGAATTCCTTCCTCAGCTAAACTGGCCCGCTTATGTCCTGCCTGTCCCCCACCCCCACCTACACATACAGCTGAAAACACTGCCTTTGCTTACGCTGCTCCACTACTGATAATGCTGTCACTTCTTTGCTTTTTGAAATCTTGTGTATTCCCATTGCTTCAAGGAGCAATGAAATGTCTATTCCCACTCTTCTTCCTTATTTGTCCCAGCTGAAAATATTTCCTTGTTATAAATTCTTGAAGGATTTATTGTCTAATCCAGGGGTTAGTAAACTATAGCTTACAGACCAAATCCAGCCCACCTGCTAAATCTTTTTATTTTTTTAAATAAAATTTTATTGAAACACAGCCACACCCATTCATTTAGATATCCGCTATGGCTGTTTTTGCATTTATATTTGGCAGAATTGAGTGGTTGATGTGATATGGTCCACAAAGCCTAAATACTTACTATCTGGACCTTTATGGAAAAGAAATTGCTGACCCCTCAATCCCTCCACTAATCCCTGCTTCTCAAGCTTGGCACCCAAAGATCCAGGCTGAGATCCAGCCAGAAGGTATCCAAAGACACGGGGTCAACTTGGTGTACCTTCCTGCATCACCAATGCCATTAGAAGACAGGGAAGAAAAACTTGTAATCTAATACAATGTGGACATTAAAGCAAACACATTTATATTAAAGAGTAGAATTCAAGATCTGCATGAAACTGTAAGCTAAAATCCTCAAGGTGGCTGAAATTTCAAGCTTGCGGGGGGACCTCTTTACATTGTCACTGCTCCTCTACTGTTACAAATATTTTTGCTGTTAAGTTTGGAAAACACCAATCTATGCATTTCCATTTGAGGTGAGAAGACGTATCTTGTGGGCCTTTGTGTCCTCACCGCATCTGGCACTGTGCTTTACTGTAACAACCCCAGAAGGGCTAGGATCATTCAAGCTAGATGCTATAAGGCCTTCCCAGGGATGTTTTTATGGGATCCTGTCTGAAGGCAGAAGGATGGCCCAGATCACTTCCCTGCGAAGGTCTTAGTCACTGGGCGTGCTTATTAGTGCCTTGACTATCACTATGAAGGACAATGAAAAGCCCAACAGGATTTTGTTATAAATGAAAAGCCCAACAGGATTTTGTTATATTAACAATATTCTCAACAATGTCATCAGTAATTTCTAGTGCAAATTAGTTTCCTCCTGAGCTGAAGACACACCCAATCTACAGTTAAATGAACTGGATGATAACCTACCCAGGGTCATTTTGTTTTTGTTGGTGGTGGTGGTTTGGAGTTTGGTTTTTGTGTTTTGTTTTGTTTTGTTTCTTGAAGATTTTTGGCTTTATTTTATATGCAAAGAGCTAGCACTGTTCCTTTAGTCAGGGACATGGCTTGGACAGTCCATTGGCAGAAGATCACTTCATCCAGCTTGGGGATTCCTGTATCCTGCGTGAGCTGAAGGAAACATTGGCGGCATATATCAAGGCCTTATTTGCAGGTCAGACTGTGCCAGGTGAGCAGATGCAGCAAGAGTAGGGATCCTGACCAAATTTTTGTGGGTGGCTTCAGTAGAGCCGCTGGTGACCCATCTTCCTTTTAGGGATCCCAGACGACAGAAAATGGTCATTTTTGTTTGCCTTTTTCTTTTTCTTTTCTTTTCTTTCTTTCTTTTTTTTTTTTTTCTTTTGAGGGGGGTGGTTAAGGAGGAGATACCAGACAGTCTATCCAACTCCTCTACCCCCCACCACTGCTATTAAGTCCCAACCCACATCCTTCACCCCAAAGGATGTTTTTCTCTGCCCTTTACTGGGATCTGAACAATCACCATTTTGTTGTTTGTTGTTGTTGTTTACCTTTGTTTTGTTTTTAAAGGGCAAATATCCCTAAGAAAGGATAAAATATTAAGTTACTATGCTTTTAACAAGCATTGGGAGGTGGTTTGTGAGCCCCAGACTCATAGTCAGAGAAAATCTGAGGCCAAATCCCAATTGTGCTGCTGACCTACCAGGCAGCCCTCGGTAAGTCACTTGCCATTTCTGCACTTTTATTTTCTTTTCTGTAACATGAAAGAGGGAGACTGGGTGATCTCCAAGGGCTTTCCCAGCTGTACAATTCTACAGCTCAAGAAAATATAATTAACCACATGGATGGGCCTCGAATACATAAACCTGATTGAAAAAATGATAGTTGCAAAAGGAAACATTTTGCATGATACATTAAACTTTTAATTAATTTTTTAATGTTTAAGGGATACATTTAAAAGTCTTCCTCCCACCCCTTCTTCCCCCCCTCTTTCCTCCCACAGGCAGAACTATTAGTTTTTGTATGTAAATAATCAGAGTTTCTTTTATGTACATATGACTACATAGACTTATTTTCCTGTTTGCTACACAAAAAGACAGCATACTGTACATATTTTTCTGCACCTTGCTTTTTTTCAGTTAGAATGTAATAGAGAATTTTCCATATTAGTACAGAGAGTGTCTTCGTGCTTTTATTTAACTGCATAGAATTCCATTACATGGATACACCATATTTTATTCAACCCATCTTCAATTGATGGATATGTAGAGTGTGTCTGACCTCTTTATTTCAGGCAATGTTACAGTGAATAATCTTAAACACGAGTTCTTTTGAAACTGTGCAGATATATCCATAGACAAATTCCCAGAAATGGAATTTCTTTTGTGATTTTGTACATTTGCATTTTTATAGAGATTGTCAAATTGCCCTCTACAGAGATTATAATCATTTACTCACCATGATCAAACTTTGAGTGCCTATTTTCCTACAGACTCTTCAACCCACTCTGTTATCAAATGTTGGATATTAGCTAATCTGACAGGTTAAAAAATAGTATTGCAATATGGTTTGAATTCTCCTTGCTCATATGATGAATGAGGTAGAGAATCTTTTCTAATATTTAACAGCCATTTGTCTTTCTATTTTTGTAAATTAATACCTTTAGCCCTCTTTCACAGATGGAAAATTTTAAAACATGCAGCAACATAAATTGTTTATGACCATGGACACACATAAGGGAGGTATACAATGTGGTTGGAAAGGGCACTCCAGCCTTAACTGAGAGGCCGCCTTGGAGAGAGAAATGCAGGGGAATAGGAAGGGGAGGGATGCAGAGGAACTCTCACTGTGTATGCGAGGCTTCATTTCTTACAGAAGAAGAAGAGGAAGAAAAAGAAGAAGGAGAAGAAGAAATAGAGAAAAAAAGAAAAGGGATAGAGCGAGAGGGATGGGGGGAGGCAGGGAGAAGGAAAGAAAGGCTTTAAAACCAGTCAACCTGCCTAAGCTTGAATTCTCAGCCCCACCATACAGGCTATGGCCTTTGACAACTCTCCTAATCTCACTCTTCTCAATTTCCACACCTATAAGAGGTACATAATGTCTAATTTACAGAGTTAGTGTAATGACTAAATCTAGTCCATGTAAAACCATGATGAACACGTTGGTGTTGCTCAATAATCATAGTATAATTGTTAATATTAATTTGGTTATCATAATTCATTGAGTACAGTGCCTCAAGCCAAAAGAAAAGGTCTGGTGACTTTCCCTCACTCAACTACCTCTTTTTCCTGTTGGATTTCCCAAGGGGTAGCTTCTTCTTGGGATTGCCACGCCAATGGTTTCATCCTCCCTAACCCGTTTTACAAACGTCCACCCCAGAGCTGCCCCTGTTGGCATGACTTGTGTGACTGGGAAGCCCAAGTGTGAGAGAAGCAAGGGCGTGGACAAGAAGGGGAGTTTCCTCTGTGTTGCAACTCCTGTTCCCAAGAGCTATGACCTCTCTTAGCACCCTAAGAGACTTTGGCTTCCCACTGCAGCACCATCTAGAAGGTCCAAGCTCAATATATTCCTTTCCTCAGAGCAAACCATGGGTAAGAGTCTCTCTACAACCTCTGAGTAGGAGATGATAGGGAGACCCTGAAGCCTGTGATCCCCATGGCCTCAGAAGAGGTCCTTTCCTCCCCATCACCTTGGTTTACCTTACATCAATAGGCACCAGGCTGTCCCCACCCACCCTCAAAGACATGCTGCTTCTGGCCTCTTGGTGCCTTATTTCCCCCAAAACCTTGGAGAAACAAAAGAAATGTTCCTTTTCCTTAATCTCCTTTTATCGGGGCAGGGAAGATTACAGTGTGAGCTTTGTAAGCTCCTTCTTACCTGGTTGGGTGAATTCCTAAGTTGAAATGCTTTCTGTTCTTTTTCATTATTTTGATCCTAAAATATCAGAAAGCTAGAGAGGAGAGAAGAGGAGAGAAGAAAAGAGAGAAGAAGGGAGGAAGGAGGATGTCAAAGAGAAGAAAAGACAGAAAAAGGCAAAGACTTGAAACAAATAGCATCTTGGCAACAAATGTATTAGACTCTCTGGAGGGGAGGTTTCTGAAGTGACCTAAGGGTCTACATGGGACACACCAGGTCCCTGAATGGTGGCTGACCTTCTGCTACAGGAGCCAGCACTGGCATGCACAGCTCATGCCAGATGACCTGTGAGAGAATACTGGGTGAGCCTAAAGACCCGATAACATCTGAAAGCTTCTCCAAGCAACCAAAGACAACATCCTTCAATTATAGGCAGCAATGAAACCAACAAACAAACAAAAAAAGCCCATCAATCAGCTAATGAAAATCATGGAGAAAGGTATTGCGATTATTCACAGCAGGTGCTTTATCCTTGGCAGAACTGATCTGAAGGGAAATTGTAAGACACCAAAATTTAACTTGACATTTGTGAGTGTTTCTTTCTTCTTTTAGTGGCCTGGATTCCTTAAAGCCAGGAACCTCCTTCAATAGCATCTCTCCCAGGCCTGCCAGTACATTTACCTCTTTTCTTCATCCAAATTTCCCTTTCTTTGACCCCATTCCCCATCCCCCAGGCCTTTTTGCTGGGAGATAGCTACCTACTTTGAGAGACCAATTCACTTGAAAGTGATAATGGATGCTGTGGTAAGCAGAATAATGCACACACACTCCAAAGATGCCCATGCCAAACTTTCAGAATCTGTGACTGTTATCTTACTTGGCAAAAGGGACTTTGCAACTGTAATTAAGATTCAGGACCTTGAAATGGGGAGATTTGCTTGTATTTTCCAAGGGAGCCCAATCTAATCACAATCTACTTAAAAGTGGAGAACTTTTCCCAACTGGGTTAGAATATTGGAATCCTAAGAGGGACTCACCCCACTATGGCTGTCTTTGAAGGTGGAGGGAGCGGCCACAAGCCAAGGAATGCAGTAGTCCCTGGAAAATGGGAACAGCCCTCAGTGACAGCCAGCAAGGACATGGGGACCTCAGTCCTGCAACCACAAGGGGGAACTGAATTCTGATGTCAACCTGAAGGAGCAAGGAAACAGATCCTGCCTAGAGCTTCCAGAAAGGAATGCAGCCCTGACCCTGATTTTAGCCTGGCAAGACCCGTGTCAAATGTCTGACTTACAGAACTTTAAGATAATAAATTTGTGCTGCTGAAGTCATTAAATTCATAGCAATTGTTTATTTTCTGGAAAACTAATAAAGATCCTTACATGAGACTCAGTTGGTGGAACTATTAAGGTGCCAGAGGAGAAAACACTTATGTATATATTGGACAAGACAGGTTGTTTTGCCACGATTCATAACCAGACATGTTGCCAACTTCCTTCTTTGCCCTGCTCCATAAATATTTTATGGAATGCCTACTGTGTACTGGGCACATAGCTCCCTACACATATGCCCCCTTCTAGATCATGTGTATACAAGTGGATACAGACAACCAGTAAATCAACAAATGTTCATTGAGCTTCTACTATGTGTACAAGGCAGATCAATCAGAATTCACTGAAAGTTTCTTTTAGCTGCCAGATAAAGGCTGGAAAGCCCAAGATACCAAATCCTGCTAGGGGAGATTGGACCCAACAGCTATAACTTATTACTATTTTCCTTTTACATGACAGAAACCCGAAGCTATAGAGACTTCATGACTTCCCACCCTGCAGCTAACCAGATACATGGCATTTTTTGTTTGTTTGCATTCCATTCTTTGCATGTCAGATGGAGCTAGTTTTATCTATGACTATCCAGTGATTAAAGTCCAATTCGTTCATCTTTGCTAAGAAAAAAGCAAACCCTTTGGCTCAACCTGATCTGGCCCCTCCCTACCTTTCCAACCTAATTTCCAACCCCTTGTTACACTTCAGTAATATTCACCTTGTTTCTATGCCTCAGACACACCAAGCTTGTTCCCACCCCAGGACCTTTGCATTTGCTGTACATTCTTCCTAGTACTGTGTATACCTGGCCCCTTCTCATCATTCAGGTCTCAGCTCCAATGTCACCTCCTCAGAGAGGTCTTCCCCAGTCACCTATCTAAAGTAGCAACTCCTATCACTATCACATTATTTTGTTTTATTTTCTTTATAACTAGCTGAAAGTTATTTTTGTAATTGTTGCTTTCTTGGTTATTAGCTGTCTCCTTCAAAAAAATATAAATTCCATGTAGTGATGTTATCTGTCTTATTCCCCCAATATCCCCAGATCATAGAACTATGCTTGGCACATAGTAGGCATTTATCAAATATTTGTTGAATAAGAGAATGTTAAAGGATCTTCATTGCAACATTGCTTATCATATAAAAGATAGAAACAGTAAAATGTCCATCAGTGAGAAATGGTCAATTAAATGAAGGTGCATAAAATGGAAGATTCTACAACCATTAAAAAGAGTGAAGTGGACCTGTAATTATTAACAGAAAATAGTATCTTCAAAGCAATAAATGTACTATAATTTTAGTTTTGGAAAATATAAAAAATATATATCTATATGAATGTTTGGAACTACACACATTAGTAGTTATGCCTGGGGAACAAGAGTATAGGTAGAAGAGAGGAGAGCAGTTTTGTTTTTTCACTTCATACACTCAGTACTGTTAGCATGTTTTACAATTTGCTTTCATAATTTAAAAAAAATCTTAATACATACGGTGAAGTATTTAGGGGAAAAGTGCACTGATGTTCACAATTTACTCTGAAATATATATATAATGTACAAGGACAGATGGATAGAAGGCTAGACAGTTGCACAGATATGTGACAAAGCAAGTATAGGAAAAGGTTAATTATGGAATCTAGATGGTAGGTATATGGATGTTCACTGTACATATCTTTTAGCTTTCTGTATGTTTGAAAATATTCACAATAAAACTTAGAGCAGAAATATTACTATTTATTCAATGTACGTTTCTTGAAGGCCTATTTTGTGTCAGACACGAACTATAAGTTTCTTAGATGTTTTTCTCATGCTGCAACAAAGGCACCTGTGGTGGTTTTGAAACTGAACAGAAAAACATGCTAATAAAGTTAATCCATTCCTGTGGGTGTGGACCCATTGTAAGTCGAACCTTCTGATGAGGATACGTCAGTTAAGGTATGACCCACCTCATTCAGGACGGGTTTTAATACTCTTACCGGAGTCCTTTATGAACAGAATGAATACAGAGAAAAGGGAGAGAAGGCCATAGAAGCAAAAAGCTGAAATCAACGAAGCCCGGAAGAGAAGGGAGAGACCAGCAGACATTACCAAGTGCCTTGCCATGCAACAGAGGAGTCCAGGATCACCAGCAGCCAGGCTTTGGAAAGAAAGCACCGCCTTGATGATACCTTGATTTGGACATTTTCTTGGCCTCAAACTGTAAGTTAATAAAGTCCCATTGTTTATGCCAACCCATTTTATGGTATGTGCTTCCAGCAGCCTAGGAAACCAAAACAGCACCTAAGTGGCATGCAGACCGAACACCAACCTCATGCCTCCTCCCCTTCATTCATGCCACCAGTTATGGCCACACTCCAGGCCACATGCCTCTGAGCATCCTAGAAAACAAGGACTCACCATGAAGCTGCCTACATTTGGATGACAGTGTTCCCTACGTAAGAGAGCCCAGTGTCCCAGATGAAGGTTGGATCTAAGTGTCATAGAATCTGTCAAGTCCCAGCAGAAAACAGGCAGTACACTCAAAATGGTTAACTTAATAGAATTAGAGAAAGGTGTGGGCAGAGCTAAGGGAGCAGCCAGCGATGGAGATGTGCCCAGGGATGCCTTTACTATGTGTCTTAGTTTCCAGGCTACTATGACAAATACCACGCAATGGGTCAGTCAAAACAGCAGGAATTTACTATCTCATGGTTTCAGAGGCTAGAAGGTCCCTCTGCATCGGGTTGGGTAACATTCTGGCTAGCCAGCAATCCTCCTAGGCTTTCCTATCACATGGCGAGGTCTTCTCCTTTCTCTTCCAGGTACCATTGATTTCCAGCTTCCGTTTCCTCCCCAGGGCTTTCTCCATCTGTCTGAATTTCTTCTGCTTATAAATGTGGATTAAGGCCCATCTTCATTCAGTTGGGCCACACTATAACTAAAACAGCATCTTCAAGAGGTCCTGTTTACAAAGGGGTCACTCCAATAGGAATGCAGATCAAGACAAAGAGCATTTCTAGACCAGGGTACATAATTCAACCTACCACACATCCCTAGGCCTGAAGGGGCAAGAATGGCAGTGAGATCAAGGGGCTGCCCCATAGAGTCAGGAATGTAGGAAGCTGATGCCTCCTGCTAAAGTTTGAATTGTATCCCCTCAAAAGATATACTGAATTCCTAATCCTTGGTACTTGTGAATGTGACCTTACTTGGAAATAGGGACTTTGCAGATGTCATCAAGTTAAGATGAGGTCATACTGGAGATGGATGTGTCCTAATCCAACATGGCTGGTGTCCTCCTAAGAGGGGAGAAGAGACACAGTCACAGAGAGGGGAATGCCATGTGAAGATGGAGGCACGCAGGTGACCATGTGAAGATGGAGACAGAGATTGGAATTATGCTGCCACAAGCCAAGGAAAAGACACTGGGGCCCACCAGAAACCAAAAGAAGGAAGGAAGGTTTCTTCTTACAACCAGAGCATGGGCTGCTGGCACCTAGATTTCAGACATTTACCTCCAGAACTGTGAGAAAATACCAGAACTGGTATTTAGGCCACCCAGTTTGTGGTACTTTATTATAGACATTCTAGGAAGCTAATACACCTTCCATCCACCTGCTGGGAGCCAGAGAGCAGGGGAGTCCAAGTGACACCATCTTTGGAGATCAATATCCCAGGACACAAGCAGGGCAGAGCATAGACCTGGGGTGGGCTGGAGAGAGGGATAGGCAATAAAAAAAAATTCTAAGAGAACAAGGACAAAAAAAAAAGAACTAGTGAGAAAGCTAGCATCATCCGCACTTTAACACAGGTGAAGAAATCAAGACTTCTGGCAATGAAGTGATCATTTGCAGGCTTAGAACCCAGAGATTCTAACTCCAAAGTTCTTTGCTTCCCCTCTCTACCTTTGTGCCTCTAAAAAAGGTATTTATCCAACAGAGAAGAGTGAAACTTAGTTTTGTTAAAACCATTCTTCACATTATTCAAAACCACCAAGGTCATTTAAAAAAAAAAAAAAACAAGGAAAGACGAAGAACCTGTTACATACCAGAGGAGACTAAGAAGATTTGACAAGTAAATGCAATGTGATACTCTGCATTGGATCCAGGAACAGAAAAAGGACATTTGTGAAAAAAACTGGTGAAATACAAATAAAAATCTGGACTGTAGTTAAGAGTAATGTGCCAACATTAATTTCTTACTTTTGACAATTGGTTATGCAAGATGTGCACGTTAAGGAAAACTGGGTTGAAGGATATGTGGGAATTCTCTGTCCTACATTTGCAACATTTTTTGCAAATCTAAAATATCCAAAATGGTGTGTATTAATTGGATGGATGGTAGACAGATAAATAGATAGGAAAAAAAGTTAAGGATAAAATGTTACAATTGGTAGACTTGTTACAAGTCTTGTTACAAGAACAAAATGTTACAACTTGAATTAGGCTGATCTTATAATTTGTCATCCAATAAAGGTCACTTTGAGAATGAAAGAGATTGTTATAAATAATTACACTGGGTCTGCAAGCAAAACCAAGACTGCACAGCCACTCTACTCATCTATTCCAATACTCTCCATTTATAGATGAGGACACTGAAGAGGCCCAGAGAGGTAAAGTGACTGGTCAAAGGTTGCACAGCAGGTTAGGGGCAGAGATAGAATGAAAAGCCCAGGCCAGGGCCCTTGATCCCTACCACACGGTCATTCTGCAGCTCCTGAGTCTTCCTCTTTCTGCACCAGTCAGGCTCAGTGCACCACCCTGCAGTCTTCTGAAATGTCCTCACATGACACTGGGAAAGGTCAGCTCATTTTTCTGTCCCAAGAGACATGCGGTTTGAAGCTCTTTTTTTTCTCTTCTGTTTTCTTCCCCCTTTTTATAGTCAAATGCTGCCCTGGTTGGAGGGGAAGGACGAAGGTGTCTGTGGGATTTTACTGCTGTTTCATTACATAACTGAAAGCCCTAGTCCTATCTCACTGTCTCCTCGGTTGGTCCCAGGGAGGCTCCCAGGACTACTCAGTCACCCCAGGGCTCAGCCAGCTTGTCTCTGGGGATGGACTGCTGGTACTTCAGGGATATATCCATTCAGTATATTCATTATCCAACAAATGTTTCTTGAGCATTTGTTATGTGCCAGGCACTGTGCTAGGCACATGGCGTATAAGATTGGATGAGAAAGACACGGTCACTGCCCTCACAGAGATCACGTTCTAGAAGGTAGTGGATGTTGAATAATAAACACATATACAAATTAAATTACATGTAAAATAAATTACAGACCATGGTTAGTGTTAGAAAGGAAATAGAGTGCTCCAACAAACAGTAATAATAGCTAACATCTATTAAATTCATCATTTATCTGCAACTGCTTTTTTTAAAGTAAAAGTCACATGTTCTTTATTTAGTCCATATAATACACCATTTTTAGAATTTTAAAAATTACATAAAAGAGCATATTAAATGGCAACTATATGAAGTTTCTCTTCATAATGTCAAAACAAAAATGTTTGAATTATAAAATGTTAAAAAATATGTAGGTACTTAACATTTCACTAAGGAATAAAGTTACATGTATTTTCTGAAGAAAAATAATTGGGCCACTTATCTATTTTTGCTCTTTCTATGAACTTTTTTATTCTGTACATAGAACATTTTGTACAAAATATGAAATCTACATTTTTATTACTTATTACCATAAGCAAAGCTACATGTATATGAAATGTTTAAAAAGCAACCTCTTTTTAAGTTAGATAATATTACAATCTCCATCTTATGGATAAAGAAACTGAGGCACAAAGAGGTTAGGTGTTTGCCCAAAGCCTAGAAGCTGGGATGTGTCAGAGATGACCTTGAACCCAGGGTCTAGCTTCAGAGCCTGGGTTTTTAACCACTAGCTCTATTGGAGAGGCAAGGCTGTGAGGGGAGCTCATGCTTTACGTAGGTCAGTGAGGCCTCTCTGAGGAGGTGGCATATAAGCTGAGAGGAGGCAGAACAAGCCATGGGAAAAGGTGGCTGAAGACTCTTCCAGGAAGAAAGAGGAGCCCCTGTCACTGCCCAAAGGTGGGGAAGAGCCTGGCGAGTTCTAGGAACTGTGAGAAGGCCTGGACCACTGAGCCAGCAGGTGAATTTTATTCAAGGTGCACCTCACAATGTGTCTTTGCAGACATACATTCTCTCATTTGATCATCAAACAGCCTGGTGATACCAGGCAGGCAAATGTCATTGTCGATGTTATACAAAAACACTGTTTTAGGAACATTGTGTCTGGCAACATGGAGACCAAGGTGAGAGCAGAACCCCTGTCTTGGGACTCATGCCAAGTACTCTTTCTCCTCCACCTCCCCACTGAAGAATGAATTACCTCTTTGCTGCTCATGGTCCCCTAACTACAAGCCACCGTTGTATGGCCACCACCTCTTATTTCATTCTCTGCCAGCTCCTCCACCTCAGAATTTACCTCTTTAGCTCCCTCAACAACTCAATTCCTAGAGAAATCTGATAAAATAAGAAAAAAATCTGTGATCATATGTTAATGGCTAATAAAGCCCTGTTGGAAACCTACAGTCAACCTGCCTTTACACCCCTATAAGAACTGACAACAGCTTTTCCCTCTTTCCAGTCATCACATCAGCCTCCAGCTATTAGCATTTCCTTCTCTGCCAAAGAGGAAGTCATTAGCTAATTAATGGTGTATTCCCAGAGGAGGCTTGGCTAGAGTTTGCGGCCGCCCGGGGCCTTTTGTTAACAGGTGGCAGTTTGCAGGTGCCAATACCCAGGCACTGTACAAGCCAGCTCATTCCCTCCCTGTCTGTGAATATGATCCCATTCAGAAACCAGCCCGGAGCAACAGGGTAGTGGGCCCAGCTCCCCTGGGACTCTCAGCTCCTCAGCATGACACATAAGCCCTCCAAGCCCCAACACAGCCTTCCTCTCCACGTCAACTTGTACCACACCCACTAGGCCCTTGCTGCCCAGACAGGCCAGACCCTTGGCAGCTCCGAGCACAGCCTGCACTCTCCCACTTCCACACCCTTGCCGGCGCTGCTCGTCCTGCTTGTGAGGGCCTCCCACCTTCTTCACCTGGCTTCATCCTTTACATCTGCCAAAACAGGACCCAGGTGCCATCCTCCCAGGAAGACATCCCCAACCCCAGCCGCACAGAGTCTGTTACCTGCCTCTTCTCTGTGCTTCCATAAGCATAACAAATAACATTCTCTGAGTGCCAATGCCGTGCCCTACACTCTGTTAAGCACCCTATATGGATCCTCTCAACCTGATAGCAATTCAAAGAGGCAGAGTCTATTATTCTCCCAATTTTACCATGAAGAAACCGAATCACAAGCAACATGTCCACAGTTCAGCAATAAATGTTGGAGGTGGGAGACAAACCCAGGCAGTTGTATTTCAGGATCTAAATCAGGTACTTTTTTTTTTTTTTTTGATTTAGCAATATGTAGGCAATTTTATTAGAAATGCTTCATCAATAAATATTAACATTAATAACATAAGTATGTTGAATTTATAAGGAAAAATACATAATATGGACCTGTGAATAATGAATAGATCAGAATTTTTTAAAATATGTTTTTAAAAATACAGACTAATAAGTTCTCAAAACAAAACAACACACACCTAGAGGCAACATCAGATGTGCAGGTAGGAAACAAAAAATTGCCAACCTCTAATTTTGCCAAGTTATGACATTAAAACAAAGTCAACCTCTGACTATTCTCAGCATTATTTTATAAAAAGACATTTTTCCACAAAAAGTAATGTCTTATAGTAAAGTCTTTTCACTGGTGACTGACAGTTTTTTAGTAGAGTGAATTAAAAATATAAATGTAACTGTAGGGAATGGAGATTACTCCTTCAAGAAATTTGACTTTGAAAAGGATGGAGAGCAATCAGGAGATGGGAATTCAAAGCAGGAAATTTTTGTTTGCTTTTGTGTTTAGGTTGGCTGATAAATACGTATATGTCAATTGAGGTAAGAAAAAAATAGAGTTCATGGCTGAAGACACTGGGGCCAGTTCTAATGACTTGTACCTGAAGAAGCAGAAAGTCTTTTATCTAGAGAATGATGCTGGCACCAGCTTTCCACAGACATTGTTTCTGATCTGTCCCGTGGAATGGGAAACCCTGGGCTTCAGTTCCAGGCAGGAACTTCAGCTGGATTGGTGTCACTGCTCCTGTTGGGCCAGTAGGCAACCAGGAGATCTATTCTGTCCTGGAAGCATTGTTTACAGAGGAAACGCTTCCTTTGGAACCAGCCTCCAACCTGGTCGGGTAACAGGTACAAACATTTTGCCAGCACTTGCACCTGCCCGGTGACATTTCTGGTGTGTCTAAAATGTGTCCACAATGTCTCCAGGCAGGGTTTGCTGACTGGACACCACCTCACCCTCCTAGGATGCTGTGCTCTCTTATGGTCAAATTCTCCCTTTCCCCAGATCGTTTCCTTTTTAGGCATCAAGCTGTGCTTCTAAGAATTGTAATCACCTACTGCTGCTTTGTGGAAATCCTCCATTCTCTCAGAAGTACTAGGACGATAGCACCCAGTTATGGGACTTTCCGATCCTTCCAACATAAGACTTTGGGTGAGCAGAAATATTTCTCAGAAATGACTTCTTCTGCAGCCCAACTGAACAGGGAGAAAGGAGTTTCCAGAAGAAGAAGAAAGGAAAGATCATGTGACAATTCTCTAAAACAGCTCTTCTTCTGTATTAGGTGCTTTTGATCATCGTTGTCGCTGTGCTCACCATCACAACTAATATTAATCGGGCACCTACTGTATACCTCACATACATTTTCACATTGAGCTTCCATAATAATCCTATGAAGTTTAGTTACTACAAGGTAGTTGTGAATATCTCTGTTTTGAAGGCTTGAACACTGAGGCATGGACAGGCTTATTTAGTCAGTCAGACCCCACAGTAAGCAATGCACACACAATGCACCAAAATTACCCAGATTAGCTGAGACCATTAGTAATCTACCAACACTCCTTCTCCTTCTCTTCCATAATAACACAGACTTATTGTTAAACATGGCAATGTGCCCAGCTTTAAAAAATAAAAAAATAAAAACAAAAACAAAGACCAAAGTAAAAGCTAAACAAATCAAAATATCTCTCTGCCTCCACTGCAGATAGGGCAGCCAATGAAATGTAACTCAGTACCGTTGGAATGGGACTTCCAGGAAAGGTATTTAAAGAGGGAGTCCTCAGCTAGCACGTAGCCTTCTGCCTTTTCTCCTCTCTCCTACTTCCTCTTAGAAGACTGAAGTTTAGATCTCCAAGAGTCATTTTATGAAGCGATTCCACAAAAAATGGCAGAGCAGAAGAAGAGAAAAGGCTGGGTTACTGATGACAACAGAGAGCTGCCAGACCAGCTGGCACTGCCCAGCTCCAAACTTCAAGGAATTAGGAAGAAAGATAAGCCTGCTTCTTGTTTAAATCATGGCAACTTTGATTCTTTATTACTTGAAGCCAAGTATAATTCCTGGCTCATTTACTTTGCCATGCATCTGACTACCCATGCCTCATTTGTATCTATACAGATGCACCTAGTACAGGATCATATTACTGATCTGAACTGACCCTGGTATTTTTTTTGCCATTTTCGTCTTCTTCCTCCCAATTATAGACAAAGGAGCTAACACTAGCTGAAGAAGGAAGGCATGAGGGAAGGAGGTTGGCTCTGAAAATATGAAGCACAGCCACCAGGAGAAACCAGCCCAGCTTCCAATCTCCGCAGGTCTGAGGAGGGCAATGCTGGCTAAGTGACAAAAACTACCTGTGCTCCTCTGCCTGGGAAACCCAGGGCTAGTAGCCAAATTAAACCTGGAAAGTGAAGTCATCAGAGTACCTGAGCCAGAGCTGGCTGTCAACTTATGCAAAACAGCCAGCCTCCCCAGTATTGCACTTTGAGGCATGCTGGGAATCACCTCACTTCTCCACCCTCTCCTTGCCACACCTGAAATCTCTCCAACAAGGCTGTGGATGCCACAGCTATCTGTAAGGTTCACCAGGGCTATGTCTCTGGGATAATAGGACATGGCTGTTGGGCAAGTCAGAAGGGTTAACCTCTGGGAATCTGAGTTTCCTCATCTGTAGATTGGAAATAATACTACCTACCCCTGTTTCCTTCAGGGGACGGCTAAGAGGGCCGAGTATAATTATGATGATGAAAGCCCTTTTGTAAACTGTAAAACATTCTGGGGCCTCAGCTTCCACAAATATAGAAAGTTTCTTCCAGCTCCCAAATTGTAGATTCATTACAAGCTTTTCTACACTAACATAGAAACCACGGATCCTTTTCTGAAATGGAAAATGTGGGAGGGAGGTGGAGGTTCTATAAGAGTGGGAAGAGGAAGCCAGTGATATGGAAGACAAAACACATAAGTAAGAGACCATGCTGTCAGCATATGTGGCACTGGGGGATGGGAGGAGGGAAAGGAGTTGGGTATTTTTATTTGGTGGAGGACTCATCTGACAATAGAATATTCAAGCTGCAAATGCTCTTCCAGACATTAACAAAAATATTGTTTAGCAGTAGTTAGTTTTTCAGGGTTATGGGACTAAGAGTTAGGGAGGGAGGACAGGGATTTTTTTTTTTTTTTTTTTTAGGACACAGTACAATAGTCATCATGAGTTTAGCAATCTATAGCAACCACATCTTATGATTAAGAGCATCATTTTCTATTTTCAAATATTTAAAAATAACCTCCATAGTTTTCATAATCTGAAGTCAAGATAAGGGACTAAGCTTAGTGAATGTTTTTAAATCCAGAAAAATAAAATTTTACTGAAAATTTTGTAGTGCCGCTAAAAATTTTGTAGTCCTAGTAATTTAGAAAAGAAATATGCCTTTCCTTGGAGTGATTTTTACTCTGTGTGTGTGTGCATATGTATACACACGTGTTCCCCAAAGTACACACACACCATCTGATTTCTTCTCCATTTCTGTGCTGTAGAAAGTGGTCTGCATCCGACTTCTGACAGGTACATTTGGTGGATTTCAGGAATGGAAACCTTTCCCACAACTGAGGTGTGCCAAGAGAACTAACCTACTTTGTGTAATCTTGTCAGAAATGTGATACTCTAATCTGGTTGTTGACAGATATCTAATTCCATTTAACTTTTCCTGAGATTGGGCAAGATGTTGTCTCTTGTTTTCTGCTTCCCTTTGTTCTTTTGAATCTGCTGTTATCAGAGATGATGGCGTAATTGACTTCTAAGCCATTGGCAGGACCTTGAAATAGTTGTTGTTGGCCGGTTGGGGTTGTCATATATTGGGGGCAAAAGAAAAATAAAGTCAGGTTTCTTTTTTCCTAAAATCTATTCAATGGGAGGATCTCTCTGTTGCAGAATGAGACTCACTGAGGGAACCTGGGAATCATGGTACTTGCCAGGGAATCACCATCAAGGTACAGAGCTGCCCATGTTTTCACATCGTACTACCCCATATTCCCTTTCAGAACATTTTCTTGAAAATATCATCTTCTGCTATGCTTGATTAAGAAGGGACTTTTACTTCTTATACCTTCCTAGGTATTTTTTTTTTCTTTTACCATGAATATATTGTTTTCACAACTTTTTAAAAGTATTGATGTGTTTACTAAGAGCTTATGATGTGATTAAAATATTAACTACTTAAAATTGCCATGTTTTTGTTTTTGCTTTTGCTCAAGATGAGGCCATCACAAGATATAGAAACCCAGGGTTTTCAGTCCAGTCATTAGGCTCCAGCCATCTTATTAATACCACAGTTGATAGGAAAAAAGGCTGGGTAACTTGCCAGTTCCTGTCCTGTCCTGCCCCTGGCACTGAGAAAGACTAAGAATTGCTCCTTGCGTGTAGTTGCAGGGATGTTAGGCACAGATGTGTGAATTCCCATCATTTGTCAATCCCCCAGGTCCAAGAACAGGAAGGATGTACTTTAACACAGTTAGAGCAGTAAGTCTTGGGAAGAGTTGCACATTAGCTAATGTGCCCATTAGGAGAGATTAGTTTATGTGATTAGCTCATTGCCTCCACTCATTCCACAGCCTGGAGAGAATAGGCAAATATGTGCTCATTTTGATGGAATGCAAAAAAATTGTTAAAGTTACAGCTCAAAAGGACCTGAGGGATGATCTAGTCAGGGGGTGTACACTAAAAAGCTCGGTTTTTATTTGTTCACCAGTATAGTGATGTGTTTTCACTGAATATGCACCATCTATTTGCTCACCTCCTTCCTGGCTATGTTATACCTGTCAGCTTCCCACAGTGTTATGTTATCTGTTTGGCCTCTGAAATGGTCCTGCCAGGGGTAGTGCAGTACCCTTTGATTAAGGACTAAGCATCTAAAAAGATGACCAATGGATGCTCACGAGAGGTGCAGGGTACCCAAGGAGAAGAGGATACCAAAAGAGATAGGAAATAATTGGCCAGACAACACAATCTCTCTGAATCTCAGGACTTCCTTCTGTAAAATGGAGATACTAATGCCTACCTAAGGGTTAGAGAGAATGTGATCAGAGAAGGCTTGTGAATTGTCTGGCATATAGAACATCTTCAATGAAATATCTTTCCTTTCCGCCCCAGAAGATTCAAGATGCTTTTCCACACTCCTTTCTGTGAATTTGCATCCCTTACCTGAAGAAGCAGTCAAAGGAGCAAATGTGATTGGGGTGTTTCTGAGAGGTAAACTGAGGCAAAGAATGGGGAACATCCACTGCAGCAGTCACCCACTTACCCAGCCAGTGACAAGAGGAGTAGGAGACTTGCCGCCAGCTCTACCCAAGACCCGGATGCTGTGTGGGGTTGATACCAGTCATCTGGACAACTGATTCCACACAAATGGGCCACCTAGTAGCAGAGATCAGTCATCACAAACTGGCCAACAGCGTCTCACTGGTTTCTTCTCCCTGCTTTGTTCTTTTGGAGAACAAGACATCCCACAGCCAGATTCTTGTCTTGGGAGCTGTCCCTGGGTCTGCTCACTGTCTCCTCGTGGACCCCAACCCAGCCAGTCATCTCAGCACCCCAGCTAAACTTCAGTCCATTGGGGGTAAAGCAATCATTTGACAGCATGTCGAGCCACCATCACTGTGGGACTGGTAAGCTGGGTGCCCAGCTCCAGCCAGCCGGCCCGTCTGCAGGACTCCTGGTCCTGGGCCAGTCTCCTATGTCAGTCTATTTGTTGGAGAACATTAACCCGGCTTTACATGACTAAATCATCAGATCACAATAGAAACCAGGAAGGCTGGGCTGGGCAGAAATCTCACTAATAAAGAGTGACCTTACGTCTGAGTCCCGCCTCTTCTTCCTTTCTCTCCTCATGATATCGTCTTTCTTTGGATTTTCCGTGGAATTTCCTTTCTTAACATTTGGTTCCTTGGGGTTTGGGCATTTTACATTGATTTCCTCTTTGTCACTAGGTTAATTTCACTCTTTCTTCCACCTCCTCCTCCCCCTCCACATTTCTTTTTCTTACTCCTTTTTCCTTTCCGTCTTCTTTCTGTAAACATTCCTTGAAATGCTTCCATAGAGACCTGTCAGTCAGAGAGAGAGAAAGGAGTTTGTCGACTAAAAGTAAGATATTTGGTGTCAGCTCTGAGAGTGAAGGGAAATTTTGCTGTTTAGTTTCCTCATCTTTATAACAGATCCAGCAATACTCATTTAGTGGGATCAAATGCAATGCTCTGTATGCAAAGCGTTTTCTAGGAATGTGCCTAGGATATGACATACTTTAAATAACATTTAGCTTAGGGGGGGAATGTATTAACACACTCTTCATTCTCTATCTGGTTTAAATCAATAGGATTACAACTGTGTTCCTTGAAAGATTAAGGCTCCAAATCTTGCCCAGGATGGGAGGGTGGGGAGTGGGTGCCGACAAACTGAGCCCTACATTTCCCACCCCCCTTTCAAAACAGATTCTATTTTTTCTCCTTTTTACATATTGGATATGTGAGTAATATTCTGACAAAGGATTCCATTCTATAATTTTATTTTTCTGGAACTGTTTAAACTTTTTTCACCTGTCCTTTTGCCAGAATTCTCTCCAAATAAGAAAGTCCCTGGAATCTAATAGGTCCTTTCACTCCCTGATGCTTCCTTGCAACTTGAACCACCACCTCCACTCAAATGTAACTGACATTTCTATTCTGTAAAGAAGAGTTAGAGGAGGTTAGCCCGCCAGCAGACTTTCTTGGGAGTTCTTTTCACAGGCCTCTGCCTATCAGATAGTGAATGACAGTTATTAGTTGCCTGGTTTCATCTGAGGAAGGTTGATTGCCAATTTTCTTTACTATTAGAGAAATGTGGTTGCACCCAGAATTCCACGCAAAGGCCTATAGCTGTGAATCGAATCTGACAACGTATTCTCCATACTAAGCAATGTTGTTTCACTACCTTAAAAAGTAATTTATCTTAAAACAGGAAAAAAAGAAAAAAAAAAAAAAAAGCCTGACCTTTTTGAAGGCATATTAGAACTAAATGTCATCTCTGTGAACTGTAATTCCCTTAGTGGTCTCCTCGAGGTGGAGGTCCTGTAACCCAATTCCCACAAACATATGTACAGGTTTGATGAGATTCAGAGCTCCTGTCCAGTAAGTTCAGATGCCTCCTTCTCTCCCCATACCCATTTTGCATCACTGCATTTATATGGTGGTATCTCTCTTTTGCTAAAGGGGGTGGGAAGTCGTAGGGAAGGTACCTAGGGAGAAGAGAGGAAAAAAACAGAGATGTATGCAGTCCTACATGGTTATTGGCTCCAGTTGAGAGCATGTGGTTTGGGGTGAGCCACTGTAACATAATGTTCCTGAAAGATGATGTGCACAGGCAGTGCTGGTCCAGAACTCAGGAAATCAAGAGGGGCATGAGAATGCAAGTTCAATGACAGCAGATCTCATGACGATTTCACATATCAGTATATTCCAAGTGCTTAGCACATTGCTGGCACATAGCAGAAACTCAAGAAAGAGCTGCTGAGTGAAGGAATGAATGAAGAAAGAGTTTAGAAGAGAGCTAGTCTCCCTGCCTACTTTCTTGACATTACCATTCCAGCTCAAAGGATGCCTCCGAAGAGTGGTCTTTCTTGAATACCCAATCTAAAGCAACTGTCTATTCTTTCTCCATCATATCACCATTTTCTTTTCTGGTGCTAAGCACTTGGAAATTACTGTGTTCATTTATTCATTTTTGTGATTATTGCCATCCTCTTGCACTAGAATATAAGCTCCTTCCCTATCTTGTTCACAATTATGATTCCCACAACAGAGCCTAGCACATAGCACTCCTTTGATAAATATTTTTTGAATGAATAATAAATGCAGCCTTGGCCTCTTGAGGGCTCTGGGCAATACCAGCTGATTCTTTCAGGAGGCCAGGGCATCAGAGTCAGCATATAGATGCTTCAAATAGAAGGGCCAGCGAGGAAGAAATGTGAGTGATGATAGCTAACTTTGTAGAGCACTTACTATATGCCAGACGTTTTTCCAATTATAATTTGTAATTTATTACCTCATAATTCTCACAGCTACCTTTTGAGGTAGATGAAGTTATTATTCCTATTTTATAGATAAGTAATTGGTAAAGAAAGGGTAAGCAATTTACCCAAGGTCAAAAACTTAGTAAATGAAAGATCAGAGAGTCAAACCCAGACTTCTAACTACTACACTACACGGTTCCTCTTTTTTGTGGTTGTTTTTTTTTAGAAGTTTATTTATTTTTTAATTTTTTTATGCCTCCCTCCCTATCCCCACAAGATGGCTTCCCTGTCTGTCTGCTCATCTTCTTTAGGAGGCACTGGGAACTGAACCCGGGATCTCCCATGTGGGAGGTGAGTGCCCAACCACTTGAGCTACTTCCACTCCCTGCTGGTTGCATCATCAGGTTGCATAATCTGCTTGTTGCAGTATCTGCTGGCTGTGGTGTCTGCTCATTGTGGCACCTGCTCATTGCAGGGTCTGCTGGCTGTGATGCCAGCTCACCTTCTCCAGGAGGCACCGGAAACCAAACCAGTGACCTCCCATGTGGGAGACGGGTGCCCAGCTGCTTAAGCCACATCCGCTTCCCCACTGTGTCTCTTGAGCTGACTTTTTCAGGAGCACACATGGGCTAACACCATCCCTAGGAAGAGACAACAGGCAGCCAGTAGAAACATGAAGCAAGTCAGGTGTTAATACAGGTTGAATTGTGTCTCCCCCTCCCCCCAAAAAAACAGGTTCAAGTCCCAACCCCCAGACCTGTGAATGCGACCTTATTTGGAAATAGGGTCTTTGAAGATGTTATTAGTATAAGATGAGGCCAAACTGGATTAGAGTGAGCCCTAATCCAATATGACTGGGGTCCTTATAAGAGAAGGAGAACTGGACACAAACAGTCACAGGGGAGAGCACCATGCGACAACCAAGGCAGAGAATGTCATGGATTGCTTGCAAGCCACCGTCAGAAGCCAAGAGAGAGGCATGGAACAGATGCTTCTATAAAAACCTCAGAGGGAGCACAGCCCTATTGACAACTTGATTTCAGACTTCCAACCTCTAGAACTGTGAGACAACAAATTTCTGTTGTTTTAAGCCATTGAGTTTATGGTTCTTTATTACAGCTAACCTAGGAAACTTAGAGAAGTATTGATTTCAATGTAAATACAAATGTGTCTTCTCCAGACTGCTGAAGGCTGAAGCCAGGGGTATTATACATGATGAATGGTCTCATGATGAATGGAAAATGCCCTCAAGCATGCCGTTTAGCCCCTTGGCCAAAACCATGTCTGGTAAAAGTCCATGTCCACAGCGGTAGCAATGCCAGGCAGTGCCTCTGCCGCCACCCTGGCTTACGTGGCTCATAGCTTGCATGCCAGGTCCAGCCTGCAGACATGTTTTCTAGAATCCTCACAGCATGGTCTGCATAATCTTTTTTTTTTTTTATTACAATTGTGGCCAACATTTAAAATCAGGAAATTCCACATGTAAGTTGAGGCTTCCCTCAAAACAGCATTAAGAACTGGTGAAGCTCGTCCCACTTTTGCACCTCGCAAAGTCAGCTAGAACTGAATGGTGGCCATTCCTCTGGAAAGGACGAGGTGACACCAGTGTATAGTCTCCACTACTTCCTAGGATGTCTTTGGTATCCAGCCTTACACCTGTCTATATGTATTTATTTACACTCGCTATGTGGATTCTGGACACTTAAGTTTGTGATCTCTGGTGGCCATTCATTACCAAAACTCTGTGATAGCCCATTCTGTTGCCATTCAACAACTCTACCATGTTCCACCAAACAGCCAAGAGCTCAGCCACATAACCAAAATTCAAACCTGAACTCATTCCTGGCACTACCACTGGCTCTGTTGCTTGCCCTCACTACCCCACAGTTTCCTCAGATGTAAAACGGGAACAATAATAATATCCACCTTGCAGAGTCAATGAGAATTTCAATGGCACATAGTAAAGTGTTCAAGAAATGGTGGCCACGAATATCCCCGAATGACTATAACCTTTATAAGAAGAAGAATAACATTTGGTTTCACATTTTACAAAGCTCTTTTCTACACATTATCTTGTTTAAACAGCTCAACAGCTCAGTGAGATATGTGTCATCACCACCATTTTGCACATAAGGAAATTGAGGCTCAGAATGGATGATTTTCTTACAATTGGGATCATATCACTATCAACTATTTATGGAGCCCTGATGTTGCCAGGCACTATGGAGATATGTTATCTCGTGTTCTTCCCAAAGTCCTGTAAAGTGAGTACTGTTGTGCCTGTTAACTGATGAGGAAACTGCAGCTCATAGCTCTAAGTAACTTACCCAAAGTCACTAATTCTTTAGTGGCAGAGTCAAGGATTCACTTCCAGGCCTGTGTCTAGCTTTTTCTACTTCATCATGCTTCTTATCAATAAAGCCAAGATTCAAACCCAAGTCATCTGTGACCAAATGTCAGTAGCAGATCCTGTTTACCACTCTTCTCTGTAACATGTTATTCTTCTATTCGAAAGCAAATCAATCAATTTTTAAATGGCCCGTTCTATCCCAAACCTCCCAGTCTGTCTTTCAGGTCCCTTATATTTGGTATCCAACTTGTAAAAAGTCTTTACACTACTGGGTTCTTATCTTTTCCAGGATAGTTAACCAGTTATTGTCACATGACTCAGCCTCCATGGGTGACCCAAACACAAGATCAGCAAGTTTACAGATGAAAACTTAAAAGGATTTGCCAGAATCTTTCCACAAAGAATATTGAGGCTTCTCATGGTCTTGCTGCCCTTAACTCTGTTGACCTTGTGGGTTTCAGTCTTAAAGAGATTGTACCCATCCCATATTAGTAGAATTTAATTACACTTAAAAGTCCAAGGGGAAGGAGGTTGGGTATATGAGAGTCTCTAGTACTCTGTGTGTGACTTTCCTGTGACCTAAAACTGCTTTGAAAATTAAATGAAAATTCGGGAGACACAGGGGAGTGAGAGGCGGCAGGTGCCACAGTACAGACTGGACACCCGATAATGCAGTGATAAAAGGAAAAAAAATCTATTTTTTATTTTTTGTTTGTTTGTTTTTTCCCATTTTTTAAATATCCCAATCCTTTAATTTTATTTTCTTTCTAGTGTTTTTTTTTTTTTTTTTTTTAAGTTTACATGTATTTGATCTTTTATATTTAAACTTATCTTTGTTATTTCATTTTCCTATTAATCATATTTGGCTATTATATGGGCTTCATCTTCAAGGAAGGTTTGAATCACAGAAGAGTTACAGACCGGGCAGGAGAGGATCATTGGTGGGGGGTGTTTGGGATAGGGGTTTCATGGGAGGGAGTTCACCTGAATATACATGAAAGATACATAAAATTGTTCAAATGATCAAGGGGTGGGGCATGATCACAGTGGGTAGACAATCACTCAATAAATAAGGGAATACTGAATTCCCAGCCTGGAGAGCCCTGCCACATTCTCCAAGGGAGCAGCAACAGTCCCCCGAGTGCAGGGGCAGTGTCTGGCAAAGGAGGATGGTCCACTGATGGGTTCTTGTTATTGATGACTAGTCTTACAAGTCTTTGCTCTTATAATTGAAAATTAGCCTACTGTTATGGGGTGCCTAAGGGTTGTCACCTGAGAGCCTCCTTGTTACTCAAATGTGGCCTCTCTCTAAGCCAAACTCAGCATATAAATGCATTTCCTTCCCCCCAGCATGGGACATGACTCACGGGGATGAGCTTCCCTGGCAACGAGAGATTAATACCAAGTGCCAACTGGCAATCCAACTGGAAAAAGACCTTGAATAAATGGGGGAAAAGGTAAAGACAAATGAGTTCATGTGGCTAAGAGATTTCAAAGAGAGTCAGGATGTCATCCCAGAGGTAACGCTTACGCACACCTCAGTAGGATCTCATGGAACACCAAAGTGGATATCACCCCAAATAGAGGGGCTCCTGAGGGCTCTGGAGACACCCAGGTCCTATATAAGGGGGGATAGCTCCAGAGATTGATGCCTTATCAGTAGGCTCTACTTTGGAATCTGTGCTCCTGGAGTGACAGAGTTGGACTCAAATAAGTCCTCCCTGCACATGGTCCATCAGTCCCTTCTGTTCAAACCTATATGTGATGCTGGAGTTTGTAGGTATACTTCCAGAGACTGGAGCCTCTGGCCTGCCCATGTGCCAGCTGTGCTTGAAATCTCGGTGGAGCTGCAACTCCTACTCTATAGCTCAATGGACTCACCCAAGTCACCTGGTGAGGAGACAATGATGGACAACGGCCATCCCAGGGAATGGAGAGAGCCTGCAGCTGCAGGCAGGATAATCCCATCCATCATATCCATGGGATATAAGCCCCCTCTCACTTGGAGGTGGAGTGGACATCACCATCCCAAACTCCTCAGGATTGGGGGAAGAGCTATGGACTAGAGTGGACTTAATGGTATTCTGTTGTAGACATATTGTGATTCAAGCAATGAAAGAAATTACTACAGTAAGGTAGAACCAGTGGCCACAAGATGCTTTTGGGGCAGGGAAGGGAAAAGCATTTGTAATATAGGTGCTTTTTCGGGACCTGGGAATTATCCTGAGTGACATTACAATGACAGATACAGGCTATTTTACATCAGCATATAACATGCAGAACTGTGTAGGAGAGAGTGTGGTCTACAATGTGAACTATGGTCCATGCTTAGTGGCAGAGCCTCAGGATGTGTATATCCATTGCAGGTGATGTGCTACACTAATGAAAGATGTTTATGTGGGACGTTATGGAAGGTGTGGGAGGTGGGGAACATGGGAATCCCTGTAATTTTTGTGTAACATTTATGTCATCTAAGCATCTTTTAAAATAAAAAATAAAAAAAGTCCAGAGAAAGCTCACCTTCATGTTGGATTCAAAAATACAAAAGTATCCAATCAGACATTGATTATCTTTAAAAGACAAAACAAAAACACACTGAGCAATAACTGCCTCCAAATGTTGAGCACATGAAATATTAAAAACAGTAGCTAAATGTTTTGATGGGAGACTACCACAGCAAGTTCTAAATGTCTGATTCACTAGAAATTTGCTTTATACAATGATTGTATGATTCATATTATAATTCTAACTAAAGTAACTTTGCCCTCGAGTGATTTCATATCATCAGATTTTGATTCTAACAATATTAAAAACTGAAATGACTTCAGGCTTCCCACTTCGAATGTAGAGAGACAATTAAAAATTGATCACTTGAACAATAAGAAAAATCCACAATATCTTTAAAATTACTTTTTTATGCCATCAGGGAGACGAGGTTACTGTATGAAACAACTTTAATTTTTGCATGGCATGTGAGGAAGAGATGGCAGCCATAAAGGCAGGTAAGAAGAAAACAGTGAAATGTTCATGAATTCTTAGAGGTTAATTGTAGGCTGGTATGACAGTTTAGAAGCCCCTAGGAGGAGTCCACATAACTCCATAGCTCTTTTCCATGAGCCCCTTATGAGAATGGTACTTAAGAGAAAGGTTGAGGCCAGGGCAGGAGATCTGGGAGACCTTCCTCAGGGGTGCAGGAGGGTTAAGCCTGCCGGGGATTGAGAGATGAGCAGGAGTATTTGGAAAAGCCCATCCATCTCTGGGTCCTCTGTAAGTACAAGGTGATGGTCAGCTGCCTCAGGAGGACAAGCATAAAATCCATCTATAACCCTAAAACTTCTGTAATATGAAGAAAAAAACATCTGCTTCTGAAGGAGGGTTAAGAAACCTACTTGAAGTCTGGAACTTAGCCTGGTTTGAAATAGGCAATAGCTGCTGGCAAAGGACAGAAAATTCACTCCTATTCAAGATCCCCCCTGCCACAAAGGAGGTAATAAACCCACCTGCTCCAGTCCCTGATCTGTAGTAGGAGTCAGAGTTTGCCTCCTCCTGGGCGAGGAGCAGAAATGCTGAGAAAGCCTCATTCCTGCAGCTCAGTGCATAGGGCCTATCTAATACTGACGTTGGAGCAGGAGATGTAAGTAATTCCCATTTTCCACCACAAGTCTGGCACTGAGTAATAGCAACAGTCATCTTTCGCTGGAAGAGGATGTAATAGTGGAGAGGGGCTAGAAAAAGTTGAGGGTGGAGCAAGAACAGTGAGAAAAATTCTCCAGAATTCCAGGACACACATTCAGCACCTATGATACAATGAAGCAACAATAACAAATCCAGCTCAAAAAATTACTAAATTGACTCAACCTTCCACATTAATGACTTGACAGAAGAAGAGATATGACATTCTGAGCATTAATTGCTATTTACCTAAGTCTCTAGTGTTTTTTACCCTGAATCTAGAATTCAATTAAAAATAACGAGACACACAAAGAAGCAAGAAATTTTTTAAATCCTTTTGTCAAGAGATAAAATAGACAACAGAACCAGATCTGTGAATGATCCAGAGGTTAGAGCTGTTAGGCAGGGATATTAAAATTACTATAATTAATATGCTAGAAGATCTAGTGAAAAAATGTGGACAAATATATGAACAATGGGGAATTTCAGCAAAGAGATGGAAACTTAAAAAAAAAAAAAGAAAGTCAAGTGAAGTGCTAAATATGAAAAATACAATATCATAAATGAAAATTTCCTTGGTCAAGCTTGCCAGCAAAATGGACATAGTGAAGAAATTATCAGTGACTCTGAAGATGAAGACGTATAGGAGACATGTAATCCCAGAAGACATATAGACAGAGAATGGAGCAGGTAAAATATGTGAATAGATAATGGTAATAGGAGAAATAGACAAACCAAAAATTATAATTGGAGATTTTGACATTCTTCTCTCAATTATTGAGAGAGAAAAATAGAAAAAAAAAACAAAAACAGTAAAGATATAGAAGACTTGAACAACACAAAGTCCTAATTGACCTAGTTGACATTTGTAGGACACTTCATCCAAAAAAGGATAATACACACTCTTTTCAAATGTTCATGGAATATTCTGGGCCATAAAACAAATTTCAATAAATTTAAGAGGATTAAAAATAAAGAAAGTATTTTTTCTGACCACAAGAGAATTCAACTCTATATCAGCACCAGAATGGCACAAAGAAAATCTGCAAATATTTGGATAGTAAACAGCACACTTTTAAATAATCTGTATAACAAGGCACACCTCATTTTATTGCACTTTGCTTTATTTGTGCTTGGCAGATACTGAGAGTTTTGTTTTTTTTTACAAATTGAAGTTTTGTGGCAACCCTGTGTCGAGCAAGTCTCTATCTGTGCCATTTTTCCAACAGCATGTGCTCATTTTGTGTCTCTGTGTCACATTTTAATTAAGGTATTTACATTCGTTTTTAGACACAATGCTATTGCACACTTAATAAACCACAGAATAGTGCAAGCATAACTTCTATGTGCACTAGGAAGCGAAAAAATTAGTGTGACTTACTTTATTGCAAAATTCACTTTATTGTTGTGGTCTGGAACTGAACCCATAACACCTCCAAGCTATGCCTGCACATAAAAATGAAAACAAAACACAAAAATTTGAAGGATCCAGCTAAAGCAATGCTTAAAGAAAAATTTATAGCATTAAATGCTCATGTTACTAAAAGAAGAAAGGTCTAAAATTAGTGATCTACATTTCCACCTTATGAAATTAGAAAATTCAGAGTAAATGAAAACTAAAGTAAACAGAAGGAAGAAAATAATAAAGGTAAGAGCAGAAATCATTGAAATAGAAAAAAGGAAAATAATAAAATCAATGAAACCAAAAGCTGGTGTTTGAAAAAGATTAATAAGATTTATAAACCTCTAGGCATACTGATCAAGAAAAAATGGCAAGAGATCCTAATTACTCATATTAGGAATGAAAGAGGGAATATCACTACAGATCCATTAGACATTAAAATATATATTTAAAAGGATAAGATAATAACAACACTATGCCAATAAATTTGACAAATTAGCTGAAAAGGGCAAATTCCTTGAGGGATGCAAATTACTAAAACTCACTCAAGAAGATAGAGATAATCTGAATAGCCTTACATCTATTAAAGAGATAGAGGTCGTAGCTAAAATCTTGCCTGCAAAGAAACCTCCAGACATAGATGGCTTTAGTAGAGAATCTACCAATCATTTAAAGAAGAAATAATACCAGTTCTACTCAAATGCTTCCAGAAAATGAGGCGGAAACACTTCCCAATCATTTTGTGAAGTAGGATTGTCCTGATACTAAAACCAGATAAAAACATTACAAGAAAATAAAACTACAGACTAATAACTCTCATGAACCTAGAACCAAAAATCCTTAACAAAATATTCGCAAACTGAGTCCAGAAAAAAAAATTTTTATCATGTTCACATTGGGTTTATCCCAAAAATGCAATGTTGATTCGATATTTGAAAAGCAATCAATGTGAGTCATCATGTTAACAGACTAAAAAAATGAAAGCCACGTGATCATCTAAACAGATGCAGAAAAAAAAGATATGACAATAGGCAACAGTCATCCATGACAAAAAATTCTCAGCAGACTAGGAATAGAAAGGAACTTCCTCAACCTGATAAAGAACATCAACAGAAAATCTACAGCTAACTTCATCCTCAGTGATGAAAGAATGAACACTATCCCCCTAAGACTGGACACAAAGCAATGATTGTCTGCTTTCACCATTTTTATTCTAGATTGTAATAAAAGTCTTAGTATGTGCATTAAGGCAAGTGAAATAAATAAAAGGTACCAATATTGGAAAGGAAGAATTCCCTTTATTTGCTGAGGACATGATATTCTAAAAACAAAATCCTAAAGAATCTACACAAAAAAGCTGCAGAACTTATAAACAATCTTAATACAATTGCAGGATACAGGGTCAAAGAACAAAAAATAATTGTATTTATATACACAAGCAATAAGCAACACAAAATATTGTGGCAAGAAATTTAAAAAGATCTGAATAAATAGATATACCATATTCATCAGTCAGATGAGTCAGTATTTTTTAAACAATTTAGTGAAGTATATCATTCACACATAAACATACATAAACTGTAAGTGTTCAGTAAACATTGTGAACTTACAAAACAAACATGCATAACATCATACAGGGCTCCCACACACACCACTCCCACAAACACCCTGCATTGTTGTGAAATATTTGTTAACAAATTATGAAAGAGCATCGTCAAAGTATTACTACTAACTGTAGTCCGTATCTTCCTCCTCTATACATTTTTTAAGGATTTATTTATTTACTTACTTTTATCCATTTTTACTCACCCCACCCCCACCCCCAGCCCTGTTTTTGCTGTTTCTGTGTCCATTCACTGGGCAACTCTCTGTGTCCGTTTCCTGCCCTCTCTTCTCCTCCTGTCTTCACCGGGATGTGATCCTCGGAATCTCTGATGTGGAAGAGAGTTCTAATGCCTGTACCACTTTAGTTCCTGTTTTTTTGGTGCGTCTCATCTTGGCCCTCCCTTGTGTCACTCTCCTGTTACGTCATCATCTTGCTGCATGGCTCGTGGGGCCTGGCGGTTCACCCGCTCATGGGGCCTGGTGGCCCATGCGCCTTCTATATTTTTCTTTTTTTAAATTTTTACCGGGAGGTCCCGGAGATTGAACCCAGGTCCCTCCATATGGAAGACGGATGTCCAACCACCCAAGCCACATCCGTCCCCCTGCTATATCTCTTAAGGTTGACCAAAGATACCCAAAGTTATAGTCTTTTCCCATACAGGATGGTCATATAATAAATCATGCTTAGTTTATCACCAGCATTCTAAAAAACCAGACATAGGGAGAAAAACTAGGTCTGGGGACACATACATGGTTTCTAATACAGCGAATGTTTAGCCTACCCTGATTATCACAAAATCTGGATGGCAAGAATATTTGCATGAGCCAATATGTTTAAGATGTCAATTCTTTCCAAATTTATCTATAGATTTGATACAACCTCAATCAAAATCCCAGCAGAATATCTCTGGGAGAAACTGGCACACTAATTCTAAAAGTTATATTAAAATACGAAGGAATTAGAATGTCAAAACAATTTTTAAAAGAACAAAGTTGGAAGACTTATCAATGATTTCAAAATTTACTATAAAGTTAAAAGTTACCAGGATGATGTGATACGAATGTGAGGATAGACATATAGATCAACACAACAGAATAAAGAGTCAAAAAACAGCCCTACACATAAAGTGTCAATTGATTTCAGACAAAAATGACTATGTTTCCCCCATTTTAAAAAGGTGCCAAGGTAATTTAATAGGGGGAAACATAATCTTCTCAATAAATGTTGCTGGAATGATTTAATATTCATATGTAAAAAAACACCTTATCTCACACCATGTATTACTCATAACAGCCACAAACTGGAAACAACCCAAATGCCCATCGCTTGGCAGGTGGATAAACAAATGGGGCACATAATAGACTATTGCTCAACAAAAAAAGTTTCAAAATAGTGATACATTAAGAAACATGGATGAATCTCAAAAGCATTTTGCTGGGAGTGGGTATAGTTCAGTGATTTGAGCACCTGCTTCCCATGTACAAGGTCCCAGGTTCAAACCCCATTACCTCTTAAAAAAGAAAAATTAAAAAAAATAAATAAAATTTTGCTAAGAGGGAAAAAAAAAAAACTAGACACAAAAGACTACATACAATATGATTCCATTTAAAAGTCTAGAAAAGGCAAAAGTATAGGAACAGAAAACAGATCAGTGGTTTCCGGAGGCTGGAGAGAAAGGATCAACTTCAAAGAGGTGTGAAGAGCCTTTTGAGGGGGCTGGAAACATTCTGTATTTTTAATGCAGTGGCAGCTACTCCACTGTATGCGTTTACCAAAACTCATCAAACTGTATACTTAAGAAGAGTGAATTTTATTGTATTTAAATTATATCTCAGTAATTTTTAAATCTCTTTAAGAATGTTACCTTTAGGGGAACTGTGTAAAAGTTACACTCTACAGTATTTCCAACAAATACATGTGTCTCCAAAAAAAGTTTGAAAAATCAATATTTTTTTTAAGTTGTAAGAGATTAAAAGTCTCTTTAAGAGAAGGATGAAGAAGAAAACAGTATTTTTATTCATAATAATGATAATAAAAGAAGAAGAAGGCTTACACTACAAATCAGGACTCAGTAAGACTATAAATCACACCCTTAAATCCAGAGTTCAAGGTGATTTATTCGTGTAAGAGACAGAGAGACAGAGATGGCTCCTCCATTCTGAGCTTGCTGAGTTTGTCACCAGGAAGCAGCTGCCAGGAATAATTCAATTGCTCCCTGAGACTGAGAGGAAACCTATAGTCTTCAGCAACCAACCTCAGCTTGAGGTCTTTCAAAAAGAAGCTCAAAGTGACAGCACCTGTCAAGGAACAAAGTCAAACCAACCGTTACAAATCTCCTAGCTGTACTTTCCACCATTTGAGAAGGCAACCCCAGGAAAACTGCCTAATGAGAGCCTGGGAAGCCACAGAAACACTTCTCCAAAAATCCACAGGGGTGCGAAGGGGCAGAACTGTCCACGGCCGTTGAGGAAGTTCCCCTTTTGGGCTCCACATATGCCTGGCAGACTTCCCCCCTCTGTCCCAGCAGACTCGGTTTCAGTACCTACAGGTGGGCATCTCTACAGGCCGAGCAGGGTGAGGCGTTCTGGCAGGAAGCAAAGGCACAAATGGTCAGAGGGGGGCTGAACTTCAGTTTGGGAAAAGGCCTTCTGAACACTCATATAGAAGCTAGAACTTGATTTTCATTAGAAGACTCGGGCTTCATCCCCTGCTGGGTTATCAGGGAACCTTACGTAAGTCCTTTAACCTCAGTTTCCTCATCTCCAGCGGTGATAATAATAATGTTTCACAAGATAGATCCTAAGCTGAAATGAGGTCATAGATATGAACTCATTGGGTAAGTTATTCAAATATTAGAGTTTTCTTTTTCAATTGTATAATTTCCCCAAGTCAGTGTTTCCCAAGGAGTGGCACACATCTCCCTATGAGTATATAAGAAAAATTTAGGTTATCATAGACTTTTTATTCTAATATTTATAAACTTAATTTAAAGGGTATTAGAAAAACATAAGTAGCCAATCTACCTTGCTAAGATGAGGTTATATTTAATATTGAGTCAAACTGAAATCTACATTAAAAGATACATTAGGTTAATAACTGAAAAAAAAAAAAAAAGTAGTAAGTAGTTATGGCAGAAATCATGAAGATGAGTAAAATGTGAGAAATATTGCCCACAGCTGTGAGAACCAGGCCTGTGAACCCCATCCCTGGGTCTCCAGGAAGGAGATCCTTCAGGCCTTATACATTATATAACACTGAGCTCTCTTTGCAAGAACTCTGGAGCATGTTATTTCTGGTCACAATATAAGATACAGTTATACATCTCCTAAGGATTTGCTTTATCTCATGGACATTGCAAATTATGAAATTGATCAGATTTCCCTATTTGCCTTGACAGCCACAAAGCTTCAAAGAGCAACTTGTCAAATATGATAGGACCATGTCATATTCATTGTTTATTAGGCTCACTTCTAACTATTTTATGTCCCTATCTTATTGTCACTTTTTCCTTTCTCTTCTACGTTTAACTTATTGTCTCCCTATATTTGTATATCCTTTTAAGCCACCTTTTTTTTTTTAAATAAGGCAGGATATAACATTTAAAATGCCTTAAGTCTTTTTCTTTTTTTTCTTTAAGAAGATATCTTTATTGTAAGCAAAAGTGGTCCTTAAACCCAAGGGATAAATTTGAGTATGCTTGGAAAAGAGTGAGATAATTAATCATGTTAGTATCATTTTGAAATTAGTCTTTGTCAAAAATCCATCCTTTTCATTGTTACATCACTAAGGTACAAAACAGATAGTTATGACTGATTTCAGACCTGGGTAACCCCACAGACCTAAAGTAAAATGGGAAGTGGATGCTGTGGTGGAATTGGGCTTCCTCCTTTTTCCTCAAAAGCTAAGGTTTTGCTAACAATAACAAAAAAAAAAAACAAAAAAAAACCCCAAACTAAAATGATACCAAAATTTGGTGTCAGAATACTCAGAATGCCCTAAATTATAGGAAGCTATTTTTTTTTTCAAGTTCATATATTGAGTTTCTTCAGCCAGGAGATTTCTACTCGTACTTATCAATGTTTTCTTCATCAAAAGATAAGAGTATTTGTTTTGCATCAACTCAATCTTTTAAAATTATCTTGGTTACATTACATGTTTTTCTGAGCCTCATTTTCTCTGTAAATTAAAGATGATAATTCCTAATCTTCCTATTTGGGCATGAAGGGAAAATGAAATATTTGTCAGGACTCTTTTAGTTGCATGTGACAAAAACTCAACTCAAACTAGCAAAAGAAAGATGATGGTGGGCTTGGGGTTTATTACAAGTTATTCATATGAAGATTGAACAGCCAAAATAATGCGCTGGAAATAGAAACCTTAATGACATCAAGACCTTCTTTGTGTCTCTCGTTCCCCTTTCATCCTGCAGATCAACTTCATTCTTTCTTAAATAGACCAGCCGGCAACATGGCTGCCCACGTTGCCGGTACCGGTACCTCAAATCTCACAATACACAAACCCATAGAGGAACTAAGACGCACTCTCTCTAGTCCCAAAACTCAAAAGTCCTACAAAGGTGTCTGACTAGGCAATCATGGGTCAGGTACCCATTACTGAACTCATCAACTGTGGCCATATGGTTCGGTGTTAAGATTGGCCCCGAATGGATCAAGTGCCTATATTCGAGCCAATCCACACTATCCAGGAGAGAGAGCTCTAAGATGACAGTTCTCACTCAAGTCACCTGATTAAAGGAGAGGAAGGAGCATTTCCCAGAAGAGAAGATGGGAAAAGTAGACTATTATAGGCAGAAAAAAAACAATAAAGGATTATTCCAGGGAGGCTTAAAAACAGCAGGATGGTTAAACAAATACATGGTTTAAATAAATCAAGACTTCAAGACTCATATCAAATGTTATCTATACCAAGAAGCCTTTCCTAATAACTCAATTATAGAACCCTTCTCTCCCTGGCCTACCCATTAAGTTTATGTGAAATATACCTCCCACTGAATTATATTTAATTTCTCATTTGAGTACATACTACATTAAATTGCTTTCTAACCAATTGACTATTTTTAAATTTGTCTTCTCCACCTGATTTTTCCCTGATGACCAAAAGCTATTTCTTGCTGCTGTAGTTAAAATGATTGGTCATAATTTATTATTGTTCCCAGGAAAGATATTTGCATTTTAACTGGGGTATACTACAGGCAAAGTCTTAACCCAAAGGAGTGATTATGCAGCAGGACATCTTGGATAATCTAAACTAGGGCCTAAGTTGCTGTGGTTAAAGACTCCTACCATATTATCTGTCATAATCATCGTCAACATTATCAATTTTGCAAAATCTGAAAAGACATTGCACATGAAAAGCTGTGACATTTTTAGCCCTCGTGAAAAAGCAAATCAAAACCACAATGAGAATTTTGACTCTTCCAGAGGAGAGCAGGCATGGACCAAGCCAAGAAAAGCAAGGGCGAGAATTCCAGAAGCAAAAGCTCTTTCTGGGTGACTGACATAGGAGCTTCAGTGCAGCAAGTCCAGTGTGCATCATCTTCAGGGAACCCTCTCTCATGAGCACCCCTGCAGTTTCAACGAATCTACAATTGATAAGAAATGAGCCATCAGACTGTGACAGCATTACCTACTGGTACTTCAAAGTGTATACCATCCCAGAGGGTGCCTAACCTGACCGGCACAACCGTATCCAACAATGACTTGGCGAGTTTTTTTGAGTGTCCGGTCTGCTTTGACTATGTATTACCACCCATTCTTCAATGTCAGAGTGGCCATCTTGTTTGTAGCAACTGTCGCCCAAAACTCACATGTTGTCCAACTTGCCGTGGCGCATTGGGATCCATTCACAACTTGACTATGGAGAAAGTGACCAATTCAGTATTCCCTCGTAAATATGCCTCTTCTGGATGTGAAATAACTCTGCCACACACAGAAAAAGCAGACCACGGATAGCTCTGTGAGTTTAGGCCTTATTCCTGTCTGAGCCCTGGTGCTTCCTGTAAATGGCAAGGCTCTCTGGAAGCTGTAATACCCCATCTGATGCATCAGCACAAGTCCATTACAACCCTACAGGGAGAGGATATAGTTTTCCTTGCTACAGACATTAACCTTCCTGGTACTGTTGACCGGGTGATGACGCAGTCCAGTTTTGGCTTTCACTTCATGCTAATTTGGAGAAACAGGAAAAATATGATGGTCACCAGCAGTTCTTCGCAATTATACAGCTGATAGGAACACGCAAGCAAGCTGAAAGTTTTGCTTATCGACTTGAGCTAAATGGTCATAGGCAGCAATAGACTTGGGAAGCAACTCCTCAATCTATTCATGAGGGAATTGCAACAGCCATTATGAATAGTGATTGCCTAATCTTTGACACCACATTGCACAGCTTTTTGCAGAAAATGGCAATTTAGGCATCATTATAACTATTTCCATATGTTGAGATGGCAATCAAATATTTTCTGGCCAGTGTTTAAAACCATTGCATTCAATTTCACAGAGAATAAGTCATCCATCTGCCTGCCAACCTGAAACTGTTTTGGTAGGTGAAAGCGAGACACATGAAGGTAAATAAAAGGAAAGGCTGTTAAATACAGGCAACAGTTGCATGTAGTAACACTAATATATTTAAAAATAAGTCAACAGTAAACCACTGGAAAAAAAAAATATATATATACCCAAGGTGGGCATCTTTTGTATTAAGAAAGTTGATTCTACAGGAAGCATTGTAAAATAATTCTGAATTTGTGTTTGTTGTAGATTTGATTGTACTGTTGAGAATTTTTTTTTTTTTTTTTTTTTTTTGGTTGCTTTGGCATGTGTGTGTTTGATTTTGTCCCCTCTCCTTAAACTGACAAGCCATGTTGAGTGGTCTCTGACCACTGCTTTTCCCCTTTGTGAGTCATACATAGTGTTGCTGTGTGTATATTTTTTGTGTATTTGCTAATTTTTATTCTAGTTTTTTCATTAAAAAATTTGACTTTCTTTTCTGTAATTCAGGTTTTTCCTCTTTTTTGTACCTTTTAAAGTTAATATATTTGATATGCATAATTGTTTATGCTAAAGTTTATACATATGTGTTTGATAAATATTTTCTTTTCTCTCATTAATCAGTTCATTAGTAATATTTTAAATTCAGCTATTTTGTGAAGATATGAATTCCAGAGAGGAAAGGTCACATCTGAAGAATTATCAAGTTATTTAAAGCAGCTATAAAATGGTCTTTTCCTTTTTTTTTTTTTTTTTTCTTCATTTTAGCCGTATCTTCAAAATTATTCTTTGAAAGTATCAGGGAATACATTCTGATTTTTAAAAATACTGAAAAAAAATCGGGCTTTTTTTTTTTTTTTTTTTTTTTTTCCTCTTTTTCAAATAGCTTGGGCAGATCACATGTGTTTAAAATTTGTTCTTGTATTTATTGGTTTGGCAAAGAAGACATCATCTTACACAGTATTTATAATTAAAAGCAAATCATTTGTTTAAAAAAAAGGGAGTTTGCAGAAAAAAATGTTTTATAATTCTTATTAAAAGAACATCTGGCAAATTGAAAGAAAAAAAAAAAAAAACCACAATGAGATACTTCTTCATACCCACTAGGATGGCAGGAATCAAAAAGTTAGCGTTTGGGAAACGGATGTGGCTCATGAGGTTTGGCGTCTGTCTACCATATGGAGAGACCGGGGTTCGATCCCCGGTACCTCCCGGTAAAAAAAAAAAAAGTTAGCGTTAGCCAGGATGTGGAGAAATCAGAAACTTCATGCACTGATGGTGGGAATGTAAAATGGTGCAGCCACTTTGGAAATCAGTGTGGCAGTTCCTCAGCCAGTTAAAATAGGGTTACGATATGACCCAGCAATTCCACTTCTAGGTACCTACCCAAAAGAAATAAAAGCATATGTCCACACAAAAACTTGTACTTGAATGTAGAGCAGCATTACTCATAATAGCAAAAAGGTGGAAATAACCCAAGTGTCCATCAACTGATGAACAGGTAAGTAAAATGCAATATATACATAGAATGGAATATTATTCAGCCATAAAAAGGATTGAAGTGCTGATACATACAACATGGATGAACCTGGAACAGACTATGTTAAGTGAAAGAAACCTGTCACAAAAGGCCACCTATTATATGATTCCATTTATATGAAATGTCCAGAACAGACCAATACAAAGAAACAGAAAGTAGATCCATGGTTGTTTAGGATTAAGGGAGATGGGCAAATCTGAGAGTGATAGTTAAAGGGTTCAAGGTTTCTTTTTGAGCTTATGAAAATGTTCTAAAATTAACTTGTGGTAATAATTGTCCACATTTGGAAATGTACTAAAAACAAGTGAATTGTACACTTTAAATAGGTGGATTGTATAGTATGTGAATTATATCTCAATAAATATGTTACTTTAAAAAAACTGAAACAAGGAAAAATAAGAAACAAATTGAGATGCACTGAGTGTAAACTACACACTGGATTTCAAAGAGTGCAAAAAGAGAATATAAGGGACCTCATTAATAAATTTTTTAATTGATTAAACCTTGAGATGATAATATTTTTGATATATTGGATTAAATAAATTATGTTTCATTGTACTTTTTAATGTTGCTTCTAAAAAATTCCAAAGCACCTTTGGGACTCACATTATATTTTGATTGGACAACGCTGATGTAGAGGTCTACAAATAACTAAAACTCTGAGCCTCGACTTCCTCACCTGTCAGGGAGAAGTTATAATAGTACTGACCTCACAAGGCTGTGGCAAGGATTAAATGACATGATGGTTTTTAAGGAACTTAGCATGTGAATATTAGCTCTTTTTTTATATAAGCGTTAGCTATTATAAATGTTAACTCTTATTATCACGGAAGCCCCTCGGTATCACTGAGTACAGCAGTCATATTAAAGAACTCCTAACATAAACGTTGACTTTATTTTATTCTTTTTAAAAATTATTTCAGAACTGAAAGGGCTCTTAGAAACCATCACATCCAGGAGTTACAAATTGTCGCCTTGCAAAAGTGTCGTTTGGCCAACGCTGGTTTTGAAAATCGAATCTGAACTCCTTTGTTGTGGGAATGTTTTCCACTTGCCACAGGCCTATTCCTTTGGCAGAGCCTCACCTTTGGGTCTCCTCTTTGGCGCTGACCGCATTTGAGTTTGGAGGTGTCCTACACTGATCGAAGCCCCTCGCTTTCTTGATGAAGGGGCCCACGGAAGAGGACAGTCCGCTCATAAGAACATGACTGGCATCCAGTCTGCAGAGTCCCAGGCCAGTACCTCGGGCCCACAGGGCAACAGAGAGGGCTTCCTCACTCAGAGGGCAGTAATGGAGGGGGCCCAGTTTAGGTGCTAGCATGAGTCTAACAGGGGTCTAACAGGCCCTCAGGGGCCTGGGTGGGTTGTTGAGTTTTTCTTTAGTGTACTGCCACTGGAGTAAATAAATAATTTCCAGAGCCTATGATACCATTAACAGAGACAAGTGGATCATCCTCAGGGCGGGCAGAGCACCTGGAAATCAATAGTTTCAAATAGCCTGGCCTAAATGCCCCAAATCCAATCGTGTAAATATGCCAATCAGCCATTCTGCACTTGGACCATCTCCCTTTTATTTATTAAATAATTTTCTTCCTCACATTTGCTTAGCAAATCAAACTAAAAATTCAATCTTTTGATTCTCAGTCCCCATAGATAAAGATGACCTGAGATAATTATTCCCACTTTTCTGTTGAGAAAACTGGACCTACAGGAGGTCAGAAATTGTAGTTGTAAGTAAAGCACTCACAGCATATTTTGTTTTTGCCATATCCAAATAGCACCTGCACGGTTTAGTTATTTTTCTTTAACGGCCACTTACTGTTTTTACTTAAGTCAATTGATTTTGAAAGGAAATTTTACTTCATTACCAGATATTTAAAATTTTGAGTAGAAAGTTTGATATTTAAATAGAAAACTAGTGCTATTCCCCATAAATAGATGAACAAATACAACACAATGAAGTTAAAACAATTCGAATTAGAAACCGTTGCCTGGACAGCTCTCATGAATCACAATACCCACACCACATCCAAGAGCTATTAAATCAGAATCCCTCTATTGGGGTGGGGAAGGCAAACGCAGGCATCAGTATTTTTCAAAAAAGCTCTCCTCAGGTGGTAACAGTGTGTAGCCAAGGTTGAGAACCACTAAGAGAGATGCTACGGCCTGCTGAAGCTCTGAGCCTGAGACCTGAGGCTCTCTGTTAAAAGGAGACATCGGCAGTGATGGACAGGTGCTAAAGACACACTAACCCAAAACTGAGATTGTCTCCTTGCTATCACCAGAAAATTGAAACATAACTTTTGAAATGGGTAAAAGTTCTCATCTGTGATTTGTTGCTGTTAATGAGTTGTTCTGATCAAAAATCATCTCACATAGCATTTGCCCTTCAAGAAACACCAGACCAAAGGTGTCCAGAAGGTCTGGTTTCTATTGCAGTGCCTTTTAAAATGACTCCAACAAGGTAATTCTGGAGAGCCCCCTCTCACCTGTGTGTTCTCCAGCAAGAATCCAAATGCTTGCATTGACATCACACTTTAAGCCCCTATCTTTCTATTTCAAAATGAATCTTTTCAGAGTTCACATTTGGAAACCTAAAGTTAAAACCACATCTCTGTCACCTTTCATTTCCTCTCTGCAAGCCCTTCGTTTTTACCCAGGAATGTCTGGCATTGGAGATGGTTTAAGTCAGCTGTGCCTTTTTGATCTTAAAAGGAGTATTAGCTGTAGTGAGTAGTAATATATTTTTTAAACAATTTATTGAAGTATATCATTCATACATGAACATACTATAAACTATAAGTGTTCAGTAAACATCGTGATCTTACAAAACAAACATGCATGACATCATACAGGGCTCCACATAGCACGCCCCCACAAACACCCTGCATTGTTGTGAAACATTTGTTAACAAATTATGAAAGAGTATCGTCAAAGTATTACTACTTACTAGAGTCCATATCTTCCTCCCCTATACATTTTTTAAGAATTTATTTATTTACTTTTATCCATTTTTACCACACACACCCCACCCCGTTTCTTGCTGTTTCTGTGTCCATTCGCTGGGCAACTCTCTGTGTCCATTTCCTGCCCTCTCTTCTCCTAGCTTCACCGGGATTTGATCCTCGGAATCTCTGATGTGGGAGAGAGTTCTAACGCCTGCACCATTTTAGTTCCTGTTTTATTTTGGTGCATCTCGTCTTGGCTCTCCCTTGTGTCACTCTCCTGTTAAGTCATCATCTTGCTGTGTGACTCGCAGGGCCTGGTGGCTCCCCGCTCACAGGGCCTGGCAGCACACCCACGCATGGGGCCTGGTAGCCCAAACGCCTTCTATATTTTTCTTTTTTTAAATTTTTACCGGGAGGTCCCGGGAGTTGAACCCAGGTCCCTCCATATGAGAGACGGATGCCCAACCACCTGAGCCACATTCATCCCCCTGCTATATCTCTTAAGGTTGACCAGAGAAACCCAAAGTTATAGTCTTTTCCCATACAGGATGGTCATATAATAAATCAGCATTCTAAAAACCAGACCTAGAGAAAAAAACTAAGTCTGGGGACACATGCATGGTTTCTAATATAGCAAATGTTTAGCCTACCCTGATTATCACAAAATCAGGACAGCAAGAATATTCTCACGAGTAGTAATATTTTGACAATGCTCTTTCATGATTTCTTACAATTGTTTCACAACAATGCAAGGTACTGGTGGTGGGATGGTGTATGGGAACCCTGTATGAAGTTATGCATGTTTGTTTTGTAAATTCACAACTTTAATTATATATTTATTGTTTATGTATGTTCACGTACGAATGATATACTTCAATAAATTTTTTTAATGAGAAAACAAAGGAAGTATCACCAGGGAAGTGGGAAACACGAGAGAGGCTGCAGAAAGCCACATGACTTGCCGAAGGGCTTCTGCTGTATGATTTCTCTTGCTTCCCCCACCTCAGAACACACACAAGTTCCCAACCACAGCCTGTCCCAATTGAAGCATGAGTCTAGAATGAAAGCTGGATTTTTGGGTGGAGATTCCAGACTCCTCCTCTGGCCTGGGGCAGCACCGCAGAACGGGTTAACTGCCTGCATATACTCATGTTTGACGATTTCCCCCAGAAGGAGAGCATGGCCTCAAGAGCTGGCAGTTTGGCTCACTGAACAGGAGTTGAGCAAAGCTCTGATCTCCTCGCTTCCTATATTTAAAACCTAGAATGCTGACACACTGTCTGCCACCAGACAGCTAGGCCATTTTACTGTCTTGTCAGCTGAATCCTTCTCTCCTATTTCCCTGAGCCTAAGATCCATCCTCGAGGCCTCTTTCCTAGTCCCCATACCAAAGCTACACATCCCACCTCTGAGCATTTTCTCCTGCTGTGCCCACAGTCTGGAATATCTTTCCACCCAATGCCCACCTGTCCAAAGCCCACTCACCCTCAAAGCTAATTGCAAATGTCAGCTCTTCCACGAAGCCTAAGATGATTACCCCAGTCAAATAATAATGGTAAAAGAATTATTAATTATTATTAGAATTAACATTGTTAATAATAATGTTATTAATATTAATAGCTGGCATTTATTGAGTGCTTGCTATGGGCAGGCACTGGACTAAGAGCTCACATACATTCTCTCTACCAAATCATGCACTAGACATTACCTCCTTATCCCTGCTCTGCCATGATATGTCTCCAAGTTACTTTTTCTCTCTGTGCCTCATTTTCCTTAGATATCAATGGTAATTATAATATACCTTCTACATGAGGTTGTTGTAAGGATAAAATAAGTTAGTGCATGTAGCATAGTACCTGACACGTGGCTTTTGCTCAATAAGTATCATTATTACTTCTAGTAACAATTCTAAAGGTGTGTGTTAATATTATTCCCATGTTACACATGAGGAAACCAAGGCACAGAGAGGTTGAGAAAGTAGCCAAGTTCAGGGAGGAGCAAGAATTTTACTTCCTTTTGATCTTAATGGGCTTCTCCCAAAGCACGCAAGTGTTCCTGCCAATTATTTGTATATGTCCACACTCACCTTTCTAGCTTCATTCCCCATTTATCCTTATGTGGAGTCTAACTTCCAAGAGAACAAAACTAATTGGTATCTCTTGGACACTCGGTCGCTAAGTTTTCTCACCTCTGAGGCTTTGCCCCTCATTGCCCCCTCCCCATCCATCCCTTTTCTCCTTATTATCACAGTATAGCCTCATCTCATTCTTCAAATCTACTGTGAACGTCTCCTCTTTCATGTAATCTGACTTCATTCTCCCACACAGATATGGTCTCTTTGTCCAAAAGATCCCCTGAGCCCTTCATATGGACTTCTTCCAGCACTTCTATCACCTTGTCCTGCTTAATAGCCATCTGGGCACATGGCTTATTTCACCTGCTAAACTGTAAACTCCTTATGAAAAGGGCTTCCCTCTCAACTAAATCAAGCATGAGGCATTCAATTAAAGTATACTGAATGGATGAATGAATGAATGAATGTACTTGCCTCAATATTGCCTTGGCATGGATCTCTGACTTCCTGGGTGTGTCTGGTATCTGCACGACCTTGAAAGGACTCTTATTCAGAGCACTTCAAAGAGGAGATCATTGTTCATACATTGTATTTTTCATGAGAACCAAGACAATACCAAGATAAATCACATTCACTATGGCTTTTATTGTAGAATTCTGAGCTATATTATAACTGGGAGAGCTTTATGCACTCTTTCCAGAGGTTGCAAGTGGGCAATACAGTCAAATTCAACCCACAGACCTGTTCGTTGTGGTGTTTACAATATCATTTTTAAAGTTGAACTTGAGTGCTTTTGAATGGACATGACCTGACAGCATTTTGCTGGCTCCAATACTTTCCAGAATCAAATATAGGGCACCTTTCACTTGTTTACCTTTCTTGGTGGCTCTTAAAGACCCCAGATTTTGTCATCTCTGAGGGTTTAGCATAATAAAGGGCCTTTACTTCAAGACTTAGCTTCAGAAATTTCCAGTGGACATATTCAGATCAAATAAAGTAATTTTCAGTGGATATAGAAGCACATGAGGTTTGGGCATCTAGAACTATAACTGAGGTCTACCTTGGTGTATTAGTTTTATGATCCAGTCCTCTGAAAATTCTTGCAGCTTTCAGAAGTATCTGAGTATCCACTGGGCAATATCTTTATAATTGTTGATCATCAGAGTATATTGAGCACCAATTTTGTGCCCAGTCATTGTTCTAAAGACTGAGAAAGAACAAATAGACTTCTTGACTCAAGGGAGCTTACAATCTCTTTATATTGTACAGAAGTTTCATAAAAATAGCTTAACATGTACTTCATGTCTTTTGTGTACCAGGTTCTGTTCACAGAGCACATGAGTCCTCTATGTGCAGTATCTCGTCCACTCTCAGAACAGCCCTTTGAGACTGATACTAGGAGAATCATCTCCCTTTTAACTTAAGGAAGCTGCAGCCCAGAAAACTAGAGTACCTTGTCCCAAGTCAAATAAACAATGAATGGTAGAGTCGATATTTAAACCCGGGCATCCTGGCTCTTGAAGACCATTCTATGGCAACCTCAAAAGGCAGCATGAGGCTACCATGAATGCAGTACCTGGTGAGGAAAGGCAGCATCAACTCAGAGCATCCAAGTTTGAAAAGGCCATTTTCTGCTTCCCGTCCCCAAATAAAGTGAAGCTTTTTCTGCATGAATTAACCATCGCAACCACTCTCCATGTGGCCTACCATGTAGCTCAGGGGATCCAGAAGGACATTCAGATGGCCACATCTTGCAAAGAGAACTCCAGACATTCAACTTCATGACTACACGTGCAAAATTTCTGAGCCTAGGATTTCCCCTAAGGAAGTATCTCACTCTGACCATCTATGAGGCAGGAAGGAGGTAGCCTAGGCCAACCGAGAAGCTCTCCCTCATTCAGAGTGTCTTTCTTCATGCTCAAACGGTTGACCAATGAGATCACATCCTACCTCCGAGAGGTGTTGTGGATTCTCCAGCTGGGTCAAGCCATCACAAGGATGATGTAAGGGTAACCATCCAGCCACCATGGGAACTGGTTTCATCAGTGCCTCAGCCAGCCTGGAAGATTTGCATACATGATGTCATGCAGAAAGAGAAAGTTAAACTGACTTGAAGTCAACTGGTTCTCCTGGCTACTATCCTTTGAGACAATGGGCTATTTATATTGCCTTAAGGTTCTGAAACATTCCAAAGACAGGCTGGCTCACTAATCCTGACACTTTCTTTCACTCACCAAGAATGGCAGCCAGCTAAGCAAATAGATGAGAGCAACCAAAGGAATGTGCTGGTGAAGCTGGGTGTTGAATATCTTCTCTACATTTTAACTCTTCATTTCTTTAATTGCCTCTGGCAGAATGCTCCAGATTACAGAGGGCAGTGCCCCTTGGCTTAGCCAGTTTAACTGTAGTTTCCAACAATTCTCAATCCTTCAGAATCTCCGCCCTCATTTCTTCATGGAGGGCCCCAAAATCACAATTGCATATCATATACTCATTTCCTCTCTCTTCCTCCTTGCATACTCTCATTCTATTGCTGCATATCTGTCTGTGTTTCTCACCTTTTTCTTCCTCTCCTCTACCCAAATTAGCCAGGCTGGGTTAGCACTCTGGGTCCACCCCTATTGATTTATGGACAAATAGGATACAATTACCAGAAAGAGTAGCAACTTTACTTCCTGGAATTGTCTTACAAAATGTTAATATGTGTTTGAATACAGCTTTCATAAAGGATTTTTTGGCAAAAGAATATCTTGGTTGCATATTCTGAAAATAACATGTCGAGTTCTGTGGTTCCCAAACTGTATGCCATGGCATCTCAGGGTGCCATGGAGAATTTGCAGGAGTGGTGTGAGATATTTGAAATTCTCAAAGGAAATATGGGATGTTCAACATCAATTGAACATTGCACAAACTCAGGATAGTTCACAGTTTCACCATTGCACTGTGGCACATTCCTTCTGATGATGTCATACCTTTGCGAAGCCACATTTCAGCAGTTCCTGTGATAAAAAGCAAGTACCACAAGGAAATCAGTGTGGAACAGGAAATGAGGATGGAGGTATCCTTTCTGATTCCAAGGTTTGAAAAGCTGTGCAGTGCCCAAGGAGTGCTGTGCACATCCTATTAGTAACTGTGGTGACTTATAAATGCAATAAAAATATTAGTTTTTTTCTTTCAATTCATGTGCATCATTGTTTTAAAGGCCATTTGGACATACTCATTAAGTTGTTTGGACCTAGCTACTGGGCAAATTCAACTATTATGTATTTCTTTTGGCCTAACGGCACTGTGAAAAAATTACTGAGGCACAAAAGGCACTGAGAAGCCTTGGAAACTTCTATCTGGTCAGTGGTGTTTTGCAGCACCTAAGGACCCCATTTGTACCTGATCTTACTACAAAGCATAATTGGGTCTTGGTTTTGGTTGTAGCGGTTGTTTCAGCTCAGTGACATCTCCATCTCTCAGTACGAAAGTTGCCCACTACACAGGGCTTTTCTCACCCCGGGATGTGGCTCAGGGTCTGTCTCAGCTCACTGGACTTCTCTCCCCCCTTGTTCTCTATGTGCCAGTCACACTGTCTCCAGCGGTACCTGGCGAGGCCCAGAGGCCCGGGTTGACTCACAGGCACTGAGAGGAAATGTCATGCAGCTCCACTTCTTGACGTGGGAGGAAGCGTGCATGCTGGTCCTCATCTGGACATACCTGGATTGCTGTTACACCCTCTTTCCTGGGCTTCCTAACCCCAGCCTCTCACCACCGTGACCCTCACGTTGATGCATCATCCTCTCAAATCACTGGAATCACATCATTCTCCTCCCCAACAGCTCTCTGTGCTTCCTATTTTGTGTGTATGCACATTCTGGAAAGCTGTTTATTGCTTTGGCTTCTACATTTGGCTTAACTAAGGATCTGCCTTTTCTGTGACCCTGAGTTAGCCTCAATTAACAAATATAAGATAGGGTGGCCTGGCATGATCGATGATACTGATGGGCAGATGTGTTTCAGTCCTGGCTTCTCCACTTACTGTCTTAGCTACATGTTTCTATGGCCAGTAACATCACCTCTCTGAGCCTCAGTTTCCTTGTCTGTGAAGGGGCAGGACAGTATCTACCACATAGGTTAATTGTGAGTACTCAACAAGCAAACACATGTCAAATGCATCAGGAGTTAGCTATTATTGTTTCTGATACAAACTCCTCAGTGTTCAGGGCTCAGCTTGGGCATCGCCTCTCCTGAGACACCTTCCCTGATCACCACCCCATAGGCAAGTACTTCCTAAAGCACCCTGGCTTGGTCATCATCCTAAGATGCCATGTCCTTGACTCGACTTTTCTAGCAGGACTGTGTGCCTTCTCCCCTCACACAAGCACCTGGCATAAAGCAAGTGCTTTGTCAATATTTTGAAAATGAAAGTAATTAACTAATCAATTCAGTAAGCAAAGAAACAAGATCATTGTTAAAACTTTGTTGTGCTGTAAAACCTATAATTGCTATATGGTAAGACTAGAGACTCCCCTGGCAACCAACCACATTTTTTCTTTCTACTATTTAATTTTAAAAATGGTTACCACATATTGATCTATCTTCTGTGGGAAATGTAACTTAATCCTTAAATATATTCTCTGGCATAGTGTTAGTATTGGTATTAGTTGTGTTATAGTATAGTAGACGGTATTATAGCATTAGTATAGTATTAGTAATCGCATCTTACAGATGAAGAAACTAAGGTTCAGAGTTAAAGTAATTTATCAAGATCATACAGCTAGTAGAACAGAGCTAGGACCCAAACCCATGGCTGTTCAATTTCAGTGTCTATTTGCTCTGCTGCCTCCTCATATAAATGAGAATGCTGCTTTTCCTTTTCACTACATTTCTCTGGCCTTCCATGTACTGCAGAGTGTCCCCTCATGGGTGCTAGACGGCAAATGGGGTAATTCCCATTACCATTACCTTGACACATTTTTTCCTTGGCATTATTTAACTTTCATGCCCTGAAAAGTCTTCCCAGCCCAAGTGTAATCTATTAGCAGCACTGCCCAACTCTTACGATTCTTTCTATCTTCCAGGGTCGAAAAGAACAATATCTTTCACCTAGGGAAGAACATAAATAAAAGGAAATTTCTGTCTATTTGGTTGCAACATATTCAAGTAAAATGACTGGAAAATCATCACCAAATTTGAAGTTTTTTGTTTGTTTGTTTGTTTGTTTGTTTGTTTTCAAAAAAGGCATGGGGATTGAACCCAGGACCTCATACATGCAAAGCAGGCACTTAGCCACTGAGCTACACTTGCTCCCCTTGAAAATATTTTTAAGGTAGCCTAAATGTGGATCTGCAGTATATACAACTTGCACATTGGAGGGTCCTGAGACACCCCAGAAAGACAAATACATTCAATAACATTCGTGCGGTTAGATTTTTTTTACCATGGAAATGAGCTACTTTTAAAAAATGCCATCAAAAATAAACATAGATAAATAGGATTTTATTTATTTATTTATTTTTAGGAGGTACCAGGGATTGAACCCAGGACTTCATACATGGAAAGCAGGTGCTCAACCACTAAGCTACATCCACTCCCTTAGATATGATTTTTAAAGCCAACAGTTAGAGAGAAAATGTCAGGGCCGAGGATAATGTCTGAGGAAATGTCAGGGCTGAGGATAATGTCTGGTTATCTTCCGGAAGAGCTTAAACCAAGATACAATAAAAGCCCTGGATGAGTGTCAATTGAGAGTGGCTCTGAACAGAAAAGCAAACATTGCTTCAAATGCTGGTCCCAAATCAACACTCACAATGCAAGATGCACCAAATTACAGTCCCTGATTTTTGATCAAGCTACTTCTCACCCAGAAAACTCTATGTGCTCCAGAGTCAACTGCAGCAGACTGTGCTTTACTTAATGGTGGGTTAACAATTTATTCTATAAATGCAGAGGTGGCCAACTAATATTCAATAATCAGTTGCTGATCTGAGTTGGTATGGAAAGAACATCAGGCAGTAGATGATAGGGCTTTGCCTAAATGCATACCTGCTCCACACAGCCCCGACTTTGCCTCATTGGGCCTGTCCCCTACCAGCAGCAAGGCCACACCTACATAGCAGAAGCATTTCTACACTTCAGCAATGCTTTTCACAGCCTAGGACACTTCCATTTCCTTCCAGTTGCCCATACACCCATTCCTTTCACTGGGGCTAATATAAAATTACGTTTAGGGAAGAAAAGAAAATGATTTCCACATGCCAATGGCAAAATCTGTCTGACTCTGCAGTCAATCCAGTCGAGCAGGTAGAGGTCCCATTTGGATGATGAAATCCAGCAGTGACTACATTTAACACCATCTGCCATGGGCCAGTGATGAAAGAATGACATTGTAGTAATGTGATCATAGTCATCATTGGAGGTGAGAAGGTTGGTGGATGCATCTAAATTGCTTTAAGAATGAAGCTGACTTCAGGAATCTTTTACAATGCATAAAAGCAAAAAAAAAAAAAAAAAATTATTTGAAGGAAACTTGAAAAACTGAATGAGATCATCATAGGCAGTCTTCTGCCTCCAGGAAAACACCACACCTAAGACAGACGCTTTCCCACCCCCACCCATAAAAGTCCAGCATTTCAACAATGACTTGGTGGCTTCCATCCCAGAAAAAGGTTATAATCCATGACCATATTCAGTTATAATTGAAATATGAATCATGGTCTAACCAGGTTTGATTCTAGAATGCAAATTCCTAACCACTGCATATCCTGCCTTTTGTGTGCCTTTATTCATCTCATTTTTCAATAACATTTTTTTCTGATTAGAAAAATGATACAAGTTCATTGTTAGACATTTTGGAAAAATTAGGAAACCTTAAAGAAGAAAACAAAAGTCATCCACAATCATGCCACAGTTAATTTTTTTTCTGTAGAAGCACACATCTCTGAGACAGCAGGGAGGAGATGAGGCCCATGCCCTAGAATAGAGGCAGCCCTTTGCAGAGCAGTTATGGGGAAGAAGCCTGGTCTTCATGATCCACACAATTGCCATACTTCTCACTTCACTGGCAGCCCCAACCACTTGGGCTCACCTAACAGATATGTGTGAAGAAGACCTGACTGCAGATACTCTGGATTCCTTACCCATTTCTACTCTGTTGACAGATCCATTCCTCTGGGCTCATGACCCTATGGCCAGTTCAAAAGCAAACTTGCTTAGTTTAACACGTTCATTGTAAGCCCATTCTTCTCACCAGTAATTGGTGTATGGGTGGCCAGGGAGACTTGAGGAGAAGGTTGTGAAGGCTTCTGGGACAAATTCTTCCTCTTAAGAGAGATGCACAGGAAAAGACAAGATTTTCTTATTCTGATATTGTCCTGTGTGGATTGATGGCAGGAACTGCTGAGCCATTTCAGGATCCTGAGAGGAGCAAGCTGGGCCCAAAGTGCCCTATCTGATCCAGATGTGAATTTGATTCTAAAATCACCAGGTAACCTCTGGCAAGGTACTGGAAGCCATCAGATACAAAACAGATTATGAGAAAAGACCAATTTTCAGAACAATGTGTAGTATGATCCCATTTATATAATCAGTTGACTAAATATAAATAAGTGGGGAAGAATATGAAGTAGATGCTGGAAGGATATAACCCCCCAAGTGTTGGCAATTTTTATTTCTGGGAGTGACATGAACCAGGGCTTCAGCTTTTTATTCCATGTATATTTGTATTATTTGGAGTTTTTACAATAAGCTTGAATGCATGCATTGCTTGTGCAATTTTTAAAATATTTTAAGTTTTAAAAATGGCTTCTCCCCTGCAAATATTCTCGCTGTCCTGATTTTGTGATAATCAGGGTGGGCTAAACATTCACTATATTAGAAACCATGCATGTGTCCCCAGATCTAGTTTTTCTCCCTAGGTCTGATTTTTAGAATGCTGGTGATAAACTAAGCCTGATTTATTATATGACCATCCTGTATGGGAAATACTGTAACTCTAGGTATCTTTGGTCAATCTTAAGAGATATAGCAGGGGGACAGATGTGGCTCAAACGGTTGGGCATCCATCTCCCATATGGAGGGACCTGGGTTCGATCCCCGAGACCTCCCAGTAAAAAAAAATTAGATAGATAGATAGATAGATAGATAGATAGATAGATAGATAGATAGAAGGCACATGGGCCACCAGGCCCTGTGGGCAGATGCGCCGTCAGGCCCCACGAGCCATGCAGCAAGATGATGACGTAACAGGAGAGTGACACAAGGGAGAGCCAAGACGAGATGCGCCAAAAAAAACAGGAACTAAGGTGGCGCAGGTGGTAGGATGCCTCTCTCCCACATTGGAAGTTCCGAGGATTGAATCCCAGTGAAGAGAGGAAGAGAAGGATGAAAAGAGAGGGCAGGAAATGGACACAGAGAGTTGCCCAGCGAATGGACACAAAAACAGCAAAAATGGGGGGTTGTAAAAATGGGGTAAAAGTAAATGAATAAATCCTTAAAAAAAAAAAGTATAAGGGAGTAAGATATGGACTATAGTTAGTAGTAATACTTTGACGATGCTCTTTCATAATTTGTTAACTAATGTTTCACAACAATGCAAAGTATTTGTGGTGGAGTATTGTATTGTGTGGGAGCCCTGTATGATGTTATGCATGTTTGTTTTGTAAGTTCACAATGTTTACTGAACACTAATTGTTTATGTATGTTCATGTATGAATGATATATATGTCAATAAATTGTTTAAAAATAAAAATAAAAAAATAAATGGCTTCTCCCTTATTTGAAACTTTTACTAGAAGCTCAGCTCATTCTTCCAGAAAAAATTTTTTGTCAAAAAATTTTTTGTCAAAAAATTCTTCTAGTTATTTTCAGTCTCTAGGGGGATCCCCTCCATCTCACAGCTTAACCATAAATCATATCAAGCTGGCAGCTCAATGTGCCTCCTGCTTGTCAGCAGACCTTCCTTTCTTTGTAAATCTCACTTCCATAGAGAGATCATGGGATTTGACTCAATTTGCCTGGGTTTGGGGTCTGGACTGTGATGTGAGACAAGTTGGTCAACCTGTTCTGTGAAATCAGGCCCTGAGGGGTGTCCAGAGATGAGTAAGATGCAGGATGTGTCTCTAGGGAATGGATCGCAGGTGTCGCGCAGTGTGCCTCCAAAAGTGGGTCACGCTCCCCTCCAGGTAGAACCACCTGAGCGCTTGCCAAAATGCAGATACCTGAGCCTTATCCCAGACAAAGTCTGAGAACTACTTCCTCAGTGAATGAACTGGACACATTGAAATAGTCCCAGGGGGCTGAGGTTGGGCAGGTACCATCCTCTTTCTCATCGTGGTTGCCAGGACACTCTGAGACAAATTTTTAACTTAACTGCAGCCATGTGGTTTTATGGTGAACCAGGAGTCCTCTTCCTGGTTCCGGATTGTCCTCACAACAATTCTGTCTCCTTCCACTGCTCTTGTCATCTTCCATGGCCTTATGAGGTAACAAAAGTTTTTCTGAGCAGAGCAGGATAGAAAGAAGAGGGGAAAAAAAAAAACAAATAAATTCAAAATAGCCACTTATTGAGCATAGCCAGGATGCTGCACTAAATGCATTAATTACATCATGTCTCATTTAATCTTAACAAAAACCTTGGAGCAGGCATTATTATTAAGCCTATTTTACAGATTTGGAAACTGAGGCTTAGAGAAGTTAAGTAACTTGGAGAGCAGGTGCTGGAACCCAGGTCTCTGTAACTCTGGAGCCACGCTCTTAAACACCTACTCCTTGTCTTTGGGGTAAATGAACAGTGGTGGCTCCACATTTTCCATCTAGGACCAGCCGTGGAAAAGGGGGACTAAGAGGCTTAACTTGAAGCTTCCTAGTATTTTTTTTTTTTTTTTTTTTGCACAACTAGCACGCTATTTTTAGTTAACTTTTCTGTCACAAGTCAAAATTTAAAATTTTGGATTTAAAATTTTATGCATTTATTTATGGGGGGCACAGAAGGGCTCCTCTATAGTGGTGCAATCACTGTAAATGAATTAATGCAACTACTTCATATCAATTTCATATTGTTTTCTGTAAATTTTGATGATTGGTTGAGGGAAATGAATATATTTTTAGCGAGACACCCCCTCCCCAAGTTGATCCATGTAACAACAACAACAACAAAAATCTGTGTCCTTCCTTCACAGTGGCCTAGCTCCGCTCCCCAGGGATGCTCATTTTTAAAAATCTGCACACACACACATACAAATGACATCATACACACAAAATGCAACTTGCTTTGTTCACCTAACAATATGTCTTGAATACAGGTCATTTTGTTTTGATTTTTAATACGAGAAAAACTTCGGTTATACTTAAAGCCTCGGAGGCAACGTTTTGGGAGGCCTGGAGGACAGAGATGGGAGAAGCTGCTCTGCGCTGGAGATAACGCCTCCGCCGCAAGCCAGAGCACGAGGTCGGATAACCAGTGGGACTTTGGGGCGCCGGCAGCAGCGCAGCGGCACGGACCGATGGAGGGAGGAAGTGCGCGCCTGGGACGCTCCGCTGCTCTCGCTGGGTTTCCCGTTTTCCCCGCGCCGAGGCTACGAGGAAAAGTTAGCCCGGAAATCTGCGCCCACCTGAAACCCAGCCCCCGCCCCAGGAACTTCCCCGGCTGCTGGGGGACCGGGATGGAGAAGTCGTGGCGCTGGGGTGCTCTCCCTGACGCGGGTCTCCGCGCCGGGCCACCCCTCGCAGCAGCGCCCTCTGCCAGCGCCTGTAGGTACGGCCCGCATCTGTCTGCGTGCACTTTCGTGTACGTGTTCGTGTTTCTTTGCAAACGGGGTGGGGGTGTCTAACACCTGTGTACACTTTTGCAGGACTCTTATGAATTTTTATTCCGCTGAGATAGATGTGTCTTTATTCCGCTAATTCTGCCCATCTGTGCAGAGCTCGAAGGGCCCTAGATTTGTGTGCAAATGAGTGTGAGGGTACAACCTGAGGGCCGAAGGGGCTGGGGTGTGCCTTGAGTATTGCCTGGGTTGTCAGGATGCCTGTCTGTGGATATGTGGATATTTAACCCTCTGCTCCCATCTGTCTATGAGAGAGTACCCATGAGCACAGGCTGTGTCTGTGCACACCTTTGAGTCTTACTGGACGCCCACTTTTCATCTACCCAGGACTGTGCCTGTGTGAATGTGTTGTATGTGTATGGGTGTGGTGGTGCTGGTGCATGGAGCCCCAGTGGATGGAAATCATGTGTTTCTGAAACCCAGATGTTAAGGGAATAATTGGGGGGAGGATGCCCAGGTCTGTTAAACCCTTTGCTCTTCATCTCCTCCTTTCGACTTCAGGAGAACCACGGATTTTGCTGTTGGAATCTCTGCATACAGTTGCTCCATCCTGAGGCAAACTCGCTCTCCCACTTAATGTCGCCTTGGCTTCCTTCTTCCCCAGTGCGTGGAACCCAGGGAGGCTGCCTGCTGCTGTCTTTGAGCACCTTGACCATGATGTAAACCCAAAGAATCAGCATCCCCATCTCCTTCCTTTTCCCCCACCCAAAAGTCACTTCCTCTTAGTTCATTACCTGGGATTTTGATGTCTAGGTTCCCTCAGCATTATTGATACAAAAAAAAAAAAAAAAAGGAACTCTTTGAAATTCCCCCAGAATGTTTTGAGAGCTGTTGTTTTTTTTTTTTTTTTTTTTTTAGTGTTGCAACTTGAAGAAGTCAGTTTCTTGTTTGAGTTTCCACCAGAAAGCTTGGTAGGAGTAGGGTATATAAGCTCCAGCAGCAGCAGCAGCAGCACAGCAGCAGGCCCTGTGGACCGTGCACCTGCGTGGAAGCAAGGTAAGTACTTCTCTAGCTCCTGCCACTCCTTCCCATGAGCCTGAGGGCTGTGTGGGGAGAGGCAGGCGGGTGAGGGGATTTCTGGAAGCATCCCTGGTGACTTACGCTTCTGGGACACCAGTGAAAAGTTGGTACTCTGGGGACTGATGTATAGAGTATTAATTTTAAAAGCCAGCTAATAATAATTGTATACTAAGGCTTGTGAATAAATGCATATTTTATAGAAGGGTTGGTTTTGTCTCGTTTTGAAGTGGTGTGCATATAAAAGTAGGTTCCTAAGTTTGAATGGCCATCAGTTAAGGGATTGTATAGTGTTGAAGTACATGGCACTTGCCTGAGTATAAAGTTTTTGCTAAAAAAAAAAAAAAAAAGTTTTTGCAAGCCTTTTGTACATTCATTAAGATAATTGAATTCCTAGTTATACCTCATAACTGAATCTTGCAGAGCATACTTCTCCCATAATTGCAATGAGCTTCATAGGCAGTTGTGATACCAAACAGATTGATTGCTGGATTTTCAAGTTCTTTTGGATTAATTAACTTTGGCCCTATTTTTAAAATGAAAATCATTTGTAATGTTTCAAACTACTTCCTGAAGAGTTTTTAAATCCGAGAGAAGGAAATAAACAGGAAAATCTTTCCTGTACTGGTGTCTTATACTTGCCCAGGTAAAATTGTGTGCAATGACACTGTTGGGTTAAAATGTCATTTTAACAAAGAGAGTACTAAATACCAGCTGATGGCCCCCTTTTTTTTTTCCTTCAATAAGGCATTTCACTTTAGTGGAAAGCATATGGGCGGCCCCTTAGAGTTGGTTTTACTGGGATCTGACCTGTTAGGACTTTTGTATATTGGTTCATTCCACTTAAAGTGCCTCCATGCTAGAGTTTCTGTGCTAGACTCTGGGATATAGTAGTGAACAAGACAGGCATGATCCCTGCTATCAGAGATCTCACTCTGGTGGGGAAGGCAAACATTAAACAAGTAACTGTGTTAGTGCAATTGTAGTAAGAAGGAGGAAGGGGAGGCAAGGGGCTCTGTGAGAACAAATAGTCAGGGGTCCTGACTTCATGTGCGTGCCATGCTGGGTACTTGACATAAATTATCTGTTATCTTCACCACTACAGGAAATCTGTTTTACGGATTAAGAGTGTGAGGCTTAAAGAGGTCAAGTGACTTGCCCAAGGTCACTGAGCTAATAAATGGCAGTGCTAGGATGCAAACACAGGTCTGTCTGCCTCTGGAACTAGAGCCTTTTCTAGTGCCATCCATGTATCTGTGACTATGCCTTTTGTAGTAATCAGGATTCTCCAGGGACACAGAACCAAGAGAAGATATATATATATATATACACATATAAGATAAATATTATGAGATTTATTATAGGACTATGCAACTGTGGGGGTGGATAAGCCTGAATTCCATAAGGCAGGCAGCAAATTGGGAACTCCAATGAAGGTTTTTAATGAAATTCTCCCAGGAGAAGCTGGCTAACTGAAGTAGGCATGGAAATTCTTCTTTCTGACCACTGAAATCATCAGTTCTCCCTTTAAGGTCCTCAGCCAATTGGACCACACTTCTCTCATTATTGAAGGTAGTCTCCTTTGTTGATTCTAGACGTAATCAGCCATTGATGCAATCAACTTACTGATGATTTAAATTCACGAAATAGCCACATGGTAACAATTAGGCCACTGCTTCCTTGACCAAACAACTAGATGCCAAGTAGACACAGGAAATTAACCATCACACCTTTTTATTTTTAAATAATAATACTTTTTCCAATTATAAAAATAACACTTTGTCAGTATAAAAACAAATGAAATAAAACTTGAAAAATAGATGGCCCCCCAAGTGCCACTGTCATGCCCGTGTTGAAATTAACATTAGGGAGCCTTAACACATCATGGGCTCCGTAATGCTGATAGTTCCTAACCCGGGGCCCCAGTGTCCCTCATGCAAGGGTTTAAAGTTTAGAAATCCTCTGAAATTGCAAGGAAAATTTTTCAAACCCTCAAAACTCTCAAACTTACCATGCCAAGGAAATGTGGGCTGAGGGACACAGCTCCCCGCTATCAGCTGTTCCACCAGACAGTGACAGGGTAACCACATGTTGCCCAATCTTTTGTTTCCTGGGTTTGATTAAGAGGCTGACCCACTGCCATCTCCACTTACTGCCAGTGTTCTGGCTTTAGAATGTAGGTAGGTAAGAGTAAAATGGGAGTTGTTTCTTGGAACCTTTGCCAGGGCTCCCTTTACCCTGAAGTGCACTTCGCCTGAGATTGTATCAAAGGCACCTGAGGCCCAGGGAGGAAGTTCTAAAGGTACAGCCAAAGGGAAAACCCCAGCCTTGAGAGTGTATAAAGGGATCGCCAGGGTTGTTTGCTCCCACGTGCTGACGTCTGGGACTTACAGGCCTGTGTCATCCCCATGCCTCTAGGGCACTTCCTGACAGCCAGGCAGGACATTTTTTGGCTATCTATTGTATACAAAACAGAGACATATCAAAGTTTCCCCTTATCTCTTCTCCTAGGTATAAACTAACACGTGGCTGATTGCCTTCTATAACATGGCATCTCACTGATCCTCCCAACAACACTCCGAGATGGGTAGCATGTCCATTTCATAGATGAGGAGACCAAGGCTCAGAGAGTACCTTGCCCAGCATCACAAAGCTACTGAGTGGGGGATGAGAATTCAAGCCAATGTCTGCTTCCTTTCAAGCCTATGAATGCCCTCCCCATTGTTCTTTGCCAACTAGTACTTTGCTACAGTTACAGCTTGGACTAAATTGATCAGGTGTCCCTGAAAGCTCCATGCTGCTGTGACAAAAGCTCTGATCCTTGTATAGGAAGGCTTGACTTCTAGTCCTGTCTCTGCCACTCATGAGCTGTATACTATAACGGAATAAAATATATAAAAAGTACCCCTAGGGTTAGTGGCAGTACTGACAAAGCCCTTGATTTGTCACTGGTCAGTCACCCCAACCAAAGGTTGATCATTTCTAAGGTATTTGGCTAAAACTTTTGAGACTTGTTCTTCAAATGATTTGGACCAGTGGTTTCTCTGAAACCATGTTCCTGCAGAATGTCGGGGCTCTCAAAGATGGTTGGAAGTATTTCAGACTGAAATTAAATAATAATCTTCCCCACTATGACGGCTATTATTTTTTATAAAGCAGTTGTTGATGAGAATGCGGAGAAATAGGAACACTCATGCATTGCTGGTAGAAATGTATAATGGTGCAGTTGTTGTGGAAAACTTTGGCAGTTCCTCAGAAAGTTAAACATAGACTTACCAATGACCCAGTAAACCTACTTCTTGGTATATACACAGAAGAATTGAAACTAGAGACTCAGATATTTGTATACCAGTGTTCAGAGCAGCAATATTCACAGTTCCAAAGGTTGGAAGCAACCCAAGTGTCCATCAACAGATAGATAAACAAAATGTGGTGTATGAATACAATGGAATATTATTTAGCTGTTAAAAGAGTGAGGTTCTGATACATGCTATAACACGGATGAACTTTGAAGAAATTGTGTTCAGTGAAATAAGCCAGACACAAAAGGACAAATATTTTATTATTTCACTTATATGAAATACCTAGAATAAGCAAATTCATAGATATGGAAAGTAGATTACAGGATTTCCAGGTGCCGGGGAGTAGGGAGAGAATGGAGAGTTATTGCTTAATTGGTACAGAGTTTCTGGTAGTGGATGGTGGTGATGATGACACAAAATTGTGAATGTAATTAAGTAAGTAAGAATGTAAGTGTCATAGCACTACTGAATTGTGTGCTTGAAAGTGATTAAAATGGGAAATTGTATGTTGTATATATGTTTCCACAGTAAAAAAAAATTTAAAAACATCATCTCTGCCTAATTCACAGAGAAAATGTTAAAGGGTGTAATTTTCCCAATCTGAAGATTTCCATAAACCCTACATACTTATCTAGACTGGGTTCCAATATAAGACAGTGGATGATTTAGCAAAAGAATATGCCTTTCATTATGTCAGGGTGTGTTTATCATTATTTTACGGTCTTCTCTCAAGGAATATCTTGATTTTCAGGGGCTCTGGACTTTGAATATGTTTAAGAACTACCATACTAAACCAGGGGTTCTCTAAGTGGGGTCCCCGGACCAGCAGGTCAGCCTTGCCTGGAAACTCTTTAGAAATGCATGTTCTCGGGCCTCACCCCTAGACCTGCTGAATCAGAAACTCTGGAGATGAGACTCAGCAATCTGTGTTTCAGCAAGGCCTGCCGGTTATTCTGATGGACACTCAAGTTGGAGAACCCCTGGGTTAGATTACATGGGAAGGAGTAGAACTTTGAGTTTGGAGCAATTGCGTTTTAAACGAGGAGAGAAACTAAACATCCTACAGCAAGTTCTGGTGGCCAGGTTGTTGCAGGAACTTGAAAATTCACCTGTGTATAACCTTTCCATTAACCCAGGGCCTTTAGCCCTAGTGTCATAGCACATACTGCCTGTGCTACAGTGATTTGGGGTTGTGGCTTATCACCCCACCTAGAATGTAGGCATTTAACACACTGGCTTAATAAATACTGGTTGAATGAAAGTATTTGGTCCTAAAGGGCAGGATCCAGGTAAAACTATTTTTGCTCCTGACTGCTCCTAGGCCAATGCCCTTTACATAGTAAGTACTAAATAAATAACTGCTGAGTGTTGAACCAGACAAGTCATATTCCTTCTCCAAGCCTTATCTTAAAGGCCAATCATCTTAAAAATAAGAGGATTGTATCAACAGCTGACCTTAGGTCCCTTTCAGCTCACATTCCTATGGTTCTCTATTTGGAGATATTCTTACCTAAAGACTGGCATTTGAGTGGCTGTAATTCACTTCATATTAACCTGGCCATGTGGAGAAGAAAGGGGAAAATATTTAAAACAATGTACATTGAATATGTATATGGTTTCCAAAGGCAACTGAATACTTATTGATATTCTCTCTTCTCTTTTCCTTCTTCTTCTTTTTCTTCTTCCTCCTCTTCTCCCCTCCTACTCCTTGTCTCCCTCTCTTCCTCCTCCTTCCTGCCTTTTCCTTTTTCTCCTCCTCCTCCTGTTTCTCCTTCTTCTACAGATGCATCATCAGCAGTTGGTCATCTCCTGGTTTTCTGTGCTGTTGCTGGCATCTCCCCTCGTGGCCATATGGGAACTGGAAAAAGATGGTAACTGGCCTCACCTTATTCTTTTGGACCCCTGGATTCTATTTTAGGATTCCCAGGCAGTCCCTGTTGGGAAATCAGACGAAATTGGGCAGCCAATCAGTGGGTCTTCCTAGTGAGAGCTGTCACTCTGGAAAACAAGCCATATTTCTCACTTCCATCTATATTGTTCGATATTCACTTCAGATGCCGGAAAAGGAGCTTTGAGTGGACTGTGATGGGAAAAGAGATGTGGACTTTGCCAGTATTATTAAAGACCAGCTGTATTATAAGACTAACAGTATAGAGTGGAGGATTTGAAGTGTTAAGAACTGTCATCTCCCACTCCCCACCTCCTATCCCCCCATAATACTGCCTCTCTCTTGGCACTGCCATGACTTACCCCTGACAGAACACTTTGGATAAAAGCACAGGATTGAGACTCACACTGACTTGGCTTCCAGTCCTGGTTCTGCCAATTATTGGCCGTGTGACCTTGAGCTGGGTCACCTCTGAACCTGCTGTTCCTCACCTGTGAACCAGGGATCACAAAGTGGCACCTGCCACATAAGTTCTCAGATGTGGTTAGTGAGTGCAAAATAGATCTCTGATGATTCAAGAGAACTTGTTTATTATCCTGACAAGCAATAAAAGTTATTAGCAGAGTAACAGAATAGATAATAGTAGAAAAGGGTTCCCTCCATCTTTCTTGTGCCTCACACTCTGTAAAGATGTCTTAACTGAGTCTTGGATGGTCCTGAAAGACCCACAGATGTTCCTCATTGATGCCAACATAGTAATGCTGGCAAGTAATGTCTTTATATAATAATATTAAGAAAATAATAATAATAATGGTACTACTTCTTTAGCACAGTATCTCATTTCATTATCACAACAACCATATGAAATAGGACTATCTGTTCCCCATTTTACAGAAATTGAAAATTGAGGCTAGAGAGATTAAGTAACTTACTTATGACTGGTAAGAATACTGTTATTCTTGGACCTGATTCCAATTCTATGTCATTTCAAAGCCTACGCTTAAGCATTTGGAGAAAGTTTTATGAGAATGACATGGGACACTTGTTTCCTATGTCCCTGGAGAGCTGAGGAGGAGAAAATAAGCCTAAATTAAAGCTGAAGAGATTTCAGCCAATGATCAGAAATAATCTTTGGGTAGTCAGGAGAGTACCACATTGAAATGGATGTCTAAAATAAATGCTCACCATTCCTCCATTCTTAAGAGTTTCAAGAAGTCAACAATCCAGGCACCTACACAGGAGGGTTTGAGAGTTTTGGACTCTTCCTGGAGGAAAAACAAAGGCCTGAGCCAAATGATTATGCCAGATCCCTTCCAACTCTGGGATTTTTAGCACGCTTAGGAGCCTTGTCCCTTTCAAACTTAACCTTTAAGTTACTTCTGGCTTGGTAAGCCACAGAAATTCCAGAAAGTCAATGTGAGAAACACTGAGAGTGCCTGCTGCTTTGAAGACAAGAAGATGAAATGAAGCCAAACAGAGGGTTATAGATGCACCTCATCAGGTTCTCTCTTGGAGGTGTTTCCCCTGCCCCTGGACAGATGTCTTCTAGGCTTTCTGAGTGTCCATAGTAGCAGGAAAATAACTGAAACACTACTCAGTCTCCAGTGGGACAAAGAAAACCAAAGAAAAGCCAAAGGTGCCACGTGGTTTTCTGTTAGCACAGTGAATCATTTCCAAAGAGCTGGATCCCAAATGCGTTTTACCTCTTATCTTTGCTACCTTTCTCAGTAGTTATAAATTGCATCTGATGAGGGTGAGAACTTTACATTCCACAATTCTTTACACATGGAGGCTAACAACAAGAGCCTCCAAGTTTCTTAGAGATTTAAGGGTACTGGGTTAAGCGCTTATATGAATTAGCTCATCTAATCCTCACCTTGACCTTCAGAAGCAAGTATTAATTTTGTTCCAATTATAAAGACGATGACATCAAAGCTTAGAGTGGTTGACTGTCTTGCCCAAGGCCACCAGGTTAGTGTGAGGACTAGGAGCTGAATCTAAACCCTGACCTATCTGACCCCAAAGTTGGTTCTTAACCACTGTGGCTCTCAAACTTGAGTATGCATCAGAACTATATGGTGAGCTGGTTAAAACACAGAACACAGGGCTCATCCTAGAGTTTCTGATTCAGCAGATCTGGGCTGGGGCCCAAGAATTGGCACATCTAACAGTTTCCCAGGTGTTGCTGATGATGACAGTCTGATGGTTCTACTCAATTGATAATAGATGCATGAATGAAGGAATGAAGTTTTTTTGAGAACTCTATTAAGCCAGCCCTCAAGTGCCAATTTAGATATCAGAATACCACTGTCCAATGTGTAGCTCTTGTTTTGCTTCTAGCTTGATGTGACCTTGCTTAACTGTGCCCTGGCTCATTCCTAGTTAAACTGAAATTGTGTGCAGGTTACTTATCTCCACCAGACCTCTGTCAAAGAGTCGTGTAGGGTTTGCATTTCTTTATCATGGCCTTCCTCATCTGCCAGCTAATCAAAGGTTGATTAATAAAGGCAGCCTGCCAGTTAATGAGTCCTAGGCAGCTATAAAACTCTTTCTCTTTTCCACAATCTTAAGCCCAATAGGGGCCCAATGCCCTGAGATAATCTTAGCAAGCATTTGATGCCAAACACTTGTTATGAGCAAAGCTGTGCTTAGGCAGTGGGGACGCCAGGATGATTAATAAAACACGGTTAGTTCATGGAACTGACAGCCGGGTTCTCTACTCCCTGTGCTCCTCAGTTTACGTTGTGGAGCTGAACTGGCAGCCTGACACTGCTGGAGAAACTGTGGTCCTCACCTGCAACACCCCTGAAGAAGACAGCATCACCTGGACCTCGGAACAGAGTGGTGAGGTCTTGGGCTCTGGCAAAACCCTGACCATCCAAGTCAAAGAGTTTGGAGATGCTGGCCAATACACCTGTCAGAAAGGTGGGGAGACACTGAGCCATTCACTCTTGCTGCTTCACAAAAAGGAAGATGGGGCTTGGTCCACGGATATTTTAAAGGACCAGAAAGGTAATTCCATTCCCTTGGAGAGTGCTAATGTTCTCTTTTACTCCATAAGTGATACAAAAATAAACATTTTAAAAGGCATGCAAGCCATGATTAGGGTAGTGAAGGAATCACCAGTAAGTCCCTTACTGAAACCACCTAAATATGACATTTCCTTCGCTTCCCAGGACAGCTTTGAGTTGTCATCCTTCAAAATCTCGCATTGGGAGAGATTTCATGTTTGGTCTGAATGCTTGTCCTGAGATTCTCTCCTTTTTTCTTCTTCTTTTTTTAATTAGAGAAGTTGTAGATTTACAGAAAAATCATGCATAAAATACAGAGTTCGCATATGCCACAAAATTATTAACACCTTGCATTAATGTTGTACATTTAACTATAGTCCTTTGTTTATAATAGAGATCACTGTTTGTGTTGTGCAGTCCTATGATTTATTTAAATTTTTATTCTAGTAACATATATACAACCTAAAATTTCCCCTTTTAACCACATTCACATATATGTGAATGTGCTGTTAATTATGTTCACAGTGTTCTGCTACCATCACTACCACTCATTATTAAAACTTTATGATATGGAAATAGAAACTCTGTACAATTTAAGCATGAAGTCCTCATTCCCTAGCCCCACCCCAGCCCCCCTGGTAACCTTTATTCTAGATTCTGACTCTATGACTTTGCTTATTCTAATTATTTCATATTAGTGAGGTCATGTAATATTTGTCCATTTGTGTTTGGTTTATTTCACTCAACACGATGTCTTCAAGGTTCCTCCATGAGGTGTATATATACAGGGGAATATTATTCAACTATAAAAAGGAATGACATTCTGAGATTCTATAGAAATAAGGATAACATGATTGAATGGCTAATGGAAGTTAACCAATGTTTATCATTCATAACTGAGCACTGGGGTGATAATTTTGAAAAAAAAACTGAGAATCCCTCCTTCAGATGTGTGAGTATGTCATATGCACTGCAGAATCAACATCCTTTTGGGAAACTCCCAATTCCAGCTCAACTACCTGCAAGGGGAGCAGTATCATTTTCCAAGGACATAAATGGAAGAGCTTCACACTCGTACTGTTCGGTGACCTGTGGTTAATCATAATCAAAATCTTTCTGAAAGAAAACGCTTCACTAATGAATTTTTATTCTTTTGAAATCCAGACCCCAAAAATAATACCTTTCTAAAATGTGTGGCAAAGAATTATTCTGGGCGTTTCACCTGCTGGTGGCTGACAGCAATCAGTACTGATCTGAAATTCAGCGTCAAAAGCAGTAGAGGGTAAGTGAAGCCACTCTGGTTTTTCAGCATCTTGCTAGAACCAGTTCATTAGGAAAATAAGGGTGACCTATCAGTGACCTATTGGCTAAAGATAAGGGAAAAAACATACTCGAACCCCTCTTTTTAACAGCCCTAAGTTGGAGAAAGAACCTAGGGTTTTAAGCCAATTTTCTGAACAGATGTATGTGCAAGAACGGGATATTATCATGGCCTGAGAATAGCCTCTGCTGTGTTTGAACCCACCCTTATCTAAATTGCCTAGAAATGCTTCGTTAAAGCTGATGGCACCATGGGGAGAGATAAAAGGAGAAATAGAAGCTACGGATGATTTGCCAGAATTGCACCTTGAGTCAAAAATAGAAGTGAAAGTTCTAGGACAGAGATCTTAGAAGCCCTGAAGCAGACTCTCAAACTCTGTGAGCCCACCAGAAATGTTGCCAGGGTCATCTCAACTCCTTGTTCTTCTGCTAATGCTACTAACCTGAAGCTAAAAGAGCAGAGGAGTTCACCATTTATCCAACACACTTGGACTTTCCCTAAGAAATCAATTTGCATGGATCCAGAATCTCTGTTTTAACCTGTCTAGGGCTTTTGATCATTGTCTGAGTTCCTGCAATAATGTAGGATGATGGAACAAACCCTAGGCAGTCATCCTGGATTTGCCACTATTTAGCTGGGTAGATTAACCTTCAGGGTCTCAGTTTGCCATCTTTAAAATGATAGTGCTTGCTAAAGAAATGCTTATACTAGTGCACAAAGACATAGGTGCAAGTGTCCATCGTGGCATTTTTGGTCATCAGCAGAGGAGTGGCTAAGTAGAGGGTGGTACATTATACTCCAGCTGTCTTAGTTTGCCAGGGATGCTATAACAAAAACCACTGACTGGTTGGCCTAAACAACAGGAATTTGTTGTCTCACAGTTTGGGACAATATCAAGGTCCCAAATCCAAGTCCCAAATCAAGGTTTCAGCAGGATCTGGCTTTCTCTGGAGTCTGTAGCATTGTGGTGGTGGCTTACCGGCAGTCCATAACTCAGTTTCTGCCACTGTCACTGGCTGTCTCTTTCCACATCTGTCCCCTCCTACTGTGTACAAATTTCCTCTGCTTGTAAGGACTCCAGTCATAGTGGATTAAGGCCCACCCTGATTCAGTTTGGCCTCACCTTAACTAATAACATCTTCAAAGATCCTATAACAGAGAGGTTCACATCCTCGGAACAGGGGTGTAGGACTTGAACGCGTCTTTGTGGCGGACATGATTCAACCCATATTGTTGGCTTAATGTGCTATCATCAAAATACATAGTCAGATCTGTGTGTTCTGACATGGAGAGTGCCCCATAATATGTTCAGATGGGAAAAAGATGATTACAGAAATATATACATAATATATATATTTGATCCTATTTCATAAAAAAGAAAACGTATGTGTGTATGCATATGTGGATATATGATTCCTTGAATATTCATTGAGAAAGTTCTGAAAGGATACAACAGCTGTGTGTTTTTATCTGGGGACTGAGATTAGGGATAAAAAGGGATGAAGGAGGCACACATACATTTTCCTCTATATGCATCTTTACCATTTTAATGTTTTAGGATTAGCATCTATTGATTTTGTAATTAAAATAAGAAAAATGAATTCAAAACTTTAATAAAGGAATTTAATCATCTAGAAATTTCCAGATTCATTTAGGCAAGAGACATATAAGTAAACATTTGTACCATCCCCTGAAGTTAACCTTATTCTCATTGGGGAAGGCAGTTTATGACCCCCAGGGAGAAACCAATCCTGTTGGATAAATTGTGTCCTGAAATAGCTGCCTTTCCCTCCTTACTGTCTGCAGTCACTAGGAACTCGCCCCCAAATGTGTAATACAGGCTACTTCTGTCTTTGACTTCAGCTCTTCTGACCCCCAAGGGGTGATGTGTGGAGCAGCGACACTTTCTGAAGAGAGGATCAGGGTGGACAACAAGGAGTATAAGAAGTACACAGTGGAGTGTCAGGAGGCCAGTGCCTGCCCAGCGGCAGAGGAAAGCCTGCCGATTGAGGTTGTGGTGGATGCTGTTCACAAGCTCAAGTATGAAAACTACACCAGCAGCTTCTTCATCAGGGACATCAGTGAGTTTGGGATGATTATATATATTTAATAAGAATAGATGCCATTTGTCACATGTCCCCAGTGCCCCATGCATTAGCTCTCTCATGCTGAAAAAAAATTAGATACTGTTCTCTGCATTTTAAAGTGGAGGAAATCAAGTCTCAGAAAGATTAAGCAGTTTGCATCAAGTCTAAAAGCTAGCAATCCAGACCCCAATCTGACCCAGTAGAAAGGGCAGTCTCTTTGCTGCACTTCTGTTCTACTGCCCAGGTTGCTTCCATGATGAATCTAAGAGCTTCTCAAGCATGATATTCAGATTCAGAACCAGAGCTTCCCTACAAATTGTGACTATTCCCAGTCAATCTTCCTCCAGCATTTGAAAAAGAGGCTCTATTAGAACATAAAATCCTCCAATTGGATATCTATTTTTTAATTGGCAAATATAGATTTTGCCTCTTAACATTTCCTTTACCATTTGTTCCTTGAACAAGCATCATGAAATAAAACATGATAGAACCATGATAGAACTTGCTCTAGTATTTGCAGTGTTTGCACTTGGTGTTTGGGTGGGGAGGGTAGGATCGAGTCCACAGAGTGGCCAGGAAAGACCAAGCTTGAAAGGTTACGTTTAGCTGAGACCTAAAGGAAAGAAAGTGTCAATCATATAAAAATAGTAGGTAAGCACCTACTGGACACCATGGAGCCCAAAGACATGCTGGAGAATTCCTTGCCATCTAGAGGAAGATCAGCTGTTTGAGGGCAGAGCCTTTGTTCTCGCTGCTCTAGCCTCCTTGTGTAGTCTAGTGGCTGCCACATAATGGGTGCTCAGCGATTATTTATGGGATAAAAGAATGAATGAACAAGCACAGAGGCTACTGGCTATAACTGCTACAAGACTAGTCAGTGCCAGGTACCATAAAAAGACAAGCGAAAGGGCAGTAAGTAGAAAATCTCCCATCTCCTCCCCAGTTAGAGGCTCAGCTCGATTCTGTGCTCGGTGCAGAGATGCACAAAGAGAGGGTTTGCTACAGAGAGGGTGATCCTTCGCTGCATAGTCCAGATGTGAGATCAGAACCTTCTGAGCTCCAAGCAGAGGTGGTTCCACGGCCAGGACCCCTCGATTGAGGGGAGCGGCTGCCTGAGTGCAGGGATGAGAAAGGTTCTGAGCCTGCCTTGGGGTCAGCGATAAGGGATAAATGGCACTTGACCAGGACTGCCTTCTCCAGCATGTGAGTGAGCACTGGCAGCAGAGGTGCCTCACATTTGCTAGACCGGTTTATTTTATTTTACCCAGTGGCTAAACATCATGGGCATCATAACACTTCACGGCCCCATGTTGTTCCTAGCGCCACCCGAAGGTGAGAAGCACATCCCCTCTGCCTGATGGGGGACAGAGATGTGGCAGCAGCCATGGAGATACGCAGAGACAGACAAAAGAGTGTGGCCACCTTGAGGTGGGGGCAGGGCTATTGCTTTCTAGACCTCATTCCCAAAGATTATAACCGAAGTCGCTGAGGAACCTTAACTCCCTAAAGGCATTACAAAGAGTTTCATGTACTGACCTCAGGCAAGGGCTTTATGTGGAGAAACTCTTTTTATCCTCATAACGCTCCTATGGAATGGGAACCAGGATGACTCCAATTTTCCAGATGAAAATGGTGGCTCAGAGAAGCTAAGTAACTATTCTGTGGACCCACAGCTGGGAAGAGGTGAAAAATGGGATCAGAAGCCAGAACTGCCTTATCCCAAAGCCATTAGGAAAATAAAAGGTGTTTCCTTATCTTCTCCCACAGTCAAACCGGATGAGCCCAAGAACCTGCAGCTGAGGCCAGTAAAGAATTCTCATGTGCTCAGCTGGGAGTACCCTGACACCTGGAGCACCCCACATTCCTACTTCTCCCTGACATTCCGTATTCAAGTGGAAGGCAAGAAAAAGAAAGAAAAGGTGGGGTGTGATTCATGTGTGCTATGTTCTGTGGTCAGGTTTATGCACCCCCCATCAGGGAGGAGATGAATGATGATAACAACAATTGTGTTAGCGCTTCCTATGTGCCTGGAATTGTGCTAAGGGTTTTACATGTGTTACCTCACTTAATCCTGACAAAAACCCTACAAACACAGGCAGATTATAATCACCACTACACAAGTGAAGAACTTGAAGCTCAGAGAGGTTGTGTGACTTATCCAAGGTCACTCAGCTAGAAAGTGACAGAACCAGGACACAAACTCAATCTGCCAGACACAAAGGCCATGCACCTATAACTACTCCGCTGCCCTGGGATAATTGATCATTAATCCTTGCACTCAGAATTGGTCCTAAGGTGAAAGATCTGGGCTCCAGGAGCCTAAAATTGTCTCAACAACATAAATGTAATTGATGATAGATTGTTTATTCTGTGTCAACCAAAATGGGTAACTTCTAGCTGTCCAAGATATTGTGAAATTAATTTATTAAACAGGATGTCGGCATATACATAGGCTAAGACAGTGGCTTTCAAACTTTCCTGACTTAGCACCAGAATCCCTTAGCCCCTTATAATTTCCCCCAGGCACTTTTACAGTGCCCTAGGGCTCCTTGGATGCCCATTTTTATGTCAATGGATGCCTTACTCAGCACAGTATTTAGGATGTGGTAGAAACTCAGTCACTCCCTGAGAATTGGGGAGGAGGGCCCTATTCTGGAATAGATTTTGCCTAAATATTATTTTAAGTCTTGATAAGTACCTTCCCTACTTGAGGTACATATCATTAATAGGTAATATTTAGTGAGCACTTTCTACACACTAAAGACTTTGCTAAGAGTTTTACATGATTGTCACCTTTAATTACTTTAATTACCAACTCTATAAGGTGGCTGTTATTATTATCCCCATTTTATAAATGAGGAAACAGACACAGAGAACCTAACACATTTCCTGAAGTTGTATTAAGTAGTGCTAATAAGTAGCAGTTGCCAGGATTTTAACACAGGTTTATCTGGTAAAGAATCAGGGTATGATATTTCTGATTATCCAGGGGCCATCCAGAACAAACCTGTCTCAGTCCCACCATCAGCCTAGTACTGGGGTGGATGCGCCCGGGGACTTCAGGCCAGGCCATGGGCTAGAAAGATGAAAGCCAGTCCTCACCATTTCTCCCATAGGGCTTACAAAGGAGGAAAGGTGCATCTGTGCTTACGGCTTCTGCCAGTAGGTGGCACAAGTTCTACACACTCCCCTGTGAATTGGAAACGTAGTACCCTAAAACCAGCTTGTGTGGGAGGTACTTTATAGAAATATGCCTGGCCTGTCTTGTGACCGTGTTACCACAGGCTGTTCAGAAATTGCACTCTCTTTTTCAAAAGAAGGAATTCCACGTGGACGAAACCTCCGTCAAGGTCACCTGCCACAAGAACTCCATGATCCGTGTGCAAGCCCGGGACCGCTACTATAGCTCATCCTGGAGCAACTGGGCATCTGTGTCCTGCAGCTAGGTGAGCAGGCCTGCAGAGCCCAGCCCAGACCTGCATGCTCAGTGCACCCAGGAACAGGGCAACAGTGGGGGGCAGTGCAGGAGAGGAGCGGGGAAGTATGGTGCCCTGCACGCAGTTGCCAGTCGCTAGAGTCAGAAACATAGGTTTGTTCACTCATTAACAGGTATTTATTTGATGCCCATATAGTGCCAGGCACTGTACTGGGTGCAGGGATATAGCCCTACATAAAACACGCATGGAAGGCAGAGGCAGGAGAGGTAAGCAGGGCTTAGAGCCTGGGGCCTTGCAAGCCATTTCCAGGAGTTAGAACCTTATCTTGGGGGCGCTGGGGAGCCACTGAAGGGTTTCAAGCAAGGAAGTGATGGAATCGGGTATCCTTTTAAGAAAACTCTCCAGAGAGCCTCTGATAAACATGATAGCAAGCCAAATTCTAGGCCACATAAGGAAGGGTTGAACCTTTATGGCATGGAATCCTCAAAACCAATTGCCCAGAATCACATTTTGTGTGAAATAAGAAGGAATTGGTGCTGCATTCCTAACCCATGCACACTTTGGCATTCTTTTTCAGGTTCCAATTTCAGGATGAAACCTTATAAGAAAAGTGGAAGATATCAGGCAGAATTTTAAAAGGCACAATGGAATAGACACAAAAAGTTATTTTCTACCCAATATGCTTTTTTTTAAGAATCGTAATGATGTCTTTGCTATATTTTTATATTTAAATCCTAAATGCCCACTGACACAAACTATTTATAGGTTTACCAGCTATCTGGCCTTAATGCTATTGTCCATATTTAAATTATTTATTTATTTATTTATTTATTATTGTTATTTAACATTTGAGTGCAAAGTTGTATGCTTCTCATGACCTGATCCATAAGGAATCGGCCCTATACTATGCAAAATGTGAATTAAGTGTTATTTATACTGATAACTTTTCAAATGAGGCTGTGAGAATGTATTAGTTTTATGACAACTAATAATAACATGATGCTCTGATGCAATCACAATAATATATTTGAGATGGATGGGAACACAAGAGATTCTTTAATGTAGACATCGAGATGGGAACCTGTTTGGGAGATGCTGGAAATGGAGATATTAATTCCCATATCTGTCAAGAAGACCTTCCTTTAAGTGGTGCTGATAATGCAATTCAGGGCCACCTGCTCTTCAAGCAGGTTTAGTCTTTGGATGCTTGAATTTAGAAAAGAATTTTTTTTAAAGAATTGAAATTGAAATTAAGCTTCAGCCTCCCTGGCAGTCCCCAGCCCCACCTATCAGTAAGACACAGGCAGGTGACACAGAGTCATCCTAACTGTCTGGAAACTAAAACTATCTTATGATTAAAGAGGGAGGGCAAGTATAGTTATGGCTAAGGACATAAAATTGTCAGAATTACAAGTTGTTTTCTAACGGCCACGTGAAAAAGCAGTCAGAGGTGCTGAGAAAATGATCAAGAATTGCTTATCAGCCTGAGTGAAGCTGACTTACAGATATGACCAAGAAAGTAAGGTGCTACTTTAATGAATGTGCTTTCTGTAAACCGATTGCATTTGTTTTCTATTTATTCATTTGTTTTTACATTCTGAGGCTGAACTAATAAAAATATAATTCTTCTTTGCAATAATAATATCTTGGGCTTTCTCAGATGACCTGCGAATCCTCATGCCAAGTTTACCAGGGGTGTATTTTTTTTCCCCTATCATTAAGAATTGCCCCCCTCTTTCATTTCCCATCTTGCAGAATTGCTCTTTTCCTTTATAGTCTTTCCAAAGGCAGTGTCTGGCTGAGCTCAAGGAATGTTCCTGTAATCTGACCAAAGGTGGGGGGCTCTTTGCAAGGGCACTGAACTGCATTATGCCTTCTTCGGGGTCTGGATGTTCTTGTTTCTTTCACCTTCTGTCCTGGAATCAACTCTCCTGGTTATCTCGGTATCATGAAATGAAACTCCCACCTGGTGGAACCATGGGCCTCCCTTCCCATAGGTCTGGTATTTATCGAGAGTTTGCCCTGTGTCTAGACATGTGTTAGCCCTTGGGGTTGAGGAATTCTGACAACCTTGTGTTGCCTCCCCCAAAGAGTGCCCACTCCTGCAGACCTTAAAAAAACAAGGACAAAAGCTAACTTGAGTCCCACTAACTGCTAAAAGGTTTAGTGCTCTGGGGTGAGAGTGAAAAGAAGGATCAGAGTAGCCTGGAGCACCCAAGAAGGCATAATAGAGAAATGGAGGTGCCCAGTTCGGGCAAGGAGAATGGGCAGAAACTGCCCAGTCCTCTTTGGGGTCCCCCATGGAAAGACAAGTAGTGGGGTCAGAGAGAACGGCATCCAATTGCCTGCTCTCTTGAAAATCCAAGTGTGCACATTCAGGCTTCCTTGCAATGTTAGGATAATTATTAGGGTATTTGTTTATATTCCTTATTTTAAGTGTCCTCTAGAGGCCTGGGGAAGTTTCTGTCATCTTACTCCAACACATGAAATATATCATCTGGTGTTGTGAGCCCACGCTTGACAGCACATGGCTCTTTAATGACAACTATTTGTCCTCCTACAACATCTTTCATCTAGAAATACCAAAGCACTTAATGGCTATGTAATGAATAGCACTAACCAGGGGGGAAACAATTAATCACCTTTCATTAGAACAGAGACTTGGAAACCTTTTACAAACTTCCAGCCAGCCTGAGGCAGAGCTGCAAACACAGCTCAGATGTTCTGGCTTCCACTATGTCCACTGCTTTCCTGACATGACCTCTTAGCATTGGGTTAATTTGGATATATACAATGGAGGGTTCTTCTCCTTTAAAGATATTCTCCAGCATGACACTTTTTTTTTCCTTCCAAAAATCCAGCTTCAAATGTCCAAGCAACAGAGCTCAGGACTGGGAGCCATAAGACTGGGCCCTAGGCCTGGCCAGCACTGCTTGGTCACCATGTCACCTTGGGCAGGACACCTGACACAATCAGCTGGTGATCCAATCCATACTCATTCTCCCCGATTCTCCCTCATACTCTTCAGCTCCAAAGGTTGGAAAGCTAAGGAATCACTTTCCCAGCCACCTTGCTGCCCTGCAAGCTGCAAGGCCATGAGACTCAGTTCTGGTCAATGAGATGGAAGAAAATTCTACCAGGGGATTTCTGAGAAAGTTTTGGTTTTCGTGACAAAAGGGAGAGCCATGGTTAGGATCACCCTTTCCATCCTTCTCCCTCTCTTGAACAGACAAGATTTATGGAGCTTCAGAGGATACCTTGCAACCAGGATGAAAGCCACCAAACTAAGTCTGTTAAGAAACAAAGAGTCTGGGACACTGGTGGCATCTCCAGGCAGCTGAACCCCTGATTTCTTGTTAGGTGAGAAAGACAGGTGCATGTTTGCTTTTAAACTAGAAAAATAGAAGCCGAAAATTAAATAAAATCATTCTCTTAAGCAGAGCCCCATTGCGGAGAGGCTGCTGGTCCCTTCAGCAAGAAACCAGACCTGCACAGGAAGGGGGATTGGGGGGGGGGGCGTCGGCTGGTGTCAGAAGGCCTAGCTCTGTCCCTGACGGCTAGCATGACCCTGGGGAAGCCACGAAACACAGTTTCCAAAGAGCTGGGTGGAGCCCAGGTGATAGATACCCCACCCCCTTCACCTCTGTGCTGGGGGAGGGGGGTGGGGGGGACATGTGAGAACAGAAACTGGAAGGCCCTCTGGAATCTGCAAGAGCTGTACGGTGTAAGGATCTCTTCCTCACCACCCACGTTAAAGAAGAAAGTGAGGAAAGCAGGGGCACAATGGGGTCATAGCAGCTGTCTCAAGAGGCCCCAACTATCCCCTGGAGAAGGAACTCTCAGTCCTATTTTTGAAGGTGAGGATGTCTCTCCCAGGCGCGGCCCGTGCATCAGCAGGAGCGAGCAGGCGGCTGACACAGGAAAGGCACCTCTGCTACTCCTTCATTCACACGATGGTTTGCTCAGCTCCTGCTACCCTCCTCAGCAACCAGGACAGGGATGGATAAGGCCCTGCCCTCACATGGTGTCCAGGCTCCAAATGCTTGAAACCCTAAGCACTGGAGACCAGTTTTTAAAGGTGAAGAGCACACTATTCAATTTAAGATAATCCGTTTATTGTGAGTCACACTGCCTGGCACACAGTCAACACCCAGCAAATGGAAGCTATTTTCGCTGACCAGCTTTGTGATCTTGAACAAGGTACTTAAACTCTTTGAGTCTCAGTTTTCTCTACTGAAGATACTAACAGTACCTACATCACAGGGCGGCTGTCAGGACCAAATGGAATGATGATTAGAAAGTGCTGAGAAAAGTACCTAATCCATAATAATTACTAATTAAAAGGCGATTTTACTTATAACCTGAAAGAAGCATAATTCTGGACCTTGTGCTTTTTGTGGGTGGAGGATGGAGAGGTGGTTGTTAGGAGGTCCTGGTGTCTCTGAAAAATGGGTTGGGTTGCAGGATCCATTAATCAGCCATTGGGGGACCAAGATCAGACTCAGTGAGTTGAGGTTAAAAATCCTCTTCCATATGGAATCCCTTTCTGGAATAAAATTGCAGAAACATCCCCATGTGGAGAATAGCAAGATACTATAGACCCAGTTCCTGCCCTCAGGGATTGTAGGATGTGTTGAGAGAGAAAGGGGCAAGAATCTGGAATATGTTAAAATAAAGCCTGGCTGAGGTAAGGGTACATACAGCACTCTAAATATTCTATTCCTTTTTACAAATGTTTCGAGCTCCCAGGAGGAGCCCTTTCATTCCTTTTTCACCTTTCTGGATGTAATAATTTGGCATAAGCCTACCAATTCACTTTACCTATAAATCAGGCTTTAATCATCTCATCCATTTTCATTTCAGTTCGGCCCCTCTTCCAAGGGCAGCATTTGTGAGCAAAACGTTTTTGGACAAGACTTTATCCAGAGAGTCGTTTTATACCAAGGAAATCAATTCTCTCTTTCTTGCTCATAAAATGCAAAAATAAAATCAGCACTCAGGCTGAGGGAGGCGGGAACCGGGCACGCATACTGAAAACCCTCTTGCAGGAAGCCGCTTTCCACGGAGCTGATTTGCATTTACCTTCACGCAGGCCTGGGTTCCGGGAGGTGCGGGGCGTTCTGGCAGCCTTCCCACTGCAGTCGTGCGCAGCCTCTCCACCGGGTGCATGCAAGTGTGGGGGCTGCAGGGCTCTGCAGCTGTTCGCTCATCTCCCCTGTCCCTTTACATAAGGAGCACAAACCATCTATTTCCTGCCCTTTGTCCCAGCCCACCTGGCACCTTCCCTTGCTGCTTGCAAAGGGGCCATTACTAACCTGGGCATGGGATTGTGCATGGAACTGAACCTTCTGCCTACAGCCCTGGGGTTTGGAGGAAAGGGAAGGTAGGGGGACGAATCTTGGGCAAACTGCAGTGTCCAGTCAGCTCCCTCCTTCCCACACCCAACCTACTTTTATAGGCGTGAAATGGGGCTAAAATGAAGAGCAAGCAATGCCTAGAAGGGGTCCAGAGCTCAGGGGTGTGCACCTGGCCCTGGAGCAAGGAGACCTGGGCTCAAATCCCTGCTTCCCCACTTGCTAGCTGTGTGACCTGAGAAAATTCCTTAACCTCTCCGTGCCTCAGTTTCCTCACCTCTAAGATAAGTGTGCTAATAATGCCACTATGTCCTGGGGTTGCTGTGAGACAACCCCCAGTACTTACAAAGTGCACAATAAATGCTCTTTTCCATGGAGAGAAGGGCTGGTTTTGGACATGTATACAAGCCCTCCTGTCCTAACCCAGGAAACTGTGTCCTAATGTCCATCAGCCCTCTCCCAGATACACTGTCCAGCACACCCCACTGGTAGACCCCAAACCATAGCATCCAGAGCAACGCCCCGTTTCAGCAAAACATTTTATGGTGGCTTGCCCATCCAGACCATTGGTTCCACCACTTGTTTGAGCCAGGATCACTTTGATCAAGTGGAAATCTTAAACAAGATCCCAGTGTATGCAGGGATTGGGGAGGATGATGGCCAAAGGGGCTTTTGTTGCATCTGCAATGTTCCCGTTTTTACAAGGAGATTGTATTCGTCTATTTCTTGTGTGATTAAAAATTAATTTTTCATAAAGCCTCATATGGAAAGCAGATGAAAGCAGAGCTGCTGTGGCGAAAGCCTCCCACTGCTGCATTCCACTTCCCCCTCACCCCTGGGAGTCCTTGAGGCCCTGTCTTAATCTGCCAGGGCTGCTATGACAGATACCACCAGTGGGGTGGCTTAAACAGCAGGAATGTATTGTCTCTTGGTCTTGGAGGCTAGAAATCCAAAATAAAGGTCTCAACAAGCTGTGCTTTCTCTGAGGTCTGTAGCTTTACAGTGCTGACCAGCCACAATCCTTAGGGTTCCTTGGCTTTCATCTCTCCTCCCTCACATGGCTTCTCTTCTGGCTTCCACTTCCGCTCAGTCATCTGTGTCTCTGTCTAGATTTCCTCTCCTTATCAGGACTTCAGTCATATGGGCTGAAGCACCCCTGATTCAATTTGGCTTCATCTAAATGGGATCTTTGAAGATCCTATTTACGAATGAGTCCACGCCTTAGCTAATAATACGTGCAAAGGCCCAATTTGTAAATAGGTTCGTACCCACAGAAATGTGGATTAAGACTTGAGCATGGCTTTATGGGGAGACATGACTCAATCCCCAACAGCCTCCTCTACAGCACCCCAAACTCTGCAGAGCACAGTTTGAGAACCTCTAGTTTTATAGATGAGGAGACAGAAGGCCAGACAGATTCTGTGACCTGCCCCAGCATTCAGATGATGATAATGCCAGAGCTCAGACTTGAACCTGGGCCTCCTGACCTACATTTTGGTCATTCCTGTTATATTCAGTCATAAGTCCCAGAAGACTGACATTAAATGACCAATCTATCACCAGAGAGGGGCAGCACTCTCTTAAACTTAAGAGCTCCCACAAGCACTTTAGTACTAATTAGCTTCTCAAAAATAGTTGCCCATTTCCTTGGAACATGGTGTCCGGAATCTGAAGAGAATCCTCTGCTCCACTCCATTGGAGAGTGGAGAGGAAACAGCAAGAGAATACACCTATCAGACTAGAAAGCCAGAACTGGGACCGTCACAGAGCTGCTACCAGGCCTGAGGCAACTTTGTGCTCATCAGAAACAAAGCTGTCCCTTCACCTCAGCAGACACAGCCCATGCCAAGGCACATGGCTTGGTAAGCCTAGAGCAGCCTAGAGTTCAGCCCCCTTGCCCCCTCAATCAGGCACTCTTGTGCAGGACACAGTCTGCTCAACCATATATGGCAGCCCTGATCATGGTGAAATAGTAGATTCTTAGAGCAGAGGAAATTGATGGAGAGGGAGGGCTTTCATTTATTCATTCATTCATATAGCAAATAACCACTAGTTGCTTACTGTGTCCGACACTATGCTAGGTGCAGGAGAGAGCACAGTGAACAAGGTAGGCAGGGCAATTGCCCTCCATGAGTTTACAGTCTTGAGAGGGCTGCAGACAAGCCCACAGGCAATAAAGTACAAGGTGGTACGATTATAGCCTAATTGAGGCAGTGGGTTCTGCAGAGTTATCAGTTAGGATGATTTGGACCACTAGTAACAGAAATCTTACCAGAAGTGGCTTGAGCAACAAGGAACAGTAAGGACAAAGTTATAACAAGTCTGGAGGTACAGTGTGGCAAGATAAGTTAATTCAGTAGTTCAGTGATGTCCTCGAGAACCCACACTCTTCAATCTTCTTCTCCATCAGCCTCTGTGGCTTTTGACCTTGTATATGCACCTTAACATGACTGCAGTTCCCAACATCATGCCTCATATAATCATTCCTGACAGCTGGAAAGACCGTTCTCCTCTAACAGTTTTTTAAGTCAGGGAAGACAATGCTTCCCAGAAGTCTCCTAGCCGACTTCATCTCAATTCCCGGTGCCCAGAACTGGGTCACATGTACATGCCCTAACCATAAGTAGAGCTGAAAAAGCAAGAATCTGGCATTTTCATCCCCTAGAGTGATTGAAGACTCTGACAAGAGAGAAGGAGCTAAGAGTGGGAAATACCTATTAGTGTGGCAGCCAACAGTGCCTGCCACAGGAGCACAAAGGAGAAACAAATGGCTCTGATTTGATGGTGGGCCTCCATGGCAGGCTGAGTAAGGGCCCCCAAAGATGTCCATGCCTTAATCCCCAGACCTGTGAAGATGATGATATTAGCCTGGATTATCCAGGTGGAAACAGTGTGATCACACATGCCTTTAAAATCAAAGAGAGGGAAGCGGCTGTAGCTCAGTTGTTGGAGTGCTTGCCTCCCATGTACAAGTTCTGGGGTTCAATCCCTGGTACCTCCTTAAAAAAAGTTTTTTTTAAAGTCAAAGAGATTTGAAGCATGAGAAGGATTTAACGTGCCATTGCTTGCTTGAAGATGGAGCAGCCACTTCTCAAAGAAACAGAGACCTCAGTCCTAACCACAAGGAAGGAATTCTGCCAACAACTTGAATGAGTTTGGAAGTGGATTCTCCCTGAGCCTCCAGAAAGGAACACAGCCCTGCTAACACCTTGATTTTGGCCTGTAAAACCCTTGGCAGAGAACCCAGGTAAGCCCGGCCAGACTTCTGACCTACAGAACTGTAAGTTAATAAATGGATGTTGTTTTAAGCTGCCAAATGTGTAGTAATTTGTTGCAGCAGCAATAGAACACAAAACAGAATCCCAAATGAGAAAGCATTCACGCTGTGTCTTTAGGAGTTAAGGGGAATTACCAGGTAAAGGAACAACATGAGCTCCAGTCTGGAAGAAAGATATGATAAGTTTGGAGACCTGCAGAAAGGCCCGTTTGACTGAAGTATGGTTAGAGAGAAGGAGAAAGAAATGAGAAATAAGGATAGACAGGTAAGCAGGAATTAAATTGGATAGGCTCTTAAATGCCAATCCTGGGCTCAATCATGAGTGTAATGGGACACCACTGAAGGGTTTTAAGCAGAGAGGTGATGGGATCAGATTTCTGTTTTTACAACAGATCGTTCTAGTTGCTACATGGAAAATAGATTGGAAGGTGGCAAAAAAAAAGAAAAAAAAAAAAGGCAAGAGGCAAGAAGAGGGCACAGTTGTGGTCCAGGTGAGAGATGATGATCGTTTGGACAAGGGAAATGCCAGTGGGGATGAAGGTAGGAGGACTACTTTGAAGGAAATGAAGGAGACAGAATTGACAGGACTGGGAGATTGATTGGACATGGGTGATGAAAGTAAGAATTAAGGATGACCCCCATTTGTTCATGTATTCATTCATTTAACACATGGTTATTGGCCCCTTCTATGGTCCATGTTCCAAGGACTGAGCTAGAACTGGGCTATTGCTTTAGCAAAAACAGATGTAGTCTCTACTTACATAGAACTTAGAGGTTGCTGTCTTGGTCAGCTTGCTCACTGGTTGTACCACCTACTGAGAGAAGAGGAGCAGGCTTGAGTAGGGAAAGGACAAAGATGAGGGGATAAAGATGATGGGTTTATACATGTTGAATCTGAGATCTCTATAGAACAACCAATGGGGGTGTCCAATAAGCACCTGGATATTTGGCACCAGAGACAATGAGTGAGATTTGGTCTGGAGATAGGGAACTGGGCATCACCTGCTATGTAAGAAAATAACTTTCAGTCACTCAGAAGACAATGCTGATGGGGAGAGGGGTTAAGAATTGGGACATGGGGGTTGCCTCCAAAAGCTTTCACCTCCACCTTTTGGTGTCAGGACCAATCCTGAATGAGGGACAAACTGAAAACTGGGACTGTCTCCTTCCTCAAGTCAGGCTGGATGAGCCTAGTGCCAAGAAGCCCAGGGGTGCTCAATAAAGGTTAATTGAATGAAGGAATGACTCAAAAAGGCAAACGGGATGAAACCCAGGGGGCAATTCTATTTCAGACTATTTGCTATAAATTGAAGGAAAGGTTTGTGCTCTGCTTTTAAGTAGCACCACTGTCCCAGAATGCAGTCACCCATGATTTGGATGCCTGAGTTTAATCCCAAATTTTCACTTATATTAGTTGCTCACTTGCAAAGTGGAATCTCTCCTTGGGTGACTAACACTCCTTTCCAGGGAGGGCTAAGAAGTTAGGACTTTCAGAGTTTCCAAATAAGCAGACATTTGATTTCGCCAGGCTGGGGATGGCTGTGGGGCAAATGGCAGTAAGGAAAGCAGGACATGGTATACACATGTGCACTTAACTATTTTTCATCACTGAAATTAAAATACAAGGTATAGGGAGAAATTCATCAAAGGCAGCTACTTCACATCCCATAAGAAGTGTTAGGCATTGAAAGCCAGGAGAAGAAGTAGTATGTGTAGTGGTTAGGAATGTGCTATAATCAGACTAGAGGTTTTAACCCACTCTGCCATTTCCTCACTGTGTGACCTGGAGCAAGTTACCCACTCTGTGCATCACCTCTGTCATCTATAAAGTGGGAGCACTGATAGATTAACTTTTCATTTTGAAATCAATTCAAACTTATATTTGAAAAATGTATAGTTTCCAAATAATCCCCACCCAGCTTCCCCTAAAGCCAACATCTTCCAGAACCATAGTATAATGATATGAACCAGGAAATGGACATTGAGAAAATACCATGAACTATATAGATATTTTATAGATCTTATTCAAATTCTACCAATTAGTCCCACTAAGGTCCTTTTTCTGGTCCAGGATCCAAACCAGGATTTGACATTGAATTTAGTTGTCATGTCCCCATAGCTGCCTCAAATCTTAGACATTTCCTCAGTCTTCCTTAATTATTCATGGCCTTGACACTTTCGAAGAGCAGTGATCAGTTATTTTGTAAAGTGTCCTTCCATTTGGGTTTGTCTGATGTTCCTCAAGGTTAAAATCAGGGTATGAATTTTTGTCAAGAATACCACCCAGGTCTTGCAGTATCCTTCTCAATGCACCATATCAGGAGGTACATAAAGTTGATGCATAGAAGCAAACTTTGATCACTATCAAGGTGGTGTCTGCCAGGTTTCTCTACTGTAAAGTTATGATTTTTCCATTTGGAATTAATAGATCTTGTGTGGAGACACTTTAGACTATGTTAGGATCTTGTTCATCATACTTTCACCCACTAATTTTAGCATACATTGATAATACTTGCCTGCCACAATTATTTTGCCTCATGGTGATTTTCTATTTCCATTATTCCTTCTACATTTACTCATTTGAATTCCATGTAAAGAAGACTGTTCTGTTTTCATATATATATATATATACACACACACACACTTTTTTTAAAAAAAATAAAACATCCCTAACTTTTGAGGTTCTCAGAGACCATCATGTTGTCCCCCAGGATCCTTGGTATGTGATTACTGGGTCTGTCCAATTCATTTATGTGCCTGCATAAAGAAAAAAAAAAATTCCTTTATTTTGCATTTAAACCTCATGATTTCAGTTCCCAATATTAGAACTGTTGAGGGAAGAGTGTGCTACGTGCTCTGCAGGGTGAAGAAGGATGTTTAAATTATTCAAGAGAACCATTTTTATAGAATTTGGATGTACCCGTTTGCACATAAAAATTAATGCTAATTAGATATAATTTCTATCTATTCATTAAAACACATCCAAAAGTATTCCAGAAATCCTTAGTTAGCCTTCTGTTATTCTAGGCACTGGAAAACAAAACTGCTTTTCTTTTTTAAAAAAAGAAACCACTTATGTGCAATGATGGTAGGGCCTTCTTGCACCTCTTTTCCAACCACCCTCCTGGTTGCTTTCTTCCAATCAGTCATTCATTCAGCAATCATTAACTGAGAGTCTATTATGTGCCCAGATCTGCTCTGAGTGCTGGAGACAGAGCAGTAAACACAACAGACCCAAACCCCTGCCCTGGACAAGTTTCTGGTTTAATGGGGGCAGGTAGACAACAAATAAAATAAGAAACCCTCTAAGTGAGAGCTGCTTTGAAAAAACATTAGGCAGGGGAAGTGGACAGAGAAGAACAGAAGAGGGGGAACCCCTAGTATAGATAAAGTGAAGAGGGAAGACCGTCAGATGAGGTCGATTAAGTAAGATTTGAAAGAAGTAAGGGGAGAAGTCATGTGGTTTTCTGGGGGAAAACATGCCAGGAAAAGGAGCAGCAAATGCAAAGTTCCGTTTCAGGGGGCGATGATCAGGCCACATTCACTAGTGGAAGGGGTTATTTTGAGTCTGTCCTAAAGCAGGTCCACTCTTATTATGTATACACAATTTTCTTTTGCTAAGTTTTAAGCTTTTGGGAAGCGGCTGTGGCTAAATCAGTAGGGCTCCCGTTTACCATATGGGAGGCCCCGGGTTCGGTTCCCGGGGGCCTCCTGGTGAAGGCAGGCCCGCCCGCACGGCGTGGTTAGCTGACCCAGCGAGCACAAGCAGCAAGGGGGGGATAAATGAATAAATAAATAAAAGTCTTTAAAAAAAAAAGTTTTAAGCTTTTAATGCCTTCCAACCTACCTCTACACTCCACTAAATTTTTTTTTTTTTAAATCTACTCTTTTTAATATGGGAAGCAGACCAAACAACTTAATCATAGATCAATTTAAAAAAATACTATGATACCAGCAAACTCTAAGAATCTTAATAATATGAAATACAAAGGTGCAATATTAGGCCGATATTGGTTTGAAAATACATGGAAATTGTGGACTTCTCTTTTACATAGCATTTCCTCTTACCCATCATTCTAATTCTGCCCAGTCATCATAAGATTACCTTTGCTATGAAGTCTAATACTGACTAACTTTCCAGCTGTCTTGACGCTCCACCGGAAGCTACTTCCTGAGCTGGCCAGAGTATTTATATTTAGTAGAGCCTTTAGTATCATCTTCCTAGGCAAGCCAAGACATTTGGTCGCTCAAGGTGTCACTTGATTATGCTGCTACATCATCAAGGGCAATTTTTGGAGGCTCCCAACCTTCAATTTCATTAGGTTTTTTCGACTGTATATTCTGTTTCAAAACCAAATTGTCCCAAAATCCATATTTCTTCTCTGTCTTCAACTCTTCCTTTAATTGTAAATTAGTTCCTTCAGACTTGGGAGATTTACATCTTTCAAGTACATGTTGTTCAAAGTCTTCATTAAACAGAGAAGTCTCTTTCTTCCAACCTGGGAAACGTGCTCCTTGACACTGCGCAGCGGCGTCTCCCCTGGCAAAGGCTGTCCTCCTCCTCGCGGGAGTCCTCCAGGAGCGCTTTGCTCCTGTTCAGCTGCCACATGTTCCAAAGCAGGGGCTCTGGGAGCCGGGCTTAGTCCTTCCTCTCCTCGGCCGGCCGCTGGCGAGTAAGGGATGCTCGGGGTTTACGATTCCTGTGCTGGGCCCCGCTGCCTGCTGCAGCCCCGACTTCCCCGAGCATGCGCTGCTGCCTCTGCAGCCGGCCGCTGGGCCCAGCCATCGGGTTAGTTTTAAAACAGTATCTTTGCTGGGATCTACAAAAAGCAATCTGAGGCCATGGAAGTGTCCAAATCAAGGCTTCATCAGGAGATGCTTTCTCCCTGAGCTGCAGCTCTGAGTGCTCAGACAGATGGCAGTATCAGCTCCTCTCTCCCCTCTGCTCCCAGGCCTTATTGACTTTAACTTTGGGCTGCTCCTCTGTGGCTTTTTTCTTTCCCAGGTTCTTTGATTTCAACTTCTGGAGGCTTCTTTCTGTCTCTGCAGCATTTTTTTCTGTGTCTGGGGCTGGATTAAGACTCACCCTGGGTCATGCATTCTAATGAAAGGCCCATAACAAAGTCAGTTGCCACATATTTAGGCAAGATGGCCTGCAATCTCTGTGAGGGTTCAGCCTTCCTCTCTCTGAGCTATAGGCTGAAACATAGCTTCTTTCATCCTGTCATCTTTCCCTGGGCCTTGAGTATCAAAGTTCTCTCCTCTGCCATGTCGATGGATCTCTCTCTCTTCCTGATGGATCTCTCTCTCTTCCTGTCTAAATTTTTTTTCAACTTGTAGCTTTGAATATTTTTCCTCCTTTGGAAGGATATATGGAGAGTCTGGCTCTTTTTTTATTTTATTTTATTTTATTTTATTTTATTTTATTTTATTTTATTTTATTTTATTTTATTTTATTTTATTTATTTTTATTTTTATTTTTTTTACGTGTGTTGAAAGCTTTCAAGACTCACCCATCCCTCTTACTCTTCAGCCCCACACCCTCTTCTGGTCAACCTAATAACAAAGCCTGGTTGCTCTGTCCTTTGGTAGAATATTTGAACCAAATTGTGGGTGGAGGTACACTATGTATGTACATATATCAGTATTGCTCACTATGGTAGATAATAGCCACATGTGGTCGAGTGCTTGAAATGTGGCTAGTCTGAATTGAGAGGTACTGCACATGTAATATACACACTGGGTTTCAAAGACAGTATGAAAGAACATAAAATATGTCAGTAATAAATTTTATATTGATTACATGTTGAAATAATATTTCAGAAATATCATATTAAATTAAAATATTATTAAAATTAATTTCAGCTGTTTCTTTTTTAAAACAAATCAATTTTATTGATCCATATTACTAAAGCATACAGTCCATCCAAAGTGTACAAACAATGGTATTTGTATAATCACATAGTTGTACATTCATCACTTCAGTCATTACTGATCGTTTTCATTATTCCAATAATAATAATAATAAACAAAAACAGACAAAAAGATACTCATGAACTCTCAATCTCTCTATGCTTCCTCTGCCATACATAGCTCCTATTCTGCTTCCATCTCTCTGATTTATTTGTATTTATATTTTGTAAAAAACAATCATATATGCAGTATTATCCATATTCTTATTTCACATGAGGTTTTACTATGCTATACAGTCCCATGTTATATTTTTCAGTTTTCCTTCTAGTAATATACATGTCTTTAGACTTTTCCTTTCAACCACTGTCATACCCATATAATAGCACAGCTAGATAAAAACAATATGATGTGCTTCCACCTTTTCTATTCCTTCCCAAAGATTAACAAACAACCTTTTTTTTTTTTTTTTTTTTTACCAATTCTGCGCAGATTAACACTAAGCTTTACATTCTCTAACCTCATTCCATTTTCTGGTGACTGATATTTTAGTTATTAACTCCATGAGTTTACACAATATATTTAGTTCATAATAGTGCAGTCATACAGAATTTGTTCTTTTGTGTCTGGCTTGCTTCACTCAACATAAGGTCCTCCAGGTTCATACATGTTGTCATATGCTTTACAACTTCATTTATTCTTACCGCTGCAGAATATTCCATCCTGTTTATACACCACAGTTTGTTTATCCATTCATTGGCTGCTGGACACCTGGGTCGTTTACACCTTTTGGCAATTGTGAATAATGCTACTATGAGCACTGGTGTGCAGATGTCTGTTCGTGTCACTGCTCTCAGTTCTTCTGGGTATGTACCTTGTGGTGGTATTGCTGGATCACATGGCAAGTCTATATTCAACTTCCTTAGGAACTGCCAAATAGTCCTCCACAGTGGCAGTACCGTTCTGCATTCCCACCAACAGAGAATAAGTGTTCATATCTATCCACATCCTCTCCAATACTTGTAGTTTTCTGTTTTGTTAATAGTGGTCATTCTAACATTCTAATAGGTGTGAAATCATTGTAGCTTTGATTTACACTTCCCTAGTCACTAATGATGTTGAATATGATTTCATGTGTTTTTTCACGATTTGCATTCTTTTTTGGACAAATGTCTATTTAAGACTTTTGTTCTTTTTTTTTTTTTTTTTTTTTTGAGGTACCGTGGACCGAAAACAGGACCTCAAATGTGGGAAGCCAGCACTCAACAACTAAGCCACACTGGCTCCCCTGAGTTGGTTTTTTGTTTGTTTGTTTTGCTTGTTGTTTTATTTTGTTTTGGTTTTAAGAGGCACCAGGAACTGAACCTGGCTCCTATGTGGAAGCAGGCACTCAAACACTTGAGCCACATGTGCTCCTCTTTTGCCCATTTTTCAATCAGGTTGTCTTTTTATTAAATTGTAGCATCTCTTTATATATCATGGATATTAAACCCTTAATGAATATGTGATTTCCAAATAGTTTCTCCCATTGAGTCGACTGCTTTTTCACCCTTTTGACAAAGTCCTTTGAGTTGCAAAAGTGTTTAATTTTGAGGAAGTCCCATTTATCTATTTTTTCTTTTATTGCTTGTGCTTTGGGTGTAAGGTTCAAGAAACCGCCACCTACCACAAGATCTTGGAAATGTTTCCTTACATTTTCTTCTAGTAGTTTTATGACCCTGGCTTTTATATTTAGGTCTTTGATCCATTTTGAGTTGATTCTTGTATGGAGAGTAAGTTGGGGTCCTCTTTCATTCTTCTGGTTATAGATATCCAGTTCCCCCAGCACCATTTGTTGAAGAGACTGTTTTGTCCCGTAATGTGGACTTGGTAGTTTTGTCAAAAACCAGTTGGTCACAGAGGTCACAGTGTATTTCTAGACTCTCAATTCTATTCCACTGATCAATGTGTCTATCTTTATGCCAATACCATGCTGCTTTGACCACTGTATCTTTGAATATATTTCAAGGCCAGAGAGTGATAGTCCTTCCACATCACTCTTCTCTTTTCGAATGCTTTTGGCTATTCACGTGCATGTTGTTCCCTTCCAAATAACTATGGTCATTGCCTTTTCTATTTCTGTAAAGTAGGCTGTTGGAATTTTGATTGCATTGAATCTATAAATCAGTTTGGGTAGGATTGACATCTTCATAATATTTAGTCTTCCAATGTATTAACACAGAATGTCTTCCCACTTAATTAGGTCTTAATCTATTTCTTTTAGCATTATTTTTCTGAATATAGTTCCTGTACATCTTTGGATAAATTGATTCCTAGGTATTTGAGTCTTTTTGTTGCTGTTGTAAATGGAATTTTTTCCTGATTTCCTCCTTAGATTATTTAATACTAGTGTACAGAAACATTACTGATTTTGCACATTGATCTTGTATCCTGCCACTTTGCTGACGTCATTTATTAGTTCAAGTAACTTTGTCGTGAAAATTTCAGAATATTCTAAATAGAGGGTCATGTCATCTGCGAATAGTGAGAGTTTTACTTCTTTCCCATTGGATGACTTTTTTTTTCTTCTCTAATTACTCTAGCTAGACCTTCTACAAAAATATTGAGTAACAGCAGTGACAGTGGCATCCTTGTCTTGTTCCCAATCTTAGAGGGAAAGCTTTCAACCTTTCCCATTGACTACGATGTTGGCTGTGGGATTATCATATATGTCCTTTATCATATTGAGGAATTTTCCTTCTAGTCCTATCTTTCAAAGTGTTTTTTTATCAAATGCCTTTTTTGCATTGTTCAAGATGATCACGTTGGCTTTTTTCTTCCTTCAATTTGTTAATGTCGTATATTAACGTTAATTGATTTTTTAATGTTGTACCACCCTTGCATATCACGAATGAATCCCACTTGGTCGTGATGTATAATTCTTTTGATATGCTGTTGGATTCTATTTGCAAGTATTTGCAAATATTTTGTTGAGAATTTTTGCATATATGTTCATTAGAGAAATTGGTCTGTAATTTACTTTTCTTATAGTATCTTTATCTGGTTTTTATATACGGTGAAGTTTGCTTCATAAAATGTGTTGGGTAATTTTCCCTCCTCTTCAATTTCTTGGAAGAGTTTAAACAGGATTGGTATTACCTTCAAAATGCTTGGCAGAATTTACCTGTAAAGCCATCTGATCCTGGACTTTTCTTTTTTGGGAAATTTTTGATGACTGTTCTGATGTCTTTAAATGTGACTGGTTTGTTTAGTTCTTTTTTTATTGGTGTTTTTTTTTTTTTTTTTTTTTAATGGTACTGGGGCCTGGGAATGAGCCCAGGACCTCATATGTGGGAAGCTGAGACTCAACCACTGAGCCACATCGGCTTCCCTGAGTTGGTTTTCTTGTTTGTTTGCTTGGTTTTTTTGTTGTTGTTGTTTATTTGTTTTCAGGAGGCACTGGGAACTGAACCTGGAACGTCCCATGTGGGAAACAGACACTCAACTGCTTGAGCCACATCCACTCCCCTAGTTTCCTATATTTCTTGTAGAGTCAATGTAGGTTTTGTGTATTTCTGGGAATTTGTCCATTTTATCTAGGTTGTCTAGTTTGTTGGCATACAGTTTCTCATAATATCCTCTTATGATCATTTTTTATTTCTGTGGGGTCAGTAGTAATTTCCCCCCTTTCATTTCTGGTTTTATTTATTAGCCTCTTCTCTCTTTTTTTCTTTGTTTGTCTAGCTATGGGTTTGTTAATTTTACTGATCATCTAGAAGAACCAGCTTTAAGTTTTGTTGATATTCTCTATTGTTTTGCTGTTGTTGTTGTTCTCAATTTCATTAATTTCTGCTCTAATCTTTAATATTTCTTTCCTTCTACTCGTTTTGGGATTACTTTGCTGTGCTTTTTCTAGTTTCTACAGTTGTTCAATTAGGTCCTTGAGTTTAGCTCTTTCTTTTGAAATATAGGCATCTAGGGCTATAAATTTCCCTCTCAGCACTGCCTTCAGTATATCCTATAAGTTTTTTTGTTTTGTTTTGTTTTTTTACCAGGAGGTCCCGGGGATCGAACCCGGGTCCCTCCATATGGGAGATGGACGCCCAACCAGTTAAGCCACATCCAACCCTTATCCTATAAGTTTTGTTCTCATTTTCATTTGACTTGAGATATCTACTAATTTCTCTTGCAATTTCTTCTTTGACCCACTGATTGTTTAAGAGTGTATTGTTTAGTCTAAATATATTTGCAAAATTTCCCCTTTCCCTCCTAGTATTAATTTCCAGCTATTATGATCAGAGAAGGTGCTTTGTATAATTTCAATCTCTTTTTATTTATTGAGACCTGCCTCATGAGCCAACATGTGGTCTATCCTGGAGAAAGACCCATGGGCACTTGAAAAGAATGTATAACCTGCTGATTTGGATTGCAATGCTCTGTACATGTCTGTCAGATCTAGCTCATTTATCATGTTGTTCAAGTTTTCTGTTTCCTTGTTAGTATTCTGTCTAGTTGTTCTGTCTAATGTTATGAGTGGTGTGCTAAAATCTCCAACTATTATTGTTGAGATGTCTGTTTTTCCCTTCAGTTTTGCCAGATTTTGTCTCATGTATTTTGGGGCACCTGGTTAGGTGCATAGATATTTATGAATGTTATTTCTTCCTGGTGGAAGAAATTTCCCTTTCATTAATGTATAATTGTCATCTGCATCTCATAACTTTTTTGCATTTAAAGTCTGTTTTGTCTGATATTAGTATTGCTGCCCCTTCTCTTTTTTGTTTACTGTTTGTGTGGAGTATCTTTTTTTCCAGCCTTTCACTTTCAGCCTATTTGTATCTTTGGGTCTAAGGTGAGTCTCTGTTAGGCAACATGTGGATGGCTCATGTTTTTTATCCATTCTGTCAGCCTATATCTTTTGACTAGGGAGTTTAATCCATTCACATTCAGTGATATTACACTAAGTGCATTCTTTACTTCCACCATTTTATTCTTTGGCTTTCATATGTCCTATCTTATTTTCTTCTGTCTTTTTACTCTTTCGGTTATCCTTTCTGCTAGTTTTGCCTTCTATACTCTCCTACAAGCCTATTTTTCTTGTCTTTTTCTTTCAGGCTGTAAGTCTCCCTTTAATACATCCCACAAAGGTGGATTCTTTTTTAGGAACTCTCTTATTTTCTGTTTATTCCTGAATATTTTAAACTTGCCTTCATATTTAAAGGACAATTTTGCTGGATAAAGAATTCTCAGCTGGTAGTTTTTCTCTTTCACTATCCTAATTATATCATACCACTGTCTTCTTATCTCCATGGTTTCTGATGAGAAATTCACACTAAGTCTTACTGAGTATCCCTTGTAGGTGATGGTTTGCTTCTCCCTTGCTGCTCTCAGAATTTTCTCTTTATCTTTAACATTTGCTATTATGAGTAGTATGTGCCTTGGACTACGTCTATTCAGATTTATTCTGATTGGAGTATGCTGAGGTTCTTGGACATGTAAATTCATTTTTTTCATGAGAGTTGGGAAATTTTCAGCCATTATTTCCTCAAAAACTTTTTCTGCCCCTTTTCCCTTCTCTTTTCCTTCTGTAAATCCAATGACACATATGTTGTTGTGCTTCATGTTATCATTGAACATCCTAAACCACTGCTCAATTTTCCATTCTTTTCTTTCTGTGTTCTTTTCTTTCTTCAATTTCAGCTATTCTGTCTTCTGTATCACTGATTTTTATTCTATCATTTTGTGTCTGCTGTTGTATGCTTCTAATATGTTTTTATCTCACCACTGTGTTGTTCATTCCCATAAGCTCTGTTATTTATCTATTCTTTTAGGAGCTACCAGAGATTGAGCCCAGGACCTCATACATGGGAAGCAGGTGCTTAACCACTGAGCTACACCTGCTCCCAAAGTCCGTTAATTTTTATTCAGGTTTCCAAATTCTTTGTTGTGCTTGCCCAGTGTCTTCTTGATGTTCTTTATCTCTTTAGCCATATTGTCTTTAAGCTCATTGATTTGATTTTGGAGATTTGTACAAACCTTGTTGATTAGTTCTCAAATCCTGTGTCTCTACTGGGGCTTTGATATATTCCTTAGCTTGGGCATTTCTTCTGTTTTCTTATACTAAGCTTATAATTTTTTGCTGATATCTAGGCATCTGATTATAATGGTGAGCTCACTCTGAGGCTCAATATCTTTCTCTTTCATAGGGATTTAGTGACAGGAGGCTGTATGTTACTGCCATTCTTTGATTCTTGGTTCAACCTGCTGTAGGTCTTTAGAATTGTCCCTGTTAGCTGCTCAAATCTGGGCCATGGACCTCGTAATGGGTTGCAGAATCGCTTCCAAGGACCTTGGAGAGAGAAGCTGTAAAGGCCAGAAAAAGCCTCTCTTAGGTACTTTTAATTTCCTCACATATACTTCTTTGGTCCGCCAGCAGATGGTGCTTTTAGCCAGACCTATCTATTCAAAGCCTGTTCAGATTGTGTTTGCTGCAACATCAACCACAAAAATGTGGCAGAGGATCCTGCCTTGAGGCTATTCAGAGCCTTGCAATTCAAACATTCTCAGAGACTGTTCTTCAACCTTTGCTGGCAGCCCCCTCCCCTTTCCCAGGTAGGAAATGATTCCATTCCCCTCTGCCTCCTCAACAACCAGTCCTGGTCAATAGGGAGGGTGATTGAGAGGGTTGGATCTCTTTATTTTCGTACCAGCTCCCAAGGCAAACAATGGTGTGGCCCCAACCAGCCTGGAAGTGCTGGAAGCAGACCACATTTGTTGGACAAAAGGGGAACCACCTTAGGCTGCATCTCCCGTTTCCTGGGGAGGTGGATATCTATGGCCCTCTCTCCATCGCCACCAGCCAGAAGCTGGAGAATTCAAAGCTATCAGCTCAGAGTGTGGGGGGAGGGGCACTGGTGGCTGCAGCTACAGCTTCCACTCACCGTCTTTCTGTTGAGATTCTTTTCCTGTGCCCCTCTCTTTCCTGGGTGGTGTCCAGACTTCCTCTGGTGTCCTAAACCCTAGAACACTTTTCCCCAGGCTGTTTCTGCCTGTACTCTAGCTATTTTTCTGGAAGAGAACTGAGTCCTGTGTATCTCTAATCTGCCATCTCCCAGAATTCCACCCCCCACAGGTTTTGATACGTTGTGTTCTCATTTTCATTTGTCTCAAGATATTTACTGAATTCTCTTGAAATTTCTTCTTTGACCCACTGATTATATTTAAGAGTGCATTATTTAATCTCCATATATTTATGAATTTTCCCTTTTCTGTCCATTATTGATTTCTAGCTTTATTCCATTATGATCAGAGAAAGTGTTTGTATAACTTCAATCTTTAAATTTATTGAGACCTATTTGTGACCCAACATATGGTCTGTATTAGTCTGCCAAAGAGGTGCTTATGCCAAGTACCAGAAATCTGCTGGGTTTTATAAAGGCTATTGAAGCTTACAGTTACCAGGCCCTAAAGAGAAGGTACCTAAGAGGTACTTTCTCACCCAAAGTCATTTGCCACGTGTTGAAGCAAGATGCCTGCCAGTCTCTGCGAAGGTTCAGCCTTCCTCTTCCTCCTAAGGCTCTGTGGTCCCAGCTCCTTCTGCTTTCAGCTGTAGGTTAGCATAAAGCTTGCCTCTCTCCCTGGGGCTCATTTCTTTCCAGGCTCAGCTGCTCCGCTCTCTTCACAAGGTCAGCTGTAGATTATCAGTCTCTCTCTCATCACAGAGCCTCTGCAGTGTCTGTGGAGACATCTCTTCCTGCGTATCTGCTTCTGTGTTCTCCTTCTCTGTGTATTTACTTCCCAGGGCTCTAGCATCAAAACCCCAACTCTCTTCTCTGCCATGTCATTTCCTACTGATGTGGCCGAATCAAAACCCTAATCATAATTTAATCAAGTAAAAGTGAAACCTCTGAATTTAATACAATCTAATATGCCCAGAGGAACAGACCACTTTACATCTTTTGGGATGTAATGCTCTATTAAAGTCTGTTAGGTCTAGTTTCATTTATCATATTATTCAAGCTCTCTGTTTCTTTATCTTCTATCTAGATGTTCTATTCAATACTGAGAGTGGTGTATTGAAGTCTCCAACTATTATTGTAGTAATATCTATTTATCTCTTCAGTTTTGCCAGTGTGTGCTTCGTGTATTTTGGGGCACTCAGATTAGGTGCATAAATATTTATTATATTCATTTCTTCTTGTGAATTTGCCCCTTTTAATAATATATATAATGACTTTCTTCATCTCTTATAACAGTTTTGCATTTAAAATCTATTTTGTCGGATATTAGTATCACTATTCCAGATCTTTTTTAGCTACTATTTGTGTGGAATATCTTTTTCCAAACTTTCGCTTTCAACCTGGTTATGTCCTTACATCTGAGGTCTCTTGTAGACAGCATGTAGATGGCTCATATTTTTTAAAATTCATTCTATGTCTTTTGGTTGGTGAGTTCAAGTCATTAACATTCAATGTATTTACTGTAAAGGCATTATTTACTTCGTCCATTTTATCCTTTGGCTTTCCTTTGTCATATTTTACTATTGTCTGTCTTTTTACCCTTTAATGTGCCCTTCCTAATAATCTTCATTTCTACACTCTTCTCCATATCACTTGCCCTTGTTTTTTTCCTTTCAGGCTGCAGCACTCCCTTTAGTATCTCTTGTAATACTGGTCTTTTGGTAACATACTCTCTGTTTTTGTTTGTCTATGAAGACCTTAAACTCACCCTCGTTTTTGAAGGACAGTTTTGCTGGATACAGAATTTTTAGCTGGCAGTTTTTCTCTTTCAGTGTCTTAAATACATCATATCACTTTCTTCTCACCTCCATGGTTTCTGTGAGAGGTCAGTATTTAATCTTATTGAGGTTCCCTTGTATTTGATGCTTTGCTTTTCTCTTGCTGCTTTCAGAATCCTCTCTTTATCTCTGATATTTGTCATTCTGAATAGTAGGTGTCTCGGAGTAGGTCTATTGGGATTTAGTCTGTTTGAGGTGCATTGTCCTTCTTGGATATTGATATTTATGTCTTTCATACAGTTTGGGAAGTTTTCAGTCATTATTTCTTCAAATATTCTTTCTGTCCCTTTTCCATTCTCTTCTCTTTCTGGGACAACAATAATCCATATGTTTGTGCGTTTCACCCTGTCATTCAATTCCCTGAGCCCCTGTTCCATTTTTTCCATTCTTTTCTCTTTCTGTTCTCCTGTATTTTCCAGGTCAGATGTTCTGTCCTCAATATCACTAATTCTGTCTTTGAGCAATTCAAATCTGCTGTTATATGCCTCTAATACAGGGGTTCTTAACCTTTCTTGTTCCACAGATCCCTTTGCCAGTCAGGTGAAAACCACGGACCCCTTCTCAGATTGTAGCAGCAGATAGTTTTATGACACTCAACTAGCATCAGGTCTAACAATTACCTTAACTTCGAAGTATGGATGAGTGTAAGCGATTTTTCAAGATATGCAACAACTGTAATGTGATATGAAATGAATACTACTGTAATTTATTACATACATTCATATGAAGGAAATGCTAGATTTCAGTTAGAGATCAGAAAAAATAAAGATAGTAAGTTGATTTTTTTCTATTTATTATCATGGACCCCTGAAACCTCTGCTGGCCAAATTCACTGAAGAGAAACCACTCTCCACCCTGTGATGCACTTTCTCTTCCCAGGGAGGAAGACATCTGTTCCCCTCCCAGTCATCTACAGTTAGTCAGGGATTTTATCCAGGCTGCACATCTTGAGGGTGGGGAATGGGTGCCCCTCCTGGCCACTGCGGGGGGTTAGTAACTCATGTTTGTTGTTTTGGGTCATTTGTCTCTCTGTCTCTTGCCCTCCTGAGGGTTGTGAAGCACTATCCTGATCTGCTGACCCCCAAAGCAGGTCTTTCAGATAGCTTTTGACCCATTCTCTATTGTTTTTGTGAGGGTTTGAGCCCTGCCTGCCTATTCCGATGCCATCTTCCTGCAACCAACTCATTTCTTTCTTTTGACCACTTTTAATGTGGCCACTAGAACATTTTAAATTATACATGTGACTCATATCTGTAGTGCTCCTACTATTTCTCTTAGACAGCACTGATAAATACCAAGGTATTAACAATGGCCCTGTCTTAGTGGTTTTTTTTTGTTTGTTTGTTTGTTTGTTTTTTTAATATATCCTTCATTGGGCTTCTCTGTAATCTTCAAGCATATATTTAAAAATAAAAAGACACTTCAGCAAGGAGTTATTGGTGAAGGTGGGAAACTTGGAGGAGGAGAGATCTCCCTACTCAAAACGTCAAGAATGTGAAAACACCTTCCAGTCAACCATGACTCCAATACTGATTTAGACTCCATATCCACACATACCCTGTGAGGGACAGGCAGCCTCTGCAAACTTGGAGGAAATGACCTGCTGGTGGAGACTCTGGAGGTTATGAATGCATGAAGGTGCCCCAGTCCACATGTTCTGGCTCCATATATCTAGAACCTGCTAGAACTGATGTATTGTTGTCTTAAGGAGAAAGAGGCATGGTTGGCTTCCACTGTCCTGTGTGAATCTCTGGGGTGCCCCTTTGTTTTGCAATAAATGTTTTACTGAAAATATGAACCTCAGTATTCCAGATCCTTGTTCACAAACCATGTGGAGCAAGCTCAGAGTGGCTGTCCAGGCATGGATCAGCCTGCTTTGCAGGGTAATGTTTTGGAACAAATTGTACAGACTTAATCATGCAAAATTTTTATTTTATTGAAGAGGTCGGAATCCAGACTATGCTTGGCTGATCCAGCAACTGAGTTATATTAGTACTGACTCTGATGAGCAGAAAACAACCCAGCCACTTGCCCTTATGTAGCCAGCCTTTCTACTTCTTTCTACCAAAGAAGATGAGAGGAGTAAGAAGGGGAGGAGAAGGGAAAGAGAATCAGATTGATTTAACTGGATCATCACATAAAAACTGCAAAGATCTTACCACTTCTCAGAAAAATTCACCTACCAGTTTCAAAAGATTTTACTATATATCTTTTCTTTACACAAATTAAAAATTAAATTGGAGAAATTTTAATTTTGTAAATTTTGAAACATCACTCCCTAACTACTGACCTTCAAATAGTAAGTATATACAAATATGCAATTAGTGATTTTCTTTCAACCCTAGAGTCACAAAAAGGGGTTTCACTTTAAAAAATGAAAAAATTATTCATAATATACAAAAAACCCTCATTTTTTACTTCATTCTTCTAACTATACACAACTAAGCCATCACTACCAACTAATATTTGAATAGTTAAGTATAATTTTTAAACAGCTTTTACTATTATACAATCCACCCATTTAAAGTGTACAGTTGAATGACACTAAGTTGTGCATCAATTACTACAATCAATTTTAGAACATTTTCACTACTCCAAAAAAAGAAATCCTGCACCCCTTTGTCATCATTCCCATTTCACCTCCTCCCCAGTCCTGGGGACCACTAATATACTTTGTATATAGAGAGATTTGCCTATTTTAGACATTTTACATAAAGAGGACCATAAAATATGTGGTCCTTTATGACTGGCTTCTTTCACTTAGCATAATGTGTTCAAGGTTCATTCATGTTTTACCATGTATCAGTACTTCATTTCTTTTTATTGATGAATATTCCATTGTATTTTATTTATCAGTTTATTGGTTGATGGGCATGAAGGACTCACAGAACTCAGAAAAGCTGTTACACTGATGGTTATGGTAACCATTACATGAAAGGATACATGTTACAGTGAAAGGATACATGTTAAAATCAGCAAAGGGAAAAAGCTCATAGGGCAAAATCTAAGAGAAACCAGATGTAAGTTTCCAGGTGACTTCTAGTGGAGTTGCACAGGGCCATGCTTAATTCTTCCAGAACCTACATGTGACAAAATGTATGAACCATTGCCAACCAAGGAAGCCCATCTGAGGCTTGGTATCCAGAGGTTTTATTGGAGGTCAGTCACATAAGCATGCAGTGGCCAGGTGACTGATCTTTGCCACTCAATCTCTTGCCCCACAGAGGGTGGCGAGGGCCTCAGACATACAAAAACAGGCATTTGCTCTAAGTCACATTGTTAGCATAAACCATCTGGTCAAGGGATTGAGTGTGATCCAAAGCCTCAGGCATACAAAAACACTCTTATCAGGAAGGATATTCCAGGGCTCAGGTGTTATCTCCCAGGTGCCAGTCGAAGGACAGTCATCCTAAAGACAGCCTAGTCTTTAGAATGTGCTGACTTATTACCCCAGGTCTGTTGAGCAGTGTTGTTTCCACTTTGGAACTATTATGAATAATGCTGCTATAACATTTGTGTACTTAAGTGTAATTATTTTTTAGAGATGGCGTAATTTTTCTCATTTGAATCCCAGAACTTTGCTTACCTTCCTGTCCTTGGGTCTGACCTCACCTCCCCATCTTCCCTACTATGTTAGGTCCTCCCGTAACATACACCCCATACTTGGAGCTATTTATTTAATGCCTACAAGCTTTAATGCATTGAAAGCCCCATCAGGGAAGGGAACATATCTGTATTATTTACCCAGTACTTAACACAATGTATGATATTTAATAAGCCCCCAATAAATGGCTGAATAACTTTTTCTTTACAGAAATACACAAGATATTTGTAGAAGGATTTAAAATTGCAGCATTATTGTTCATAGTAAAAACTAGGCTCAGGGAGGCGGCTGTGGCTCAATCAGTGGGGCTCTCGTTTGCCATGTGGGGGGCCCCGGGTTCGGTTCCCGGGGCCTCCTGGTGGGGGCAGGCCCGCCCGCGCGGCGTGGTTGGCTGGCCCGGCGAGCACAAGCAACAAGGGGGGGGATAGATGAATAAATAAATAAAATCTTAAAAAAAAAAAAAAAACTAGGCTCAAACTAAATGTCCATCAATGGGTAAAGAGTTGAGTAAGTTAGAATATCTCTGCAATATGGAATAATATACCTAAGCAAAACATTTGGGACAGGGGGAAACTTTACAATTTATTTCAAAATCAAATTAGGTACTATTACTGGATTATGTCCTGTCTTGGATAACCAATGCCATTGTCCTTCTCTCCATGTCACATAGATAAACTGAGTTGACAGCTATCCTTAGAGAGGCTCAAGTGAATGTGAAGTTCATCATACTCTAATGAGTTCTTTCAAGGGACCTGATGTGGACTGAATTTGGACATAATCTTGGTCTTGGTCTTCATTCTGGTGGGTATGGACCCATTGTAAATAAGACGCCTTCAATATGTTACTTCAGTTAAGGTGCAGCCCAACTGAATCAAGTTGGGCTTTCATTTGGATGACTGGAGTTCTTCATAAGCAGAGTGAAAGCCAGATGGAGAGAGAAGTCATGGGAAGGAGCAAGAAGCTGGAAATCAACGGAACCTGGGAGAGAAAGATGCTGCTGCCACGTGCATTGTAATGTGATGGAAGAGCCAAGGAACTCCAAAGATTGCCAGCTAGCTAGAAGATACTGACCCCAGGACAAAGGAAGCCTTTTAGCCTCTGAAGCCATGAGCCAATAAATTCCTGCCAACACACTTTATGGTATTTGTTTTAGCAGCTAGGAAACTACAACAGGACACATGACTTAAGATGATAGTAGGAATTTACCAGCATATCCATTGGCCATCATCACTGATGGCCGTCATCATCATTACTGATATTTATTGAATGGTGCTTACTCACCATGCAAACACATGACATATGTTATCGCACTTTGAATCCACACAACCACCCTGTGAGGCAGGTATTTTTATGCCAGTTTTACAGATTGGGCTTAGGCAGTGTGGCAGACAGACCCTAAGGTAACCCTCAATGATTCCCAATCCTTAGTGTTCACCTTTGGATAAGCTCCTTCCCTGAATGGGTGGGGCTTGTGACTTACTTCGAAGGGATAGATTATGATAAAGCTGATAAGATGTCACTCCCATGGTTATACTATATAATTTCATTTTAGCAGACTGTGCTAGAGACTCTCCATGAGAGTTTGATGAAGTCAGCAACTATGTTGGAGAAACTCATGGAATTGCAGGAACCCTCTAACCTGAGAGCAGCCAACAGGCAACAAAAAGCAAGGCTTTTCTGTCATGCACCCGCAAGAGAGTGAATTCTGCCAACAACTTAAATGAGCTTGGAAGCAGATTCTTCCCAGTCAACATTGCAGATGAAAAACAGCCTAGCTGATACCTAGATCACAGCCTTGAGAGACCTTAAGCAGAGGACCCAGCTAAGCAGTGCCTGGTCACATGACCCACAGAAACTGTGAGTTACTCAATGTGTTGTTTTAAGCTGCTAAATTTATAGTAATTTGTTATGCAGCAATAGAAACTAATACAGGGAGGTTAAATTTCTAATCCTAGATCCCACAGAAGTAAGTTATGGCACTGGATTTCCAACCCAGGTATGTTGACTCTAAAATCCATGTTCATTAGGGCCATGCTCTGCCTTGCTGTTCCCAAATAGTACTTGAAAGATTGTTTTAGGTCCAAGCCTGCATTCCAAAACATTACTCAGCTGAGTTCCCCCAATTGCTCAAACCAAAGGTTCTTCCCTGATCTTGATCATCAACGAAAAATCTCACCATCTTTCCATGTGAAGCTGTCTGATAAAACAAGGATAGTAAAGGTCCATCTTGGGCCCTACTTAAGAAGTTTTGATCACCAGTGGCCCTTGAAGAACCTGTTTAAATAGATGTATGGCTCCCACGCATATTCATGGTGCCCCTTAGTGGCTTTGATGTGTAAATGCTTAGTTTCTCAGTGAACTGGATGGCAACAGACAAATTGTAGCACTACGCTTTAGATGACTTGCAGCTTGGTGGCATCAGTATAACATCTACCGGTATCCTGTGAATCAGGATAGCCAATCACACAATCCTGGGCTCCCAGAACTCCCTGAGAATATCAATTAATGAGAAATAATTATGGCATTTAGATATGGTACTGTGTACTTCTATTACTCTCCAGTGAAGGCATTTGTAAACTACAGAATCAATTTACTATTACACTGAAGGCAGAATGTATTTAGGAGACAGATGAATATCTCGTACATCATGGAGGCATAAAACTACAGTAGTTCACTATCCAACATTATATCAGTAATCAGGATTTACAAATTTCTTCTTTTACAATAAGCATTCATGAAAACATTTTCCTTACTTCATTTTGTCATCATGTAAACAAGGATTGAAAATTCAATTAGCAGTGATACAAAAAGAAATAGGAAGTAATAAATGTGTTAAATTCTGTCATTGACCTCATTACACTGGGAGTATTTAAAGGAACAAATGTTAAAAAACAAACAAACAAAAAAACAAATAAGCACCACTTTATGGCTTATTTGTAAATATTTTCATTTATTAATTCAACCCACATGTCATATATCTACCAAGTCCAGAAGTTTACTAGGTACCTGGAATACAAAAGAAACAAAAAGAAATGGTTTTTGCTTTCACAGGCTTTCAACAATATGGATTTAACGATAACCATGTTGGCTCAAGTACAAAGAGCTACTGAGATGTTTCCATGTATTCTTTTTTTTTTTTTTTAATTTTTTATTTATTTTTATTGTGGGTAAAAATCAAAATTCTCATAATACATACAAACATTTGCAAAATGATATATAAATATATATGCATATATGTGTATTTGCTCCATGTATTCTTGTATATACATTTCATCAACACACTATAGGCATAGAAAAATCCTGGAAGGATGTACATCACAATGTTAACTGTGGTTACCTCTGGGTGGTGTGATTATATGCAATTTTTAAAAAAGTATTTGGATTGTTAAAATAGGAATAGCCCTTAACAACAAATACAATAATGTATAGCAATTAGAGATCTTTAAAGCCAATGGGTCTAATGTTAACTAAGCAAACCAAGGGAACAATGAAGCCATCAAAACAATGATGTATGTTCTTTGAGCAAAGAACCAATTAAGGGAAAATAAAGAATATTTACAGTCCACCTTCTTTCAAAGCAATTATGTCTTCTTAAAATTGAGCACTATCTACAATTGTGCAAAGTATTCTTTCATTATTTTCCTCTCAGTGGAAGTTTGTTTGGTTTGTTTTTTGCTTTTGCTTTGACCACAATTTCACAAGTTTATAGCAGTGTATGTTCTGAAAGTTGATTTTAAGGCAGCACCTTTGAATCAGTTTACATGGAATGAGCCCCAGGAATGCTGGAGGAAGAGGTTCAGGGGATTGGTAGCTGAGAAGACATTTGGCTAAATGCCCACAGACTTAAGGCACACATTGTAGCCCCATTAGATACTGTTGGAAGAAGTGGCAGTGTAACAAGTGAGAGCGTATGAACACAAAATACTCTGTAAATGACTGTTTCTCAGCTGTCAGTGGATAAAATAGCTAGAAGGGGATGTTCTCACTGCAACAGTCTCCAGAGGAGAAATGGAAGGAGACTTTGATCTTTCTTCTTGAGTGTGCAGATGTCTATTCTCCTGCACAGTTACAGACTATGTGCACTGAGAATGCTTCAGCCTTGATCCAGCCTTTGGCCAGGAGGGTTGACTGGAATTAGCTCATCCACACGTTTTTCATTATGGGCTTAATTGGGCAAGAAAGGCTATATCTTGACTTTGATAGTCTCCAAATTAAATCTCTTACCAAGTGGTGAAGCCAGGAGGGCTCAGTTTGTCATGCAGTCACAAAACTTGCAGGGACCTTGTCTGTCTTATTTGACTGGAGACTTTCAGCACCTCATGCTATACCTGGCATATCACAGGGGCTCAAAAGGCAGTTGGGAAATGATGCAGGAGGGAAGGAATGCAAACTTTCCTCACTTTGAAAACTTTTCACCTGAATAAAATCAATAGTCTCTTAACTGATCTTGTCCTTTCTACTTTTGCTCCTCTACAATCCAGTCTCTACACAACAGTCAGATTGAGCCTTCCAAAAGCAAATCAGGGGGGCGGATGTGGCTCAAATGGTTGGGCATTGGTCTCCCATATGGAGGGACCTGGGTTTGATTCCCGGGACCTCCCGGTAAAAATAAAGAAAAATACAGAAGGCGCATGGGCCGCCAGGATCAAAGTAAATAAATAAATTTTAAAAAAGCAAATCAAGTTCTAGATCATGGTGACGGTTGCATAACTCCAAAATATACTAAAAACCATTCAGTTGCACACTTCAAATGGATGAATTTTATGGTATGCAAATTATCTCAATAGAGCTGTTAAAAAGAGATTGTCACTCCCCTGTTCACTGGTCACCCCCATTTCATTTAGAATCGTCACTTAGAATTCACCAGACTTACTGTGACCTGCAAAATCCCACCTATTCCATTCAGGTTTCAGTTCAGATGTCACCTTTTTACTTCAGCTCCTGTTATCATGAATCACCACTCTATTATAATTTTATAGAAGTCCTCGTTATTCAAAATTTTCTTATTGGTTTATTTGTGTCCCTCACTCGAATATAAGCTCTGTGAGGATAGAGAATCTTGCTGTTTCTCTCTGAATCCTTATACGTGGAGCACTACATGATACATGGCAGGTACTAACAAATATACGTTAAACGTTGACTGCCTGGTTCCTGCATAGTTTATTCTGTCAAGCTTGTCAGGAAAAAATTAATATTTACCTTAGCAAATCTCTACACCCAAAAAAATCTTTAAAAACCTCTCATTGCTTTATTTATTTTAAAGATTTATTTATTTATTCCCCCCTTCCCTTGTTTGCGTTCGCTGTCTGCTGTCTGTTCATTGTGTGCTCATCTTTTTAGGAGGCACCAGGAACCGAACCCAGGAACTTCCATGTGGGAGGGAGGTGCCCACTGGCTTGAGCCACCTCCGTTCCCACTTGTTGTCTCTCTCATGTCTCTTCATTGTATCATCTCATTGTCTTGCTCATCTTTTAGGAGGCACCGGGAACCAAACTGGGACTTCCCATGTGGTAGGCAGATGCTCAACTGCTTGAGCCACATCCGTTTCCACAGTTGGGAGATTAAAATAATGTTAATACTCTACTGTACAAGATATATGGTAAAGCTGCTAAAGTTTCAATCATCTCCAACTTTGGTGGGGAGGCTTGGGGACTGGTCTTCTAGTTCAGACCATTTCAAAATGGCACTTGCCGACTTAAAAACATTTATTTTATTTTATTTTATTTATTTATTTTTTTTTTTTTAAAGATTTTATTTATTTATTCATTTATCCCCCCCTTGCTGCTTGTGCTTGCTGGGTCAGCCAACCACGCCACGCGGGCGGGCCCGGCTTCACCAGGAGGCCCCGGGAACCGAACCCGGGGCCTCCCATATGGTAAACGGGAGCCCCACTGATTGAGCCACAGCCACTTCCCTAAAAACATTTAAATACTTATAAAGGCATCTGAGCCAGAAGAGATGTGTCCTTATTCCACTTTCCTTGATTGCTTAGAACTCTTAGAAAATCAAAATAATAATTCTAAAATATATAATTAATCGAGAAAAGTATTCCTTTTCATGCCACTCTAGGTAATCATAATTTCAAGAATGATAAAGGTCAATTGTAGCCACCTGCTCTGAACCATTTTTCGTAACATCTAACTTTCATGCAGGCCTTTGCTGCTTCAAAGTACTTCTACAAGAACTGTCTCATTTGACCTGCACAACAGTGCATGGGAAAGGCAGAGCAGAAATAGTATTATTAGTTCTATTTTAGGGAGAAGGAAGTAGAAGTTCAGAGTTGACGCAATTTCTGTTCTAGTCCTTATAATACATACTCATTTCTCAGAAGTCTTTGATAAATCTATGAAACGAATCTCCAAGGATTTTTCTTATAGCATTAAATACTCAGCACTTCCACATCCATGATCCACATAGCTCCCCAAAGCAATTCCAAAAACTGTATATCCCTACATAAACTAATCATTAGACACAACTTTTGGGCTGCTATTGAAGCTAATAACAATATCAATGGGTTTTATATATAAATACTGCAGTAGAAACTGTAACAATTTATCCCTTGAGAGTTCTGTTGAATATTTGGGATGAGAAAAACTCTCAAGTGCTTATTCACATGTTTATTCCTATTCTTGGTAACTGTTGTTTAGGAGCTAAGCAATACCCTAAGTAATTTGCATTTTCCCACTCTATGTATATCCTTCTTTCCTAACAGTTCAATGCCTCCCCCCACCCCCACCCCCCCAAAAAACCAGCTTTTATCTTCCATGAATGAAGAATATGTCTTGGTTGTTTATTGTAATAACCAGTTTTATCTATTCTATGCCTTTAAACTGGAGAGCTGCTATAGGTATCATTACCACAGTATCTGATTTTCCTAACAAGAATCCAAGAGGCTACCAGATCTCAAATTGCCCTCTGAATCAAAGATTTAATGCATGTTCTGTGAAGTTTTTAGGTTAAATATACTTTATTAGGTTCTAACTGTCTGAAAGTTTGGAACATGTTATATCATGAAAATCATGTGCTAGTTCACTGGAATATGTATCTAAATTTAGTCATCTCCTGGCTATGTTGTGTGTGCCATATATAGATATAGATATAGATATAGATATAGATATAGATTAGATATAATCTGTTCAATAAACCATGAGATGCAGAAGACAAAACACCCATACTCGGGGCAAGCATTAACCACAGCACATGTGATCTCAATAAGCTGACAATGACTACATTCTCCCAGAATTATTTATTTAATTATAAGCATACCAGCTAATCAATTATGGATTGGGCACCATCTAATGGTAGAAAATGTGTTTTTTTTTTTAATCCTACTTTCCTTCTTGGTGCTTGCTAAATTCTGTATTTTAGCTTATACTGATTTGGAAAATGCCTGCTCTTTCTTGGTCTATTTTAATAGTTTACTTTTTAAGTGTTCAGCTTCCTTTAAAAGATTAAGTCTTTTCCATGCGTACTTTGGAATAATATGTCTTTTACAGTGGGAAAATGTACCAATGAAATGAATTCTCTAAAAAAAAAATCTATTCTATCCTTACTTAAATTTAGCCTCATAATTAAAAAACACATTTTTAATCAAATCATTTTAATTACTTAAAAGGTTCTCAAATTCTCCTCCACTGTATGTCCTTGTAATAACTTCTCACAAAGAAAACGGTATCTCTTTCTGTAAACATGTTGCTTATTGGAACTGAGTAATTTAACAAACCTAACATCAATTCTGAATGCATAAATAGTGACATACACACTTTTAAAACCACACAAATTTAATTTTTTCCAAGAGGTCCTTGACTGAACCTCATGTTTGTTTTGTGATTTAAAGAAGAGGAAAATATTTGAAATAATATAGAGCAGATAACCAATGTTTTAAGAAAAGGTATTTATTATTTACACCACTGAAATAGTCCCGTAAGAACAATATACACCATGTTTATTTGAAAGGATCAGCTTCCTTTCAAAGACAAGAGCTGTATAAAGCAATATTGTAAACACAAACAGTGGTCACATCACATATCTACAGTGCAGGCTTAAGAACTGCAAATATATTTTTTTAATCTTATGGCTAGGTATTTTCACTGAAACAGTGTTTGCACTTAGACAAGGTATAGCTGGAACAGAACAAGAACTTTTGTTCAGGCTTTTGGGAATGAATCAGTGATATGTCCCATTAAAAAATTTAGAGCCTTTATCTGCTTCTATGACAATGGTTTTAGGCAGAAAAACCTAAAGTGCTTTTATTTAGCCACCAAAAAGAGACATACTCTTGCTCCTTAGTTTCATTCTTCACTCTTATGGTTTCTATTTCCCATACTATAACATATCTGTACCACAGCTGACATTTTCCAGTTTTACTCAAAGAACACTGATACACATACTGACCAAATTGAAACAGCTCAGGATTTCAAGTTCTAAATAGTGGAGTATAGAAGAGAAATAGCGTGTATGACAAAAGAATTTTAAAATTCTTGGTAATTTTAAGTATACCAAACCAGGTTCCTTACTCAAAAACTTTTTTTTTTTCTTCTTTTGGTTTTAAAGGGAAAAACACTAGTTTCAAGATGGGTTTGGTCTCAGACTTAGTGAGACAAAAGCACAATGAGGCAAAATACAAGATATAACTTGTTTCCAAAGTCACAAAATGACAGTGAGTATGCATTTTTCTCCATTTCTTTTTTCGTGGAAAAAACTCAGTAATTAATATTGGAGAAAACATTTTTCAAGAGTAACAGTATATACATAGAGGGAAAAATGGATTTTTTTTTTAGCATATTGCTATGACCTTCAAAAAATATAAAATTAAATTTACAAAAAACTGGAAGACTAAGTATAAGCAGGTGGCATTTGCTTCAGTGTCCAGCACTATCATAATGATTTCTAGCATAAAAGCAAGAAGTTCATGGACCTCAAGTATCTTCAATAACTGCCAGCATAATTTAAAACTACTGCCCTTGCTTCTTTGAGAGATACCTGCAAGAAGTAAAATAAAGATGTCAAAGCTGTAGCATGCTAAAATCATGATAACAATCTAACTCTCCTCCCAAAGCAAAGGAGTTTATCTTAAGGATATAACCCAAGTTTTCAAGATGAATAATAATCATTAATAATCACTAAAACCTGATTGCTTATATGCCAAACTTTGATCTAAGCACATGTATGAATTCATGTAGTCCTCACAGTAGCTCTATAAGGAATTTTCCATTATAAATTATTCATATCTTCTAGCACAAAGATGTTAAGCAATTTTCTCATGTTCACAAAGTCAGAAAGTGGCAGAGTTGAGATTTAAAACAAGGCGTTTGGCTCTAGAGACTATACATTTTCCCTATCACTCTATATTGTCTTACTTGCAAATGTGTAAATATATTAAGTAGTATTGTAATTTCTAAATAAGTCAAATTCCCTTTAAAAATCTTATTTTTTGTGAATGACTTCTTTATTGTAGATAAACATAGATAAGATTGTGGGCCTACAGTGCTAAAGAACTTTGAACAAGAGTGTAAAAAATGCAAAGATGCAAATTTACTATGCAAAATTTTCTTCATATTGTTTAATAAGAATTTACCACTAACTTAAAACTTTTATATCTCTATTGCTCACTTTTACAAACTACTATAATCAGCGATGTGGAGGTAGAAAAAGAGTTCTTCAAGTCAGGAGACCTAGACAAAGCTTTGATGATGCAACCAACCTGCTCACTTTGTGCCACTGCATTAAGCATTTATTATTTCTATGCTTATATTATCTGCAAAATGGAGATGGGGATAAAAATATCTGCCTTAGGTTCCGAACAGGTTTGAATTTATGTCAAAATGATATGAAAAGCTAAAAGTGGAAATTGAAAAGCCAAAGTGTTGTTATTACATGAACAGTTTGTTGTTGCTGTATTACTGGAACCAGATTAAAAAGAAACATTTTCAACATTAAAGAGCTAATTCCAAAAAGTACCTGCAGTACATAATAGTCCCTTTCACTTCTCCAGAGGTTCCCCCTCCTCAAAATTTTGATGTTTATATGCAGTCTATAAAAAGATTTGTACATTGCGTTTGTGAATAGATTTGTGTTTAGAAAAAAGCACAGAACACTATACACAAAGATGGTAATATCGGTTATTTTTGAATAGGAAAACCATGAGTAATTGTTTTCCTAGAAGAATAAAATTTTCTAATTTTTCTGTGACCAAGATTACATACAGTAATTTTTAACACTTTTCTAGAATGTTTTTTATATATCTTATTTTACCCTGACATTATTTTACAGTTTATGAAAAGAGGGATTACCTTCCCATATGATGCATAAAAGACTGACCTATCTAATATCATAAATTAATATGTAGAGTCACAAATGTGTACGTCTTTAAAGTGCTTTCTATTAAGAGTATTAAAGAGCATAGGAGATGTGGAGTTAGGTACAAGTTAAAACGAAAGGGAAAAATACTTTTGAGGGGGATGTCACTGTACTGGAAAATGTTTTTAGAATTCACCCATTTCAAATAAAAATTAAGAGTTATGTATATACTGGGGACACCAGACAGTCTTGTTTTTATTCACCAGTGTAAAGAGGAAATCAGTGAACAACTTAGCACTTACCTTTCCCAATATTTGTGGTTTAGCTCCAAGAAGTCATCTAATTTTGCTATTTCCTTGAGGTACTGAGTTAATTTTAAAAGTTCTTTATCTTTATCTCGATTTAGATGAGCTTTCATAAAAGGCCTTATCTAGGAAACAAACATTATTAAACATTTCACACTGCAATAGGAAAACTTCCTTAAAAAATCTATACTATTACTCAAATTAGTTAATGAGGTTAAAATATCAGCAAAGTGGTCAATACTAAAAATTACTGTTACATTAGCCTTCATTTAATAAATTGATAATCATGGCTTAATGTTTACAGTACAAATTAAAAACTTCCACCATTATTTTTTTTTCCTTACATTAATCATTTCAGCCTGAACTTTATAACACCAACTTTCTTATAGCAGTTGACCCATGCATGGCTACTCTGCTTTACAAAACTGCATATAGTTTCCCCTTCTATCATTACAGTTGCTTCTTTTTAACTAAATAATTTCATTCACATCACTCCATTTGTAAAAAGTTAACCCAGGGCAACAACCAGCAAGATGGCGGCAGAGTAAGGAGCTACTAGAGTCAGCTCTTGCTACAGGACAGTTAGTAATCACCCAGAGCCATCTAAAGCACCTGTTTGGGGGCTCCAGGAGACCAGAAGTGAATCCTGCAACATCCTTGAAAGAATGGAAGGAGGAGACTGCCCATCTGCTGAGAAGATTCATAAGCAGAACACTCCACACCCCGGAGGCCAGTGCCCATCCTCCAATGGCGGCACAAGCCGCCTCGGGAGCTATTCTGTGGCTGGAATTGGAAACTCCACTTCCCAAAAACGGGGAAGGAAGAGACTGTTGGGCACCAACTTCAGCTACTGAGTAGTAAATTTGGCGGGCTAAAGTATAACCGTAAGAACAGCTAAAATTTGAACCTGTCCAAGTCAAAAAGAGTCCGGTAGCTGCCATTTTAATTCCGCCCCTGGCACGAGGGTAAGTGGGGCTGACTAAAAATCACAGCGCTGGTAGGGACCGGCTTCTTTCCATCCATATCAGATTGCAGCTCTCGCCTAAGCCCCAGCCTCACCTCCGGCAGGGAGGAAGCTGGGGGGTCTTGTGCCAGCCTCTCCAGGAAAATGCAGGCCACTCCAAGGAGGCCGGTGATCATCCTTTTCTGGCAGTGCCAGCTGCCTCAGGAGCTCTTCTGTGGCTGGAGATGGAAGCTCCATTTTCCAAAGACAGAGGAGGAAGAGATGGTTGGTCACCGACTTCAGCTACTGATTAGAAAATTCTGCTGGCTAAAGTATAACCCTAAGAACAGCTAAAGTTTGAACCTGTCCAATTTGGAAAGAGGCTGGTAGCCGCCATTTTGTCTCCACCCCTGGCATGAGGGGAAGCAGGGCTGACTGAAAATCACAGTGATGGTAAAGAAAGGTGGTATAAGATTCATCAGTCCCCGGGGCAATGTGGGCAGCTTAAGCCTTCACAGCTTACGGCACTAACTACATCCTCGGCTCCTACTATACAACCAGCAAGGGAAAAAGGACGAGAAAGTCCTAAACTACAGAGAGAAACCACACCCAGAATAAATATATCTAGTAAGCCAGATGCCAAGACACCAACAAAAAATTACAATCCATACCAGAAACAGGAATATATGGCCCAGTTAAAGGAACAAGATGAGCCTCCAGATGACATAAAGGAGTTGGGACAACTAATCATAGATGTTCAAACAAATCTCCTTAATAAATTCAATGAGATGGCTAAAGAGATTAAGGGTATTAAGAAAACACTGGATGAACACAAAGAAAAATTTGAATGCATACATAGAAAAATAGCAGATCTTATGGGAATGAAAGGTGCAATAAATGAAATTAAAACTACGCTGGAATCATATAACAGCAGATTTGAGGCAGCAGAAGAAAGGATTGGTGAGCTTGAAGAAATGGCCTCCAAAAGCAAACATACAAAAGAACAGGTGAAGAAAAGAATGGAACTGAATAATAGCAAGAGATGTGCAAACATACATGTCATGGGTGTCCCAGAAGGAGAAGAGAAGGGAAAAGGGGCAAAAGAAGTATTTGAAGAAATAATGGTAGAAAATTTCCCAACCCCATCGAAGGACATGGATAACCATGTCCAAGAAGCACAAAGTACTACCATCCAAATAAATCCAAACAGACTAACTCTGAGACACATACTAATCAGAATGTCAAATGCCAAAGACAAATTGGGAATTCTGAGAGCAGCAAGAGAAAAGTGATGTATAATATATAAGCGATACCCAATAAGATTAAGTGCCAATTTCTCATCAGAAACCATGGAGGCAAGAAGACAGTGGTATGATATATTTAAGATACTGCAAGAGAAAAACTTCCAGGCAAGAATCTTAAATCCAGCAAGATTATCTTTCAAAAATGAGGGTGAGTTTAGAACATTCACAGATAAAAAGAAACTGAGAGAGTTTGTAACCAGAGACCAGCTTTGCAGGAAATACTAAAGGGTAATAAGCTATAGCCTGTAAAGAAAAGACAGGAGACAGGAGCTTAGAAGACAGTCTAGAAATGAAGATTATATCAGTAAAAGTAACTAAAAGTGTCAAGAGTAATGAAAATAAAATATGACAGATAAAACCCAAAGATCAAAATGGGTGAAATAAGAACTGCCTTTACAGTAATAACATCGAATGTTGATGGATTAAACACCCTAATCAAAAGACATAGACTGGAGGAATGGATAAGAAAATATGAGCCACCAATATGCTGTCTGCAAGAGACTCACCTTAGACCCAAGGATACCAATAGATTGAAAGTGAAAGGCTGGAAAAAGATATTCCATGCATGCAGTAACAACAGCAACAAAAAAAGCCAGAGTAGCTATACTTATATCAGATGAAATAGACTTTATTTATTTATTTATTTTATATATATATATTTTTTAACCGGGAGGTCCCGGGTATCGAACCCAGGTCCCTCCATATGGGAGACGGACGCCCAACCATTTGAGCCACATCCGTCCCCATGAAATAGACTTTAAAAGACACTAGTAATGCACAATCTGAGGAGGAAGTTGGGGGAAAAAAATTCATTTACAATAGCAACTAAAAGAACCAAATATTTAGGAATAAACTTAACCAACGATGTAAAGCACTTGTATTCAGAAAACTACAATGCATTGTTAAAATAAATTTTAAAAAGACCTAAATAATTGGAAGAACATTCCATGTTCATGGATTAGAAAACTAAGTATCATTAAGATGTCAATTCTACCCAAATTGATATATAGATTCAATGCTATCCCGATAAAAATTCCACCAGCATTTTTTTTAAAAAATGGAATACACGATTATCAAGTTTATTTGGAAGGGTAAGGGGTCCCAAATAGCCAGAAACATTTTAAAAAGGTAAAGCGAAGCTGGAGGACACTCACTTCTTGACTTTAAATCATATAACCTAGCTATAGTGGTAAAAACAGCATGGTGCTGGCATAAAGACAGACACACAGACCTAGAGAACCTAATTGATGGTTCAGAAACAGACCCTCACAAAAATCAAGTGATTTTTGACAAGCCTGTCAAACCCACTCAGCTTGGACAGAACAGTCCGTTCAACAAATGGTGCTGAAAGAACTGCATATCCATAGCCAAAAGAAAGAGAGGACCCCTATATCTCACACTTTATACAAAAATTAACTCAAAATGGACCAAAAGCCTAAATACAAAAGCAAGAACCATAAAGCTTCTATAAGAAAATGTAGGAAAACATGGTCAAAACCTGGTGGTAGGTGGTGGATTCTTAAAGGAGATAAGAGGAGGACTACTGCTGCTTAATATATGTAGATAGAAGTTTTAATTAATGTAAAAGTGTGGAAATGTATAGCTGATGGTAACACATTATAGTGAGTAACAGCTGGCTTACCAATGGGAATGTGGCTGGAAAGAGTAGTCTAGGGATGTAAAATCAATTGGAAAAAAGCTAGAGAGTAATCTAGGGAATAACACAGGTGGATTAGAATTGTGGTTGATGGTACAGATGCAAGAGTGTCCTTTGCAAACTAGAGCAGATGCACATCACTATTGCAGGGTGGTGGGAATGTGGGGAAGCATGAGAGAAATGCAATCGGTGTGACCTATGGACTGTGGCTAACAGCAATACTATAAAATTCATGCATCTATGCCAAAGAAGTACTGTGTTGTAGACAGGGGAGTATCAAAAAAGTGTGCCAAATGTACGCTATGGACCATGGCTGGAAGTAATAGTCTGATGATATTACCTCATAATCTGTAACAAATGTTCCACCATGAAGTGGTGTGTTGGTGGAGGGGTGTTGTATGGGAATTCTGCATGTGTGCATGATTGTTTTTTAAGTTCACAACTTTTCTAATAAAAATATATTAAGAAAGTAATAATAGGGTGAGTTGAAGGGAAAGTACACCAAATGTAAGATATGGACTATAGTTAGTAGCAAGATTTTGATAATATTCTTTCATAATTTGTAACAAATGTCTCACAACAATGCAAAGTGTTGGTGGTAGGTTGATAATGGGACTTCTCTATGATGTTATGCAGGTTTGCCTTGTAAGTTCACAACATTTACTGCGCACTTATCGTTTATGTATGTTCATGTATAAATGATACAATAATAATAATAATAGGGTGGGTTGGGGGTAAATACACCAATGTAAGATAGTTCGGTTAGTAGTAATATTTTAAGGAAGTTCTTTAATCATTAGTTAAAAATGTTTCACAACAATGCAAGGTATTGGTGGTAGGGTGAGAGGTATGAAAGCTCTGTATGATGTTATGTAGGCTTGTTTTGTAAGTTCACAACTATTACTACACACTTATTGTTTATGTATGAATGATATACTTTAATAAATTTTTAAAAATTATATATTATATTTATAATCCAGTGTCTTCCATATTATATTTCAAACCTTAAGACTGGTAAACTTATGTTATTAGAAGTCAACTATTTTGAAAATAAGTCTTATTTTTAACATCTCTGTGAAATCTTTTATGAGATTTCTACTAAGTGCATTATGAAACCATAATAACAAAACACATTATTTAAGAATATTTCTCAGTTTCAGATGTCAATGTGGGCAGATCATTAATAAGTACTTTCTTAAAAAGAAGTTTTCAAAAGGAGACATGCAAGTGAATCACCTGTGGAATGCTGAATTAGAATTTCTGGGGGCGAAAGTATATGTATTTTTAGGAATTCGTTTGGTGACTCTGAGTACCCCTGGTTTTAAAAAATCCCTGCTCTAAAGTAACTTGAAGAGCTAGAAATTTGTCTCTTCTTTCTCGGCTTTAAAAATTTAGTAGGGTTCAGTCACATGTTGGCTGAGAAAAATAAAGTGTCTTTTTGAAAAAAACACGAAACTAAGTATTGTAAATATTTTTAAAATGTACTGAAACAAATGAAAACAAGAATACAACCTATCAAAACTTATGGGAGGGAGCAGATGTGGTTCAAGCACCTGCTTCCCACATGGGAGGTCCCCGGTTCAGTTCCCGGTGCCTCCTAAAAACAACAAAAAAACAAACAACAAGCAAACAAACAAAAAACCCAACTCAGGGGAGCCGATGTGGCTCAATGGTTGAGGGCTGGCTTCCCACATAGGAGGTCCAGGGTTCAATCCCCAGCCCCAGTACCAAAAAACAACAACAACAAAAAAAAACTTATGCAATACAGTGAGGCAGTGCTGAGAGGGAGGTTAATAGCCCTAAATGCCTATGTTTAAAAAGAAGAAAGAGCTAAAATCAAAGACCTAACTGAACAGCTAGATAAACTAGAAAAAAAAAAAAAAAAAAAAACAGCACAACATTCCCAAAGCAAGCAGAAGGAAATAAAGATTATAGCAGAAATAAATGAAATTGAGAACCAAAAACTAAAGAAAATCAACAAAACTAAAAGCAGTTCTTTGAGAAGATCAATAAAATTGACAACTCCTTAGCTAGACTAACAAGGAAAAACAGAAGATGAAAATAAATAAAATCAGAAATGGAAGGGGCCCATAGAAATAAAAAGTATCTTAGATGATATTAGAAGAAAATATAAGACAACAATCTAGACAACCTAGATGAAATGAGACACATTCCTAGAAATGCACAACCTACATTGACTATACAAGAAATATAAGAGCTTAAAAAAACAATCATATTTAAAGAGATTGAATCAGTCATCAAACATTTCCCAATAAAGAAAAGTCCAGGGCCAAGAAGGCTTCACAGGTGAATTCTACCAAGCATTTCAGGAAGAATTAACACCAATCCTGTTTAAACTCTTCCAGAAAAATGAAGAGGAGGGAAAATTACCCAACACATTTTATGAAGCCAACATCACCATAATACCAAAGCCAGATAAAGATACTACAAGAAAAGAAAACTACAGACCAATCTTTCTAATGAACATATATGCAAAAATTCTCAACAAAATACTTGCAAATAGAATCCAACAAAATATCAAAAGACTTACGCACCACGACCAATTGGGATTTATTGCTGGTATGCAAGAGTGGTTCAACATAAGAAAATCAATTAATTTAACATACCACATTAACAAATTGATGGGAAAAAAAACCACATGATCGTCCCCTTTGATGCAGAAAAGGCATTTGAAAACATCTAGCATTCTTTCTTGATTAAAACACCTCAAAAGACAGGAATAGAAGGAAAATTCCTCAATATGATAAAGGGCATATATGAAAATCCCACAGCCAACATTATAGTCAATGGGGAAAGGTCGAAAGCTTTCCCTCTAAGATTGGGAACAAGACAAGGATGTCCACTGTCACCACTGTTATTCAACATTGTGCTAGAACTTCTAGCTAGAACAATTACAAGAAAAAAATAAAAAGGCATCCAAATATGAAAAGAGGAAGTAAAACTCTCACTATAGGCAGATGATATGATCCTATATTTAGAAACTTCTGAAATGTCCATGACAAAGCTACCTGAACTAATAAACAAGCTCAGCAAAGGGGCAGGATACAACATCAATATGCAAAAATCAATATAATGTTTCTGTACACTAGAATTGAACAATCTGAGGATGAAATCAGGGGAAAAAAATCCATTTACAATAGCAACAAAAAGACTCAAATACCTAGGAATCAAATTATCCAAAGATGTAGAAGACTTCTATACAGAAAGCTACAAAACAATGCTAAAAGAAATCAATCAAGACCTAAACAAATGGAAAGACATTCTGTGTTCTTGGACTGGAAGACTAAATATTGTGATGTCAATCCTACCCAAACTGATTTATAGATTCAGTGCAATACCAAACAAAATTTCAACAGCCTATTTCACAGAAATAGAAAAGGCAATTACCAAATTTATTTGGAAGGGAAGGTGCACCCGAAGAGCCAAAAGCATTCTCAAAAAGAATGATATGGGAGGAATTTCACTGCCTGACCTTGAAACATATTATAAAGCTACAGTGGTCAAAACAGCATGGTACTGGCATAAAGACAGATACATCAATCAGTGGAATAGAATTGACAGTCCAGAAACGAGCCCTCAACTCTATGGCTAACTGGTTTTTGACAAACCTACCAGAGCCATGTTAACGGGACAAAACAGTCTCTTTAACAAATGGTGCCAGGAGAACTGGATATCCATAACCAAAAGAATGAAAGAAGACCCCTATCTCACTCCTTATACAAGAATCAACTCAAAATGGATCAAACACCTAAATATAAAAGCCAGGACCATAAAACTAGGACTTTGTCAAAAGGGTGAAAAGGCAGCTAACTCAATGGGAGAAAATATTTGGAAATCACATATCCCATAAGTGTTTAATATCCATGATATATAAAGAGATGCTACAACTCAACAATAAAAAGACAAATGACCCAATTAAAAAATGGGCAAAAGACTTGAATAGACATTTGTCCAAAGAAGAAATACAAATAGTGAAAAACATGAAAAAAAGGTTCAACATCACTAGTAATTAGGGAAATGCAACTTAAAACCATAATAGGGGAGCGGACATGGTTCAAGTAGTTGAGTGTCCACCTCCAACACTAGAGATTCCGGGTTCGGTTCCTGGTGCCTCCTAAAGAAGACAAACAATAAGCAGATAACGAGCAAGACAAAGAGAAGGGAGCGGATGTGGCACAAGCTGTTTGTTGGGTGCCCAGCCTTCCACATGGGAGGTCCCAGGTTCGGTTCCAGTGCCTCCTAAAGAAAAAATGAGCCAACAGCAAGAGCAAACAATGAGCAAAAAACAAAGAGCAAACAGACGAGGGAACCATAAGGGGTGGGGGTGGGGGGCCTCTAAAAAAAACAAAAACTACAATGAGGTATCACTTCACACCTATTAAAATGACCACTATTAAAAAGACAGACAACTACAAGTGTTGGAGAGGATGTGGAGAGATAGGAACACTTATTCACTATTGATGGGAATGTAGAATGGTACAGCCACTGTGGAGGACTGTTCGGCAGTTCCTAAAGAAGTTGAATACAGACTTACCATGTGACCTGGCAATACCACTACTGGGTAAATACCCAGAAGAACTGAGAGCGGTGAAATGAACAGACACGTGCACACCGATGTTCACGGCGGTGTTATTCACAATTGCCAAAAGATGGAAACAACCCATTTTTAGATTAGATTAGTGGTTATGTAGGGCTGGGGAAGGAAAGAGGGATTAAAAAGTCACTGCTAAGAGGTATGGAGTTTTTCTTTTTGGAGTAGTGAAAAACTGTTCTACATTCTTTTGTGGTGATGAATGCACAACATTGTGATTATACTAAAAGCCACTGATTATACAATTTGGATAGATCGTATTATATGTGAATATATCTCAATAAAACTGCTTTAAATAAATACATTTAAAAAATAAAATAAAATAAGAATAGCCAGAAATAGCAGCTATGTACAGCAGGGGAAAGCACAGAACAATTGAGAGGTGATGAATCTTTGTCTGTTTTTTTATACTATTGAAATAATGAAAATGCTCTAATAATGATGGAAGTGATGAATGCACAACTATGTGATTATACCAAATACCACTGATTGTATACTTAGGATGGACTGTATGCTTTATTACTATGCATCAATAAAACTGATCTGTTTAAAAATAAATAATTAAGGGGAATAGTGCAACCACGGACCAAAACAGATTTATTGTTATTGTAGTTACTATCTTGTGTAACTTTTAGCATTGATATAAAAAATAAAAACTAAAAATAATAAAAATTAAAAAAAAAAACAAAAAACTAATGACTATATAGTTAGGAAAAAAAAAAAAAAAAAAAAAGCTAAACCTTTCAACAATCATTCCAGTCAATCCTTGAATATCATGACTTCATCTCTCTGTGAGATCAGATAATAACCATTAGTTCACAGAAAATAGTTTTATATCAATCAAATCTTTTCTCTAGGCTGAAGAACACATTCTATACCTTATATAGACCTGGGTGACCTACCCAAAAGAAAAACACTTCTCCCAAAGCTGCAAACAGAAACCATTTTCTGAAGAGGAACATGATCATCAATCTATCCCAAGTACTCTTCTTTCAAGTCACACAGCTTTTATATTTGTGGCAATTTGCTATCTAAATTAGCATTCTGTCCCGAAGCTTTCATCATTTCACACTAAAAACCACATCAGCAGTCTGTAAGAAAAGCTTCAAAAATGTATTTTCTCCAGGCTTTTTTCCTTACCTTTTAAAATCACCAAGAAACCAGTTTGCTGGAAAAAGTTCAGGAAAACAAAAATATCTTAAGTGTAGGGATTTCCAGTTAAAATAAGAGATTCCTTTCCATTAATACCATAATAAAGGGCTATCTTTTCTATTTCAACATTGTGCAAACACATAAGCAACCACAGGTACCAGAAATTTTAAATTTCAAAAATTTCCCTTACCTAATTTACACTGTGACTATGATTAAATGTCAGTATCATGTCTATGCATGTGACTGCATACTAAGATCATCACTGGTCTAGGAACCAAGGCACTTAGATTCTAACCCAAATTCTGTTACTAACCAGTTACACACATGACCTTAGACAATTCATGAACTTTCTGATCGTCAGATTGTTTACACAAGATAAGAAGGTGTACAAGATGATGAGTTTCTTTCTAGGTCTGGCATTTTATAATTCCAAAATCTCTGCCTGCCCTGCAACAATTTTCAAAAACGTCTTCTCAGTTTCATTTTAAAAAAAGAAAAGAAAAAAAAAAGCACCTATAACTAACTGCCAGCTCTCCAGAGAGCCAAAGCATCAGAAATTCCAAGATGTATACTCTTAATAAAATGTGTGATGATTTCACTTTTGATGTTAAAGTGCAGTAAGCCTACGTTGCTCCAAAGAATTAAATAAAAATAAGATGCTGGGATAAGTTGGCTAGACAAAGAAATATCAATGCAAGGAGAGTGTTCAATTTTATATGAATTTTTCTAACACTTAAGCTTTTCTTGTCAGTGGCCATAAGAATACAGTACTTTAAAATATTTGTGAAACTGAACCAGTCCTTAAAGTTCTACCACATCTTCCAGATTACTTAAGCATATAAAAAGTAAAGTTGTCTCTTACCTTTAGTCCATTCTGTGGGTTCATTAGAAAATTTCTTCCTATGTCATCAAACATAATGGTGTTTTTTTTGCTGTAAAACTCCGAAAACTTTCCCCAAATAACACCAAGAGGTTTTACCTTAGAATAAAATTTATGTTTAATTCAAAATTTATCAACAGTTCATCCTTTCTTAAAAGGCAGAAATATCAAAAAACCATGATAAAATGTTTCTTTTCTCCTGTAAGATGGGTACGGCAGGCAGGTGCTTTATGAACTTATCAAAAATGCATTACAATTCACTTTGTGTGTGTGTGTGTGTGGAAGTACCAGGGGCCAGGGATTGAACCTAGGACCTCATATGTGGGAAGCTGGTACTCAGTCACTGAGCCACTTCAGCATCCCTGAGTTGGTTTGTTCGTTTGCTTTGCTTGTTGTTTGTTTCTGCTTTTTTCAGGAGGCACTGGGAACTGAACCTGGGACCTCCCATGTGGGAGGCGGGCACTCAACCACTTGAGCCACATCCACTCCCTGCAATTCACTTTAAAGCACAATATGGACTTCCAGGAAAATGGCACCAAAGTAGGTAGGCAGAGTTTTACCCTCTCAAAAAAAAAAAAAAAAAAAGTAGAGAGAAGGCAGGGACCTATCTAAACGAGCTGCTTTAGATACAAACAGAACGGGAAGGTGCTCTGAGTCGCCCAGGAGGGGACTGGAAAGACAAGGAAGCCAAAGGAAAACCATGAGTTGATTGCCCCGGTGGCTGGAAACAGCACATATACTTCGCCCTCAGGGCAAGTATCCTCAGTAAAGCGCCTGGCTTGCTGCTGCCAATGGACTGGGAGGGGGCATTCCCTGGGAGGAAGAAGGGTCTGACAGAGGTGGAGAGTGGTTTCTTCATGGTGAGCTTGGCCAGCTGAGCTCCCTTGGAATCTCAGAAGGGACCCCGGCCTGACAGGGAGAGGGGAGGGGAGATCTACTCAGGTAGGTGGTCACGTCCAGCCACCCGTGGAGAGAGGGGAACCAGCTTAGAGAGGGGACAGGGACAGGTGCCTAATCAGCAGGACTCCAGCAAATTAGAATTCTAAAATGCCTGAGGGAAAGGTGGCAGATAGCTTTCTGAAGACTAATAAACCTAAGGGAATATTTTAGTGCAGTGGAAGAATTCCCGCCTTGCACATATGAGGCCCCTAGTTCAATTCCTGGGTCTCCTTAGAGAAGTGATCAAGAGACTGATCCAGGTTATCAGGCATCCAGCTGATACCTTATGACAGGGAACATACAGACATTATTTTTGTATTAGGCTTTCTTGGATCTGTTCTTTTATTTTCAAAGGTCCTTTTTTGTTTTGTTTTTCTCTTTTCCTTATTTTACTTGCAAAAAAAAATCCAGTACATCACCTGCAGAGGGCAGGCTTCAGGCTGCAGGCTGCAGGGTGGCCTGAGAATCTCCTTAGGGGCATAAGAGGGAAAGCTGTTTTTCCTTGGTGGTGGTTTTTTTTTTTTTTAGTTGCTGCTGTTGTGTTTTTAGTTTGTTGTACTTCCCCTTTCTTGGTTTCCCCCGTTTTTATTTCTTCTGATTTTTTCTACCTCCGTTATTGCTTTTCTTTCCTACATTTTCCTATCTCCTGTTTTCTATTGTTTTTCTTTCATTCCACCTCTTTTTCTTTGATCTTCAATTTATTTTTTTGTTTTTATTCCTCTATCTCACTTTTTTTTCTGTTTTCTCTTTCTTTTTCTTTCTTCTTTTCCTCTCTTCTCATCATTCTGGCCCTTTAATTCATTCTATATATTTTTCTCTATTTTGTTTCTCATTTCATTTTTTCTATTCTACTTTTTTATTCTTATTCCTCTGTATTTCTTGTGATATTTTATTTGTGTTAATTATTTCCCTACGTGTTGTACGGTTCGTCTTCTACCTTTTATTATTATTATCACGATTATTCTTTTTCTCTTCATATCTCTTTCCACCTCTCTGGTTCTAATTTTTTTTCCCCAAGGGAATATAGACAACAACAAGGAAACAGAATAAGAGGAACGAAGTGTCAAAGTGAAACCCTACCACAGACATTAAAAAAAAACAAATAAAACCCTATAGTAGAAAGAAAAGCTAACCAACTGAATAAACCCATAAAGATAAATAGATGCCTAGACACCAACAAAAAATTACAAGCCATACTAAGAAACAGGAAGACATGACCCAATCTAACGAAAAAACTAAAAAACAGGAGATGCAGAACATGGAACAACTAATCAGAGATGTCCAAACAAATATCATGAATCAACTTAATGAAGTAAAGGAAGAGATTAAGGATATTAAGAAGACACTGGGAGAACATACCAAAGAAACTGTAAACATACATAAAAAGATGTTGGATATGATGGTGATGAATGGCAGAATACAAGAAATCAAAAATACACTGTAAGCATGTAACAGATTTGAACAGGCAGAGAAAGAATCAGCGCTGTGGAAGACAGTACATATGAAATCAGACAGATAGTAGAACAGATAGATAAAAAGAGAAAAAATCCAGCAGGGACTTAGGGACTGAATGACAACATGAAACGCATAAACATATGCATGATAGGCATCCCAGAGGAAGAAAAGAAGGGAAAGGGGGAGAGGAGGAGTGTTGAAGGAAATAACGGCTGAAAATTGCCCAACTCTACTGAGGGACATGGACGTACACGTCCAAGAAGCACAGCGCAGTCCAAACAGTATAAATCCTAACAGGCGTACCACAAGACATACACTTGTCAAACTGTCCAACGCTCAAGACAAAGAGAGAATATTGATAGCAGAAGAGAAAAGAGATCCATCACATACAAGGGAAGCTCAATAAGATTTAAGTGCTGATTTCTCATCTGAAACCATGAAGGCAAGAAGGCAGTGCTATTATAGTTAAGGTACTAAAAGAGAAAAACTTTCAGCCAAGAATTCTCTATCCAGCAAAGGAGGCATTCAAAAATGAGGTAGAGTTCAAAATATTCACAGATAAACAGAAATTAAGAGAGTTTGTCAATAAGAAACCTGCCCTTCAAGAAAGGCTAAGGGGAATTCTGCAGGTTGAAAGGAAAAAACAGGAGAGAGAGAATTGGAGGAGAGTGTAAGGATAAGAAAAAAGATAAAAAGAGAAATAAAAATAACATATGGCATACATAAACCTAAAGAAAATATGGCTAATGTAAGTAATTCCTTGACAGTAATAACATTGAGTGTTAATGGCTTAAACTCTCTAATCCAGAGACAAAGATTGGCAAAATGGATAAGGAAATAGGACCCATCTATATGCTGTCTACAAGAAACTCACCTTAGACTGTGGGATGCAAGGAGGCTGAACGTGAATGGCTGGAAAACAATTTTACATGCAAACAATAACCAAAAAAGGGTGGGAGTAGCTATACTAATATCAGACAAAATAGACTTTAAATGCAAAACTACTGTAAGAGACAAAGAAAAAGAAGGCCACTATATACTAATAAAAGGGGTAAGAGTGAAGCAAGCCAGACACAAAAGGACAAATACTGTATGAATGCGTTACTATGAACCAAATATATTGTGCAATATATTGTTTGATTCAAAAAGCAAAAACAAAAAAACAACAAAATTTATAAGTATCCATTACATTTAATTGAGAAATGTATATATTCATCTGTGTTTACTTTTTAGTTTTTAATTGTTTATATTTTTAATTATTAAATGTACAAAATAAAGTTAAAAAAATGTTTAAAAAAAAAGGGGGGGGGGTAAGTTATCAAGAAGAAAGAACAATCCTAAATATTTATGCACCTAACCAGGGCCTCAAAATACATGAGGCAAATATTGAAAAACCTAAGTGGAAAAATAGATGCCTCTACAATTATAGTGGGGGAATTTAATACACCATTATCACCATTAGACAACATCTCGACAGAGAATCAATAAAGAAACTAAGACCTTGAACAATACCCTAGAAGATCTCAACCTAACAGACATATACAGAGCATTACATCCAAATACAGTGGCATATACATTCTTCTCAAGTGCACATCGATCATTCTCCAGGATAGACCACATGCCAAGCCACAGAATAACTCTCAATGAATTAAGAAAGATTGAAGTTATACAAAGTGATTTCTCTGACCACAATGGAATGAAGCTGGAAATCAGTAAGGGACAGAGAAACAGATTAGGCACAAAGATATGGAAGTTAAAAAAACACACTCTTGGGGGTGGATGTGGCTCAAATGGTTGGGCATCTGTCTGCCATATGGGGTAAAATAAAAAATATATATATATATAGAAGGCGCATGGGCTGCCAGGCTCTGTGTGCCGGTGAGCCGCCAGGCCCGGGGGCCATGAAGCGGGATGATGATGTAACAGGGGAGGGACGGAGGGGAGAGACAAGATGCTCTGAAAGCTCTGAAAACCAGGACCCGAGGTGGCGGGACGCCTCTCTCCTACATCGGAGGTCTCCTGGATCGAATCCTGGTGAAGACTGGAGGAGGAGGATTAGAAGAGATGGCAGGAAACAGACACAGAGAATTGCCCAGCAAATGGACACAAAACAGCAAATGAACAGCAAATGGGGAAGGGGGGGTTTAAAATGGATAAAGTAAATAAATAAATCTAAAAAATAAAAAAAAATAAAAATACAGGTGACTTAATCTTAAGAGAGTTAAGATTAAGGACAGTCTTTAAAAAACAAACAAACAAAAAAACAAAAAAAACACACTCATACAATCAGTGGGTCAAGAAGGAAATTGCAAAAGAAATCAGTAACTACCTTGAAATGAATGAAAACAATAATACAATGTATCAAAACCTATGGAATGAAGCAAAAGCTGTACTGAGAGGGAAATTCATAGCCATAAACACCTATATTAAAAAAGAAGAGCTAAAATCATAGGCCTAACTGCACAACTTGACGAATTAGAAAAAGAAAAACAAACTAACACCAAAAGAAGTAGAAAGAAGGAAATAACAAAGATTAGAGCAGAGCTAAATGAAATTGAAAATAAGAAAGCACTAGAAAAAAATAAAACCAAAAGCTGGTTCCTTTAGAAGACTAATAAAATTGACAAACCCTTAGCTAGACTAACAAAGAAAAAAAGAGAGAAGATGCAAATACATAAAATAATGAGGAAGGGGATATCACCACTGACCCCACAGAAATAAAGAATACCATAAGAGGATACTTTGAAAAACTGTATTCCAACAAGATAGATAATTCAGAGGAAATGGACTAATTCCTAGAAACGCACAAGCAACCTACATTGATGAAAGAAGAAATTGATGAACTCAACAGACCAATCACAATGAACAAGATTGAATTAGTCATCAAAAACTTCCCAAATAAGCCCAGGACCACATGGCTTTACAAGTGAATTCTACCAAACATTCCAGAAAAAACTAACACCAATCTTGCTTAAACTCTTCCAAAAAAAAAAAAAAAAACAGAAGCAGAAGGGACACTGCCTAACTCATAAATGATGCCAACATCACCCTAATACCAAAGCCAAATGAAGATGCCGTAAGAAAGGAAAACTATAGACCAACCTCTCTAATGAACCTAGATGCTAAAATCCTCAAGAAAATACTTAATTGTATTCAACAACACATCAAACGAATTATACACCACGACCAAGTCACTTTCATCCATAGTATGCAAGGATGGTTCAACATAAGAAACTCAATCAATATAATACACCACATAAACAGATCAAAAGAAAAAAAAAATCACATGATAATCTCTACAGATGAAGAAAATCATTCACCAAAATACAGCACTCTTTCCTGATAAAAACACTTTAAAAGAGAGGACTAGAAGGAAACTTCTTCAACATGATAAAGGGTATATATGAAAAACCCACAACTAACATCATATTCAATGGTGAAATCCTAAGAAATTTCCCTCTAAGATCTGGAACAAGACAAGGATGCCCACTGTCACCTCTCTAACATTGTGTTAGAAGTACTTGCTCAAGCACTCAGGCAAGAAAAAGATATAAAAGTCATCCAAATTGGAAAGGAAGAAGTAAAAATTTCAACATTTGCAGATGACATGATCCTATACCTCAAAGCCCTAAGAAATCTACAATAAAGCTTTAAGGGCATGAGTTCAGTAAAGTGGCAGGTTATAAGACTAATGTGCAAAAATCAGTAGTATTTCTGTATATCAATAATGAGCAATTTGAGGAGGAAATCAAGAAAAAAATCCCATTTACAAAAGCAACTAAAAAAATCAAATACCTAGGAATAAATTTAACTAGAGATGTAAAGGACTTGTACGTAGAAAACTACACAAATGTTAGAAGAAATCAAAGAAGACCTAAATAAATGGAAGAAGATTTCCTGTTCATGGATAGGGAGACTAAACATCATTAAGATATCTATCCTACCCAAACTGATTTACAGATTTAACACAATCCCAATAAAAATTACCACAGCATTTTTTACTGAATTGGAAAAGCTAACTATGAAATTTCTTGGAAGGGCAAGGAGCCCTGAATAGCCAAAGACATTGAAAAAGAAAAACAAAATCGGAAGAATCACGTAGACTACCTGACTTAACAACATACTACAAAGCTATGGTGGTCAAAACTGCATGATATTGGCACAAGGATAGACATACTGACCAATGGAACCAAGTTGAGAGCTGTGATATAGATCCTCGTATATACAGTCCACTAAGCCCACTCAACTTGGAGAGAATGGCCTCTTCAACAAATTGGGCTTGGAGAACTGGATATCCATATCCAAACGATTGAGAGACGAACACCATCTCACACCTTATACAAAAATTAACTCAAGATGGATCAAAGATCTAAATATAAGAGCCAAGACCATAAAGATCTTGGAAAATGTAGGGAAGCAGCTACAAGACCTTGTATTAGGAAATGATTTCTTGAACTTTACACCCAAAGCACAAGCAATGAAAGAAAAAACAGATAAAAGGGACCTCCGAAAAATTAAAAACTTCTGCACCTCAAAGGAGTTTGTCAAGAAAGTGAAAAGGGAGCCTATTCAACAGGAGAAAATAGTTGGTAACCAGATATTTGATAGGAGCCTAATATCCAGCATACATAAGGAAATCCTACACCTCGAAAATAAGAAGACAACCCTTTTAAAAAATGGGAAGTGATTTGAATAGACGTCTCCAAAGAAGAAATACATATGGCTAAAAAGCACATAAAAAGATGCTCAACATCATTAGCTATTAGGGGAATGCAAATCAAAACTACAATGAGATATCATCTTACACCCATTAGACTAGCAGCTATTAAAAAAACAGGACTACAAGTGTTGGAGAGGATGTGGAGGAGTGGGAACCCTTATCCACTGCTGGTGGGAATGCAGAATGGTGCAACCATTGTGGAGGACAGTCTGGCAGTTCCTCAGGAAGCTAACTATAGAACTGTTATATGATCCAGCAATCCTGCTACTGGGTGCATACCCAGAAGAACTGAAAGGACACGAACAGATATACGCACACCAATGTTCATAGTGGCATTATTCACTATTGCCAGAAGATGGGAAGAACCCAAACATTCATCAACAAATGAATGGAAAAGCAAACTCATATATACATACAATGGAAAATTACTCAGCTATAAGAAGTAATGATGCAGTATAAACCCATGGGATAACATGGATGAACCTAGACAACCTTATGTTGAATGAAACAAGCCAGGTGCTGAAAGACAAATATTACATGACCTCACTGATATGAATTAAGCAAATTGAGCACACTCACATAGTAGAGTCTAGAAGATAGGTTTACAAGAGAGAGAAAGGGAGTACAGGGTTGTGAGCCAATGCCCATATGGGCAAAATTTATAAGGTATAAGGGTGCAGTTGTACAGTGGATGGGCATGAGAGTGGTGCAGTGATGCTACTAAGTTGGGCAGTGCTGGCCTGTGAAGGGGCTACGGTGGGAGAGGTTACACTATCCATGGAACTGGGGGAGGGTCGGGGAAGGGAGCAGATGAACTCTGGGGATTTATGGCTATGTGGTTGAAACTACAATGTTGGCAATGTGTATTTTTTTGGCAAATATGGCAGGGGAGGGTTACTGGTTTAGAGTAGTGGATGTGGTGGGCGTGCAGGACAGGGCACACCTGGGGTAGGCTTCCAAGGAGTATGTGAGTGTTCATCCTCTCATAGTGTGTTGTATCAGTAGGAGGAGACCCACACATGAACGGGAAGGTGTTGAACTCCCATCCTGGGGAGTCCTGCTATGTTCTCAAATAAAGGGGCGGGAGTCTCTCGAGAGCATAGGCAGAGCCTAATAGGGGAGGACAGGCTAGTATGTCAAACCCTGAATGTTGCTCCAACTAACTATGAATCTTGCTCTTCAAGGATTGAAGCTTGGTGGTTGTCATGCGCCCTGAGGGGAAAGGAAGGGAGGAATAGAATAGATGGAACATGGGGAATTTTGGGGCGATGGAAGTGTTCTACGTGATGCAATGATGATACAGGCCATGTTAAATTTCATCAAAATTTATAAAAGTGTATGGTCCAAAACGAATACCATAATGTAAATCATTGACCATGGTTAATAGCAATGTTTCAATATTTGTACATCAATTATAACAAATGTACCATCCACATGTAAAATATTAATAGGGGAAAGAGGAAGAGGAGAAGGATGTTGGGTATATGGGAATCCCCTATATTCTATATGTGACTTTTCTGTAATCTAAAGCTTCTTTGAAGATAAAATGAAAAAAGTAAGACACTGGGGGAATAAAACGAAGAAAATGTCACTGTACATACAAGACAACAGATCTTTCACTGATGAAAGACATAACATCAAAATTTATTTTTTTATTTAATTTTTTTTATTATCTCAAATCCTTTTAATGCTTTGTATTTTATTTGTCATTTTTTAAACTATCATTATTATTAAATTTTCTTATCAATTTTATTCAGCTATTTTTTGGTTTCATTTGTGAAGAAGTTTTGGATCACAGAAGGATTACAACTGTGGCAGGGGAGGATCATTGGTGCATGGTGGATGCATGGGAAGAAGTTCACCTGGGGCATACCTATAAGGCATATGAAAGAGTTCAAATGTTCATGGGGCATTGTCTCGGTGTGTGGAGATCCATACAATAACCAAAAGAATATCCAATTCCCATCCTGGGAGTTCTGCTATATTCTCTAATGGAACAGCAAGAATCCCCCAAGTACAGGGGCAGTGACTAGTAAAGGAGGATGGACCATTGATGGGCCCTTGATATTGATGACTGTACTTATGACCCTTTTCTTTTGAAATTGAAACTTAGCCTAGTACTATAGGTTATCCAAGAGTTACCTCCTGAGAGACCCCCTGTTGCTCAAATGTGGCCTCTCTCTAAGTCAAACTCAGCATATAAATGCATTACCCTCCCCCCCCCAAGCATGGGACATGATTCCCAGGGATGAGCCACCCAGGGATTACTACCAAGCACCTACTAGCAATGCAACTGGAAAAAGACCTTGACCAAAAGGGGGAAAGGGTAAAGACAAATGAATTTATATGGCTAAAAGACTTCAAAATGAATTGGGAGGTCATTCCAGAGGTTACACTTATGTACATCTCAGCAGGATCTTATTGACTGCCACAGTAAATACTGCCTCAAATAGCAGGGCTCCTGAGGACTCGAGACATCCAGACACTACATGTAGGGCTGACAGCTCAGGAGTTTCACACCCTGCCAGTGGGCCCTACTTCAGAATTTATGTTCCCCAGTGTGACAGAGTTGGACTCAGTTGTGGTTTCCCTACACATGGCTCTTCTGCCCCTTCTGTTTGAACCCATAGTAAGTGCTAGAGTTGATAGGTATATGTCCAAAAGACTTAAATCTTTGGGCTGCCTATGTGCCAGCTGGGCCCTGAATCTCAACAGAGTTGCAATAGCTACTCTCCAGTTCATTGGACTCACCCAGGACAACTAACAAGGAAATGATGATGGACAACGACCACCCCAAGGAACAGAGACAATCTACAACTGCAAGCAAGATAGTCCCACCCATCTGCCCCATGGGATCCAAGTCCCCTCTCAATTAAAGGCAGAGTGGGCATCACCATCCCATAATCCTCAGGACTGCAGAATGAATGATGGACTAGAGTAGACCTACTGTTATTCTACTATAGACTTACAGTTATTCTAGCAATGAAAGAACTTTTATCATTGATGTGGAGGCAGTAGTTCTGAGGGGAGGGAGAGGGGGAAAATAGGTGTAATATGGGGGCATTTTCGGGACATTGGAATTGTCCTGAATGACATTGCAATGACAGATACAGGCCATTTTATATCTTGTCATAACTTACAAAACAGTGCGGGAGAGATTAAACTATAATGTAAACTATAATCCACATTTAGTGGCAATGTTCCAATATGGATTCATCAATTGTAACAAACGTACCACACTAATGAAGGATGTTGTTAATGTGGTAAAGTGTGGGAGGGGTAGGGAGTGGAGCATATGGGAATCCCCTACATTTTTTATGTATCATTTATGTAATCTAAATATCTTTAAAAAATTAAAAATTAAAAAAATGAAAAAATTAAAAAGCACTATATATCTTACAAGGTTAACGTCAGAAAGGTCTGCACATGTCTAAATGAATAAGACTTTTCATAATTTTAACATGAAGATTTCAGGTCAAATGAAGTGTAACTAACATTAAAAGTAAGGATTGAAAGTAAGTTTTTAGATGGCTACTATGTGATCCCTATCTTGGGCTAAAACATGCACCCACAGAGCTTGAGGGTCACATGGGGTCTATTTTCAAAACTAGAAAGACTTAAGTAAGGGACAATGCACCTGCTCGTTTAATTTAGAATTAAAATATTTTGCATAGGAAAGATGATTTTGTCTTTAATTCAGTGGCACAGGTGCATAATTTCTAGGACAAATGGTTGCTTAATTTTGGAAGCATCGTAATTTGTAAATTCCTGCTCTTATTCCTCAATCCTTAAACTGACTTCAAAAAGAGTATCCCTTAATAAAAATTTAAAAAATAAAAATATATATACTAAAAAAGAAAAGCAAAAAGAAGTTTTAAAAATTAGCCCTTATATATTCATATTTTTTGGTTCTTGCATCAAGTTTTTGTAAGACCACAAAAGAAATAACAGTGATTGCCCATGGGAAGGAAAATAAGTGGTGGGGGGCAGGGGAGGGCATGTGAGAGGAAGACTTCATTGTGTACTTTATTTGGAATTGTGTGAATATATTACACATTCAGAACACTTTTAAAATAAAGTAATTTTCAGAAGAAAATTACTTTTTACTGAAGGCAGAAATCTAATTTATTAAAGGATAATAAATAAATGGTGATGAAGGCTTCTTTATGAATTTCTATTGGCTTCCTTAACAATGTTAAGTTTTCCTTTTTTCATAACTTATTTTAATAAGAAGAAAGTCCATTTTTCCCCCATAGTGTCCTATTTACTGCAAATAATTGGAAACTTTAAATTTTACTAAAATATTATCTGCCTGGGGAAGCGGCTGTGGCTCAATCAGTAGGGCTCCCGTTTACCATATGGGAGGCCCCGGGTTCGGTTCCCGGGGCCTCCTGGTGAAGGCAAGCCCGCCCGCACGGCGTGGTTAGCTGACCCAGCGAGCACAAGCAACAAGGGGGGGATAAATGAATAAATAAATAAAATCTTAAAAAAAATAAAAAATAAAAAAATATTATCTGCCTGAAATTGTTCACTATTTATTTACTACCGAAACAAACTCCCCAAATACTTGAAGATAAATCCTATGTGCTCTTAAATAGTGTTGCCATTTTGTAATTAGGATAAGCGCCATTTGTTTCCCCAAAGATGGACTACTTTGTTCTTAACTATTAAAGTAATATTGCTGACTGTAGCAATATTCACAGAAAAATGTGAATATACAGAAAAGCACCAAGAAAAATATTGTATCACCTATAATTCAGAATACCAAGGACAACAACTAGCTATTCTGTTGTATTCACTTCCAGTCTTTTATAAACAACGGCAGCCTCAGAGTTCATAGATGTTTGGCTCTGAACCAAACAAAGGTTAAGAACTACTTTCTAATAGTTGTAAATACTGCTTTCTAAAATACTTTCATTTTAACGATATATCATTTTAATGAAAAATTTTAATATCATTACATATTCTACTACATCAAATAATTAGATGCATACCATTATATGTAATTCTCTATTGTTGAATATTGAGGATTATTTTTATTCCTCTAATTTTTCTATTATAAACACCGCATTATTAACATTTTCCAAACCTGTTTTTACCATTTAGATTTTGTTAATCTTCAGTAGGTAATAAACTACATTTTCCCCATAATTTATGCAGTATTTCCTTTATTGAACAACCACCAATGTACTTAACCACTCTATTTATGATTTTGACAATTTTAATACTGTCTCCCCCAAGTTTTCCTACTATCCCAGTTTTTCTTATTAGTTTGCATGCTTCCAGAAGACCTGGAGCACATCCCACTCATTTATTCTCAACCGAGCCCACGACAGGGCCTTGCAGATACTAGGTGCTCAATAATATGACTAGCTGCTTGAGGAATAAGCAAAGTCAAGAATGCTCATCTTTTTTAGGCCAACCCTTTTATCTGATGACTCTTATCTAGGGTTACACAGATATCACCAAAAGGACATGCATCAAGGTGTTCTGTTTTTACCAGTTTCATATAAGTCAGGGTTAGTATGTTTTGGTTTGTTTCTAGTATCTTCCTTGAAGTTAGTTGTTATTTTTCTCACCAACTATGTCTTTAGCAACACAGTCCTACCATCATTATAAATCAATTTTCTGTTATCAGAAAATTCTTGATCACCCTCACTCAATGTCCTTAATTTTATCATTAAAATTTGGATCTTTTAACCTTAAATACATTTTCCTATGTCAAAGCTTAATTGCCACATTACTATCCACTCAGATGAATTTATAAACTCTTCCTGTAGTTTCTTCCATGAGTATTTATGTATAATTTATATAAAAAGTACACTAGAACATAAGCCTTTAAACAGAAGTAAAATGACTTCTTACGTCTATTAATCCTCTCCTTGGAGTATGCACTGTTATCATAGCAGCACTGTCCAACATGAAAGTAATCTTATAGTTTGCATTTGTGCTCACTCCCAGCTCCTACAAACACAAATATTCATGTGATTAATAATGTGGAAAATCCCAGGATTTCTGAAGAATCCAGCTGCCATTTCCCAGCAATGCCAACTTTCCACCGTATTGGCTACCACACGTTTCTAAATATCTAGCAAGTATTTTAGTTTCATTTAGCTAAGTCAATAAATACTAGTCCAAGGAAAATAAACTAGAAACGGTTTACTTCCTAGTTTACATCATCCCTTTAAGTATTACACATCATATCAAAAGAAGGAAAAGAAAGCATTACAGTAAAATGGGGAAAAAGAGAGAAAGGAGAAGCTTTCCAGTACATTTGAGTCAAAAGACTTAGGTAATCAATACAATTCACCATTAAGCAATCTTTAAACACACCTACTCCTGATGTTGGTATTTGTTTATCTAACGGGCTCTCCAATGAGAATGAAATTAATTCAAGTCCTAGAACTTCTAACAAAGACAAATGCGGTACCATAATATTTTTTTAATGGATTGTTTTCTAACACTTACTTTCATTTTAGCTTCAATCCACTTCATATTTGTTGCAGCTAAAATATGAGGAATGATAATACAATACATATGAAAAGCTTGAATTTCATTAAAAAAATATTTCTTTTGAATAAATAAATTCATTTTCTAAGCAAGACTAAAAGTTTCAATGCATCACAAATAACAGTCCCTAGCATAATAGTGGTAATTTTCTTTTGAATATTTATAAAAATAAATTTATTTTAGCATGACTTTAAGAAAGAATAAAATTTAAACAACTTTTATCCATAAGATTTAGTAACCAATGCTCAACAGAACTTTGAACCTGGGAAATTTATAAATCAAGACTCAAATTCCCTTTAAGAAAATAGCCCTGCCACACTATTCTTATCAACTCCAAATTTAACCTTAAAACTAGCTAGGTCCAATGAAAATTAAAACTCTGTCAGGCTCAACAAACTTAGTGCCCACTCAGTCAAGCATCCTTTAACAAGGTATCTGAGAAAACTAAATTCATAAACTGTACCTATGTTAAGTTTCTGCTTATTGTCAGACATTAACCAGTTTTTACCAAGTAAACAGTTTTAAAATGAAGTGGTTCAGTTACTTAAATATGTATTTTTTAAGGCAAAAAATATACCTGACTTCTTAAAATAAAAATCTTGAGCAAAAACACACGAAATACACCATATATGCAAAATTGGTCATGCTAAAACTTTAAGAAATTGATATATGTACAGTGAAAACATGATAGGGAAAAGCTTAATTTTTTTTACACTCAGTCTATTTTGTTTCTGTAATTCCCAGATGAAAACTAAAAAGACTTCTGGCTAATAAAAATAGTTTCCAATTATTAAAGTAACTAAACTATTAAATGTCAGACATGGAGCTAGTTGCTACACTGGTATTTTTATTCTTACAACTCCCCTGAAATATAAGTTTAGTTATCTTCATTTTTCAGATGAAGAAACTAAAGTTCAGAACGTTTAGGTGATCTGTGCAGTGTCACATAGCAAGGGCAGAACCAGAATTAAAACCTGAGTCTATTTAGCTCCAAAGTAAAGTGCCCTTTTTCAAAATACTACCATGAAAAAAATAACATAATATATAAAAAATAATGTTTTAAATATATTTTTTAAAGGTCTCTGGATTTCTAAACCTATTTTAATAACATTTAGAGGATAAAGTTTTTTTCAAATGTCATCTCAGATGTCAAAGCTGTTGAACAAAAAGTTGCTTTCCAGGAAACTTTTGTCCTCTTATCTTATTAAACCATAAAATTGTCATATTTTAACTATGAATTTAGTATTAAATTCCACTGAAGAATGGAAATACTCTGATTATAAGGAAAAGTACAAAGGAAATTTACAGATTGCAGTAACAACTATGTGGCTTTCTCATTAAAGACTTAGCACAATTAAATGTAAAATCTTTTCATTGATGGGTTTATATTTAATTCACACTTAGGCTAGCTTTTCTCTGCTTATAACATTGCCAAGGGGCAACTTAAAATGTTTGAGGGGAGGATGTAAACCAATGTGTTGCTTCCTTTTTCAAAAATACTCTTGCTACAAAAAAAATGTCAGTTCAACTAAACAATGTGCTTATAATGCAGTCGGGTTTATTTTTTTGAAGCAGACTCATTATTTTACCACAGACCTAAATCTTGGAATGGTCCAGACACCACAATTTGAGTAATACCACTTTAACCTATATATTAATTTTTTCTTAAGTAGATTCATATTGCTTTTATTTCTGAAGAACTACATCACTGTGATTTTTTAAAACATCTTTCTCCAGGTGTTTTGAAACTGGAGTAAAGGAAGAAAGGAGACAGCAACAATATCCTGAAGTGTCAAGAATTCTACAATAAAGATCTAAAAGAGATGTTCCTAATAAGGGTGAAGCCATTGTAAAAATAAGGCCATTTTTATTCAGACACTAGAATCTCCTCTCTTCCTACACTTAATTATCTCAGTGATATCTGGCAAATTGTGATTCAAGAAAATGAAACACGTTTCATGCAAAATTTGCTAAAAAAATAGAGAATGTATCATTTTTAAACACAGGTCATTCTAAGCCCTATTTCATAAAAAGCAAATAACACAAGAAACATCCTTACTTCCAAGGAGATCTAAACAAAAAATAGAGCTTACACCAAATAACAATGTCATAATCCTCATATGCAGATGTTAGGAATTCATGAAGATATGGCCGCATTAGTTCTACCCCAGTCTCTGCACAAGACCTATGATCTAAAAGAAAATCAATCAATAGATGATCATTAGTTTATTATCTCGGACAAGTACCTAATTACCAATAAAACTTATGAAATGTAATATAAACACTCAATTGCAAACTGCTTCAGACTGAATTATATTGGTTGAGAAAGAGACGTCCTCCAAAGTACACACTTTACTATCCTTGTGATCTAATTTTAGTTGATCAGGGTTGCTCAATTTGCAAAAAGCAATATCCGAATCAGGCTTATATAGCAAATTATAAAATTTTTCTCATCAAATCAATAAAGTATAGATGTTATTTTAAGTTAATGAAAAATAAACTAGGGCCAGCTATATGCATTTTTGCCATTCCCCTTCCAGATGTAAAAACATCTCACCAAAATGACCTCAAAAAAAAAAAGAGAAAAAAATACAAAACTAAAGATTTAAAAATATACAAAAAGAAAAATAAAAAAAAAAATAAAAAAAAAACAAGCTCAATTAATTTAATAATTAGTTAAATCTTAAAGTAAGTGTACATTAACTTACGACATATGTTTAAAGCTTAAAATTATAGGTAAATAAGTTCATTCTAAAATCGGGAGTTAACCAGTTATTCCTTGGCAATCTTTACATCTTTCCTTGGCAAGAAATGAACATCTTTCTTTTTTGGTTGACGTGAGAAATTTTAAATTCAAGAATCTACCCTGAACATAATTCAACAGAAAACCATGGATAAAATATCTAAAATAATTTTTAAATATTTCCCATGAAAATTTAAGTGTTAATCAATGGGGAATGACTTGGTTAAATATGATGCATCCATAAACCAAAATACTGTGTTGCCAAAGAAATATATATATACATATACACACACCCATTGCTGAAGAATATTTAATGACTGAGAAAATGTTCAATATATCATTAAGGAAAAGGTAAAAAGCAGATACATTCAAACATCCTGGAAGATATACATCAAAATATTAAAGAGTGGTCATTTTTGAGTCTTGGGATTGGATTAGTTCTTTTGTTGCTTATCTGTATTTTCGAAAATGAATGATTTACTTTTATAATAATAAAAAAGATGCCAAATATTTCATGTGAATTCTGCGTTGCTGGGAAAAATCAAACAAAAGAAAAAAAAAGTTTTTGTGGGGAAAAGAAGATGAAAAGCATTATTAGCAGACTTACCAAATAATGTATAATCAACATCTAATACCAAAAGCTTTTTCCCTTCCCTAGGAGGATTCAAAATTTCCACTTTGTACTCTTTAACTCGGCGAGAAATTTTCAAGAGGTTTTCTTCCCTAATGGAAAAAAATAAAATCAGATGGAAACATTCACTTTTTTTCACATTAAAACCATTTTTCTTCAAGAGTGGAAAGCACTCACCTATTTTCTACTTCAACTACTTCATCTTCAATATCAAAGTCGTTGACGACATCATCATTGTCAGGCGGCGGACCTAAAACATCTTCCTATTAAGAAGAAAAGAAGCTTTGTTTTATATTATCTTAAACACCACAAAAATATGCAGAGCATAAAAATCAAGTCAGAGGTACAGTCTGAGTTGAAAAATATTTCAAACACACACTGTGGAAAAATTTCCACAATTAGTAATTTGTTTTATAGGTCCACTGGGCAGATTTAACATGTTAAATTTGAACATTTGAGCTACTTCTATCCTTATGGCTGACTACATACTACAAAGTTCCCCAGTATTCATTTTCTGCAATTAATACCACATTCACTGTGCAGCTTTTATTTTTCATTGATTGCTAATCTGACAATTTTACCATGATAAAAACTATGATTCAACAGTGCATATAAACCATAATATCTTCAAAGGGACAAATGGTAACAAAAGTAAACATTTACCAAGCTCTCCTCACGAGTTCCCATCATCATGATTTTAGTATTTGGTTTCAGTTTGAGAGCTCCAAGCTTAACATCATTTTCTGCAGGTTTGCCTACAATACAAGCAAATGACTGTTTTCTCACTAACATCAGATGCTGGTTGCACTATTCCAACATACAAAACCCTAACATTAAAATGTTTGGTACAGATTCCACAGCAGTTTTGTATTCTTTTTTTCTCCTTAAATTATCAAATTATTACTGCTTAATTAATATCTAAGACAGCAAAAAATAGTAAATAATATAAGAGTTGTTTCCCCACCAACTCTATCCTAGAGGAATACCTTTAACTAACTAAACAAAATAAATTCAGTTTTGTTTTGTTACTCAAGATTTAGATAGTCCTTTTCCAGAAACCCCTAAAAATTGAGTGCCTAAGAAAAGACTGCAGATTTATTGCTACTCAAAACTCACCTTTCAAAGATATGCCAAACATCTGCCTATAGTTTGTAAATACCATTATTTTCAAAACAGAAAGTATAATTTGGTGAGAGTATAGGCCCAAGCTATAATGAAAAAGCTATGCTAGAAGGTAAACATCAGAAAATAAATTACACTAGTTTCATGTGGAACTTCTGCGTCAAAGGTTTAACAAGTGAATACCATCTGACAGAGGAATCAAACATAATCTTAATAGTAGTGGTATTTTCAAGGAACATTAATATTTCTATTCTCATTTAATATTAATATTAAATATTATTAAGTTTAATATTCTTATTTAATATTATTTTTACCACTGAAACAATTTTAGGAATATCTCTCTCAAAGAAATCTCCAAGGGAAAAGACTTAAAAAAGAAAACAAGACATTACAGCAAATATAAAAATTCATGACTATATCAATGAAAAAACTGGGAATGGGGAGAGAGAATTACCTTTAACTTTGAGTCCAAGTAACTTCTGGCGTTCTGGCAGCACTCCTGTAAGGGTCTTGAGAAACTGTTTAAGGTCTAGCACAGTATCGTCTTCTGAAAGTGTAGTCACTGAATATTCCTGTCCACCCCATTTTATGATGAGAGGAAGAGCCATCCTTTAACATATGATGAAACACAGCTTTCAATCAGGAAAAAACCCTAGAAAGGAAGGTATATGCAAATAAACAAGTTAAAATAAATACATCGAAGATATATCCAAATGCATTACTTTAAATTTTGTCAGCATGTGCCATTTGAGTTTTATTTTGCAATTTTATGGTAGAGAAACAGGATTCCCTCCTTATAGTGCTACCAGAATGCCAAAAGGTATCAGGACTCAGAGTTAAAGGCAATTCCCCCTACTCTAGCAATCTTCGGCTTAGAGTTACTATTTCCTAATACTCTATCAGATTCTTGCTGTTCTACGGGAAAGGTGCAATAATGAGGCACCAATCCTTCCAGCTCTATTTGATCAGCTATACGCTACAGGAAAGTTAAATACCATCAATGTTCATTTAACACTTGAGAGTGCAGAATAGTCTTTAAGTGCACAGACTCTGGAGGTAGACTACCTGGGGTCAGACCTTGTTCTCCCACTAATTAGCTATCTGACCTTGAGAAGTTACCTGATGTCCTAGTGAGTAGGTTTCCTTGTCTGTAATGAGGGATGATAATACTACATACTTTATGGGGTTCATAGGAGGATTAAATTAGATAATATTTATAAATCACATAGTGCCTGGCACATAGTAAACACTATATAATTAAGTGTTGGTTAAATTTAAAATAAAATAAAATTTAAAATAAAAAAATACCTGAAAGCCAATTATGTTCTGTTCTAAATAGTAGTCATTATTTGTTCCATATTTGATGAATTGCATAATTTTTTATACAATCTCATTTAATCCTCATTTAAACAAGGCTGGGGAAGCAGATGTGGCTCAAGCAACTGGGCTCCCGTCTACCGTATAGGAGGTCCAGGGTTCAATGCCCAGGGCCTCCTGGTGAAAAGCAAGCTGGCCCACGAGTTAAGCTGGCCCGAGCAGAGAGCTGGCCCACGTGGAGTGCTGGCCCTTGGCAGGAGTACTGGCTCACGTGGGAGTGCTGGCCCGCACACAGAGATGGCGCAGCAAGATGACACAACAAAAAGAGACACAGAAGAGAGACAATGAGAGACACAGCAGGCTGGGGAGCTGAGATGGTGCAAGAGATTGAGCAGCCTCTCTCCACTCTGGAAGGTCCCAGGATTGGTTCCTGGTGCCGCCAAAAGAGAAGACAAGCAGACACAGAAGAACACACAGAGAGCGGACAGAGAGTGCAAAACAATGAGGGGTGTGTGTGGGGGAGAAATAAATGAATAAATAAATCTTAAAAAGCAAAACAAAACAATAACAAGGCTGTAAGATAAGAGTTTCCCCTCCTTTACAATTAAAGAAACTGGAGATCAGACAGGCTATATATTCTGCTCATAGACACAAAACTAGTAAAAGAACCAGGTCTTCTGACTAAATCTCATGGTTCTTCTACTCCACAAGTATCTCTCTTGAATTGTACCTACAGGAATTAAGGCATCAAAGATCAGTAAATACAAAACTCACAACCACAGATGTAAGCACACAAAGAGTATACAGCAGCTGCTAGCTACTCTTAACAATAACATATAGTTTCTTCCTCCATAAAGTTTTCTACAAATTTCTGTAAGTTTGTTCTTTCACAGTTCAGAGGAGATTTTCTAATCTTGAAGTACTGGCATTTCCAAATACTTTCACTTATTTAATAACACATTTGATTGCATTCTTCATTTATTAAGACAGCACATTGGGAATCTATGATATGCAAAAATATTTGGAAATGTGTCTTCAACGGGGCCCATTAGTAGAATAGGGCACATAAGTTTCTTTATATTCACTCTATGTTTACAATCTGCTCCTGAAAATTTAAAGCCAGTGTGGTAATTTAGTGCAATGTATTCAATTTTACAGAGAACTTGTTCCAACAAATATTATGATCCTCAATAAACAAGCCAAATGGACCTTCTAAGTCAAATACTCAGGTTTAAATACTTTTTTTTTCCTGTGAGAGGTGGGAATAAAATAATTTACAGGAGCTAGCAATGTAACCAGCACTAAAAACAGTATATGGTGTGAGGGGCAGAACAGAGTTTAGAGGTCACTAAGTTATTTCACCTCTAGGCCAGCGGTTTTCAAAGTGTGATCCTTGTACTAGGAGCATTGGCATGACCTAAGAACTTATTAGAAATGTAACTGGGAATGGAGGGAGAGGACCTAGCAATTTGTATTTTAACAAGCCCCATAGGTGATTCTGATGCATGCTAAAATTTGAGAGCTACCACTCTAGGTGCTTCCATTTTCTGTCATAAAAGAAAATGTGCCAGATGGCACGGGATCTACATGCTTAGTAAAGCAGTATACAAATGTTATAAATTACCTGCGCCACAAGTAGGCACTTCAAGTTACAACTGATGGAAAGGAGCAAGAATAACAAAATAAACATTTTAAATACATAAGACTTTTTCAAAAAGTCATTTCTTCAGCAGTCAGACCATTCACACCAATGGAGCACCACAATACAAATATATGAGTCATTTTATGTTGTTTTCACATTTAACCTTCTTCACTAATCCAGTATTTTATGTCATGTTGGACCCTATCATACCTACAAATTTCAAGAATTACTTGGAGTGGGGCAGGCAATCAAACCTAAACAAGTAAACAATAAGCAAACCACCCAGGCTTACATCTTACATCTTGCCAGAACACATCTTTATGGTAAAACTAGTCAAGAACAGCCGTTTGGGTTCCAGTTTCTCTTCTGCCTAATATAATATGTGACTTTGCCTAGTTAATTCCTCAATTCCTACCTCTGGGCCTCAATCCTCTCATCCACGAGTTTATTAATAATTACTTGACAAGAAAAGTGGAAGGGCTGAGATAACAGGTGTAACAGCACTTTATAAACTGTGAAGAACAATACAAATGGTGGTGGTAGACTAATGATAGCATGCTAAACAACTTAATTTTCCCAATCCCAAACTAACGACCATTGTTCTCATTTTACAGATTAGAAAACTGAGAAAAGAAACTTAAAAAATTGCCCAAGACAACAGAACTAGAATGTGGCAAACGGAGAAACTTAACAGTAATTGCAGCAAAAGTAACATCGTAAGAAATGACGGGGCCGGGGGGGGGGGCGGGGGGGAGCTTTTCGAAAAGCCTAGTAAAAGGTAACTGTGAAGTATTGTTAACTCCTGGCCAGGAGTGCAGAGAAGCAGCAACTGCGAGGTGGTGCAGTGGCGAGAGCTATACGAAGTGACGAGCATGGGGCAGCCTCAGAAGGCAGTAGCAGAGAAAAGGGTGAGTGAGGGGGAGAAATGGAGAAACCCGAGGAGAGAGGAATGAAGTCTGGGGACGCAGAACCCACTGTGGCGCGGGAAGCTATAGACACAGCAAGAAGGCCGGATGAGAGGGCGGCGGCCCCGCGACAAGCTGGCTGGGCCAGGCGCCTGGGTGGCGGATTAAGACACGACCCCGGGCGTCCAGAAACGGCCCCCAGTCCGCCGCGGCTGGCCACAGTGGAGGATACGCAGCGAAGAAAGTAAATACCCCAGCCCCAACAGGATCTCTGCGGGTAGCGAGCTGGGGTTCTCCGCGTCCCCTCACCTGGAGCGCGGCAGAACCGGCCGCACCGGACGCAGGAACCCGCCGCAGCGGAACCTAAGGCGACCGGAAGTGAAGAACGGGGACCGGAACCGGCAGGCGAACCGGAAGTTAGTGGTTTGAGAAGGAAACGCACTGGGCACGGGGCCAGACGGCTGCTTCCCTTGTTTCTCTTTGAGTGCTAATCCCAGATAGCTTCCGTCAGGGATCTCTACACGACGACTAAGAAGCCAGACCTTTCAAAAACTGTGACCGCTGTGCAGATGCCCGCCATCCGGGACTGACCGCTAGATCGCGCCGGCCTGGCGCATGCGCCTGTTAGTGGTCTCAGCCTGAGAAAGGCGCTTGCTTAGGGGTGTGACGTCTCAAGTATTGTTTCGCCGAACTCGGAGCTGTGTCGGGGGCGGTACGTTGCTTTCCCCAGGTGTCCTGAGATCTTCGTGGGACACGGGACTCCTGCGGCTTTATCGTGTTCCGAATGAAGTCTGAAAGGTGACCTTTACGGACTGAAGACTTAAGCCCCCCTCCTTGGCCCCAGGGGCCACCAATACTAGTAATTTCGGGGATTTAAGATTGTACTCATTTTACACCACCCAAAGGGAAACTGAGGAGCATCGGGAAAGGGAAGGGGCAAGCCTAGGTGACTCAGAGAGTCAAGGAAGCAAATCTCAATATGAGAGCTGCGCTCGAGATTAGTAAAGTCTTGTACAGTATTGTATCGTATTTCCACCCTCCCTTCCCCACCTCCACTCCAGCTTCTTTCTTAATGCGAAGAAAACCAATTACAAATCCTGGCAAAAGAATTGAGGAGTTTAGTAATTCAGAGCAGATCCATACGGTGAACTCCCAACGCACACCACTTGATCCTATAAAAATTGACCGTTAGATTGGTGTATATGGTGTCAAATAAAACAGGTTTTAAAAAAGAAGAGAAAAATCCAGAATTAAAATAGTTTGTACAAAAATCACATCAGCAATCCAGCCAAAAAGACTGGCAAAACACAAGGAACCTGGGCTCCAAGAGTGAATCATAATTTTCTTTCAGCCCAATCTCTTTTCCTAATTTTGTTCACCTGCTAAATAACTGCTTTGGCTACTTTGTATTTTTATACTTGTGATTAGAGAAGCTTGTTTTTGTTAGTTACCGAGGTCAAATAAAACATGGTTAAACTTCACTAATTTTGCCATAAGCAACAGTATTCATAAAGATGATCTTTATTTTATTTATTTTATTCGTGTAGTAAGTTAATTTACAAATACATCCAATATGCTATATGACTTTAACAGAGGATGATCTGTATTTCAGGATTGAGCTTCTTAAAATGCTCCTCTTCATAGCTGTTTCCTGGATGAACTAAAACAGCCTTATTTCTTAAGCAGTTGGTGCCTTACTATAAAGAAAGGTGCGGCAAATCCAGATCCAAAATACAAAGTCATCATAACTAGTAACCGTCACTTATTTTCCACCGAAAAGGGCAAATTCTTCCCTGGACCTTCCTCATAGTGGCTTCTACGGACCACAGAGGTTGTGAACCTTCGGATGCTCTGCCCCAACATGGGGCTGTTGGAGGCTCTGGGAAAAGCACAGAGACCCAAGGCAGAAGAAATGACGACACCGACTCCTTAAGCTCTCACGACCTTGTCAAGATGATCTTTAAATAAGAGAATAGCCAGGTTACAAACGGTCTGATAATTTAGCTATTATTAGAGTGTAGATAATTTAATAATTGCCAAGTGCTTTTCAATTGTATTTCTCAGAGATTAAGGGTAGCAGATTATTTTGGACAAATGTTCCATCTAACAGGTAATTTCAAGTTATGTTATGCCCAAGTCTCAGTTCCTCTAAATTCATTTCTATTAAGCTAAATATTCATGAAACAAGCATTAAGCAAGGAAACTCAAGCAGTGGATTGAAAGATATTATTGAATAAAGAAGCTGGACTCTTAGGAAAACTAGTAATAAATACAGACTGCACCTTGGGAAAGACTCAACAGGAACTCAGAATTGCCAATAGGAAGACAAAAATTAAGCTTCTGCCTCCTTCCATTGCTCTTTTGAGCCTCTCTTCTAATTCATGGAGGAAAATACACTGTGCCTCACTCATACCCCTCTACAGCAGCTCAAGATGCCTAGGAGTTCATCCCTAGGGTTTAGATAGTTTTTCAGGTCCTAGAGACTAAAAGAAATATAGAACCAGTTTCACAAAATCAGATAATCTGTTGATGACACTATGACCATATTTGGATAGGAAGACAAAAGGACATACTTGCAACCTGGGCCAGAAATCCACCTCTACCCCACTTTTTTTTTGTTTGTTTGTTTTTGTTTTCTTTTTTGTCTACCCCACTTTTATCTTGATTTCCCCCAGACATTCTTACCTTTTTCTCTCCAGGCCATTTTCTTCCTCTGACCACTGCCTTCCCTTGCCCAACTCAGATCTTTCATAAACCTTTCCCTCTCCTCTCAATTGTAAGACAAAACCTTCTTCCCCCTTCACTATAGCACTTTGTTTCTCTTTCTAATACCTACTACCTTGCTTTTTGCCTGCAATAAGGGAGCTGAAAATGATTGGAGAAAATCTGCCCCACAAAATAGACCTTTTCAGGCTCTTTACTACCTTTCTCTATTCAGATTCTTTTTCCTAAATGGCTTTTTAAAACCTCTACTATCTTCATACCTCAGCCCTTAAAATTTACATCGTTGCTCTGCAGATGACATTGCCCCATATTTTGCTAAGAAAATAGAAGACTTCAAAGAGTAATTGCCTCAACTTCAAACTTCTAAATCTACAAACCAACCTATATCTGCAGGCATCCTCACTTCTTTTACATCTGTTACAATTGAGGCAGTTTGCTTCTACTTGAAGCCAATCCTTGTGTTTATGCTCTGTCGTCCTCCTCCAGAAGCTTCCTGTAAATAAATTCAGTATCCCCTTTCTTGCTCTTGTATTTTTACCGCTTTCTCTCTCCTGGGCTCATTCCCATCGATTATAAACATGCCGTGATATCTCCCCACCCTAAGTACTCCCACCCCTTTCCTTTCACAGTTGGATATTTCAAAACATTATTTACAATTGCCTAAACTTGACACAATCTGTAATTGTGTTTTTTGTTAAGATATTTTTCAGTGACCCTCTCCCCCACTAAACTGTAAGCTTTATTCACCATTTTTATCTCAGGCTAAAGTATGTACTCAATAAAGAAGTAGTGACTAAGTGGATGAAAAGAATGTTTAATAAAAGCAGAGTATATAATACTACAATATGGTCAATTAATTATTCCTTTATCATATGGCTAATACTGATGCATAGAAAAGGTCAGAAATCACATATACCAAAGTGTCAATAGTTAATGTCATCATAGGACACCTTCAGAAAATATTTGTTGAATGAATGAAATTGGTCTAATAGCATCATTGAACAGGTGATTTTGATCTTGTATTTTTCTATATTTGAATTTTTACTATTCTGTATTTTTTTAGTAATTAAGAAATTCTCAATCTTTTAAGGAATTAAAACAATACAGCTATATCTTTACCACAGATAACTTTTATCCTTGCACATTCTTTCTATGCTTTATATGCATATGTACATGTGTAGTTTAAATGGTATTTTCTTAAAACATTGTTTTAAAATAATTGTAAATTCACAGGAGGTTGCAAAAAGACTATACAGAGGTTCTGTGTACCCTTGAACCAGTTTTTCCCAATGATTACATCACACACACACACACACAATTTCAAATGAAGGAACCGACATTGATATGATGTATATATGTATGTGTAGTTCTATGCCATTTTAACACATGTAGATTTGTGTCATTACCACCATAATCAAGATACAGAACATTCCATCACCACAAAGGGATCTTCTGTGCTATCCAGTTATAGTCACACTCAACCCCATTCCCCCCACCACAAATTCACCTCTAACCCCGACCACCACTAATCTTTGTAAATATAATTTTGTAATTTCCAGGATATTATATAAATGGAATTATATACTATGTGACTTTTCAGCTTGGTGTTTTTTTACTCAGTTTAAGGCCTTTGAGGTCCATTCAAGCTGTTGTGTATATCAGTAGTTCATTTCTTTTTATTGCTGAATAGGATTTCATGGTATGGATGTACCACAATTTGTCTAACCATTCACCTGTTGGGGGACATTTTGGTTGTTTCCAGTTTGGGGTTTTTACAAATAAAGTAGACCATTTACATAATAATGTAATAATTGATGTGCTAAGGCTTAAGTCTACCATTTTGTTTTTTGTTTTCTGTTTATTCCATTATTGGTTTCTCAATTTTCCTTTGCCTGATTTCCTGTTGTTTACTTGAACGTGGTTTTAGAATTCCATTTTGATCCATCTATAGTATTTTTGAGTATACCTCTTTGAATAGAATTTTTAGTGGTTCCTCTAGTTATTACACTTATATGCATAACTTAGAGTCTACTGCTGACATTTTACCTGTTCAAGTGAAGTGTAGAAACTTTACCTCTTTTTAAGTTCTTTCATGCTCCCCAGTTTATAATATAATTGTCTTAAATATTACCTCTACATACATTGAGGACCACATCAAACTGTTAAAATTTTTACTTCAATCATCAAACACAATTTCGAAAACTCAAGAGGAAAGGAAAGTGTATTGCATTTATCCATATTTTTACTGTTTCCATTATTCTTTAATCCTGATTTTCTAAGATTCCTTCGTTTATCATTTCTGTTTAGAGAACTATTTTTGCCCATTCTTTTATGGTATGTCTGCTGGTAACAAATTCTCTTAATTTTCCTTCGTTTGAGAATATCTTAGTTTCCCTTTCATTCCTGAAGAGTATTTTCACTGAAAATGGAATTATGGGTTGGCAATTCTTTTATTATGGCACTTGAAATATGTGCTGTTTCCTTCTGGCCTCCATCACTTCCAAAAAGGAATCTGTTATCATTTGCATTGTTTTTCTCCTATAAGTAAGCTGTTGTTTCTTTCTTGCAGCTTTCAAGATTTTTTTCTTTGACTTTAGTTTTCAAAGTTTTGACTTTAATGTGTCTTGATAGGGATTTATTTGGATTTACCCTGTTTGTGGTTCTCACATCTTCATAAACCTTGATGTGTATATGTTTTGTCAAAATGGCAAAATTTTAGCCATTATTCCTTTAAATGCTTTTTCAGTTCCACTCTCTTTCTCCTCTTCTTCTGGGACTCCAGTGTTAGATCTTTTTTTGTAGACCACAGGTCCCTGAGCCTCTGTTCACTCCCCCCCCCCAGTCTGTTTTCTCTTTGTTGTTCTGACTGGATACTTTTATTGTTCTATTTTCAAGTTCACTGATTCTTTGCTCTCTCCCCTCTGTTCTTTTCCTGGGTCCATCCATTGTTTTTTGTTTTGTTTTGTTTTGGATATTGCATTTTCCAGTGCTAACATCTCCATTTGTTTCTACTTTATATCTTTTATTTCTTTGCCAAGCTTGGTATTTTTAAAAACTTGTTTCAGGTATGTTTTTAATTGCTTGTTGAAGCATTTTTATTATGATTGCTTTAAAATTCTTGTCAGGGAATTCCAACATCTGTCTTATATTGGTTGAGATTTTCCTGGTTATTGGTATGATGAGCACTCTTCTATGTATCCTAGACATTTTTGGTATTAATATTATTTGACTCTGGATCTTGTTTAACTTCTGTTTTAGCAGGCCTCCTCTGCCAGCAGGTGAAGAGAGATGCCCCTCATAACTGGCTGGATGGGAAGTGGGGTGGGAAATTCCAACCTCCTTTAGTCTCCTTTGATACACCAAGTTATGGGAAAGAGCACCTCGTTACTTCTTGGCAAGGATAGGAATTCAGGCTCCCCATTAGGCCTCTGCTTACACCACATTGGCTAGGAGAGAGAAGGGTGTCTCATTACTACAGGGAGAAGGAGGGGGCAGACTAATTACCATTGGAAGATGGAAAAAGTTCTACTTCCCTCTCAGCCTTCTCCAGTGCCATACCAGCAAAAGGTTTGGGGTGCCTCTTTACAGCCTGGCAAGGGTGAAATTTAGGCCTCCCATTCAGCCATAGAGAAATAGACATCTCTACAATAAAACTGGAGATTTCAACAAGCCACTCAAATCAATAGAGCAATTAGACAGATGATCAACAAGGAAACAGAGTACTTGAACAATATAATAAATGATCTGTACCTACAGACATGTATAGAACATAGCACCCCAAATCAGCAGGTTATACATTCTTCTCAAGTGCGCATGGATCTTTCTCCAGGACAGACTATGTGTTGGGCCACAACATGGCTCTCATTAAATTTCAAGAGGATTGAAATTATATGAAGCCCCTTCTCTAATTATAATGTAATGAAGATGGAAATCAATAATAGGTGGGAAAGGGGAAAATTTACAAATATATGGTGGCTAAACAACATGCTCAATCAGTGGGTCAAAGAGGAAATTGCAAGAGAATTTAGGAGATATCTCCAGACAAATGAAAACTGGAACACAACTTATCAAAACGTATGGGATACAGTGAAGGATGTGCTGAGAGGGAAATTTATAGCACCAAACGCCTATATTTAAAAAGAAGAAAGCTAAAATCAAAGATCTAACTGGACAACTGGAGAAACTAGAAAAAGAACAGCAGACCAATCCCAAAGCAAGCAGAAAGAAAAAGGAAAGAAAGAAAAGAAAGAAAGGAAAGAAGGAAGGGAAAGAAGAAAAGGAAGGAAAGGAAGGGAGGGAGGGAGGAAGGAAGAAAGGAAGAAAACTGAGACAAGAAAAAAAAATAGAGAAAACCAACAAAACCAAAAGTTGGTTCTTTGAGAAAATCAATAAAATTGACAAATCCTTAACAAGACTTTAAAAAAAAGAGAGAGAGAAAGAGAGAATATTCAAATAAATAAAATCAGGAATGAAAGGGGTACATTACAACTGACTCCACAGAAATATAAAGGATCATAAGAGGATGTTTTGAGAAACTGTATGCCAACAAATTATACAACATGAATGAAATGGATAAATTCCTAGAAATGCACAACCTAAATTGACACTACAAGAAATACAGGAACTCAACAAACCAGTCACAAATAAAGAGATTAAATTAGTCATCAAAAATCTTCCAACAAGGAAAAATCCATGACCATATAGCTTCACAGGTGAATTCTACTAAACATTTCAAGAACTAATATCAATCCTGTTTAAACTCTTTGAAAAAATTTAAAAGGAAGGAAAATTACCCAACATATTTTATGAAGGCAACATCACCCTGATACCAAAACCATATAAAGATATTACAAGAAAAGATCATTATAGACTAATCTCTCTAATGAACATAGATGCAAAAATTCTCAACAAAATACTTGCAAATAGAATCTAAAAGCATTTTAAAATATTATACATCATGATTTCGTGGGTTTTATTCCTGGTATGCAAGGATGGTTCAATATAAGAAAATCAATTAACATAATACACCACAATAACAAATCAAAGGGAAAAAAAAAAAACTGCATGATCATCTTGATTGATGGAGAAGGCATTTGTCAAACTCCAGCATCCTTTCTTGATAAACACACTTCAAAAGATAGGTATAGAAGGAAATTTCCTCAACATAATAAAGGGCATGTATGAAAATCCCACAGCCAACATCACACTCAATGGGGAGAGGTTGAAAGCTTTCCTTCTAAGATCAGGAACAAGATAAGGATGCCCATTGTCACCGCTGTTATTCAACATTGTGTTAGAAGCTCTAGCTAGAACAATTAGACAAGAAAAAGAAACAAAAGGCAGCCAGATTGGAAAAGAAGAAGTAAAATTCTCACTATTCACAGATGAAATGGTCTTGTATTTAGAAAATCCCAAAATACCTATAGCAAAGCTATTAGAGCCAATAAATGAGTTCAGCAAAGTGGCAAGATACAAGATCAGCATGCAAAAACCAGTAGCATTTCTACACACTAGTAATGAGCAGCTGAGGAGAAAATCAAGAAAAAAATTCCATTTATAATAGCAACAAAAGTTTCAAATATCAGGAATCAAATTAACAAGGAATGTAAAGGATCTGTATTTTAGAAACTACAAAACACTGCTAAAAGAAACCAAAGAAGACCTAAACAAATAGAAGGACATTCCATGTTCATGGATTGGAGGGCTAAACATCAAGAAGATGTCAATTCTATCCAAGTTGATATATAGATTCAATACAATACCAATCAAAGTTCCAACAGCGTACTTTACAGAAATAGAAAAGTCAACTGCCAAATTTATTTGGAAGGGAAATTTATTTGGAATACCAATCAAAATTCCAACAGCGTACTTTACAGAAATAGAAAAGTCAATTACCAAATTTATTTGAAAAGGAAAGAGGTCCTAAATAGCCAAAAATATCCTTAAAAAAGAAGAGTGAAATTGGAGGACTCATGCTCCCTGACCTTGAAGTGTATTATAAAGCTACAGGGGTCAAAACAGCATGGTATTGGCATAAAGATAGAATATAAGTCACCAGAGAAAAGAATGTGGTTAGAGAATGGAAAGCTGAGGTTTAATCTGTGCAGAATTGTTAAAAAGCTCTTTGTAAATGTTTGGAAATGAATAGAATGGTGAAAGCACATTGTGGGATTTGTAATTAGTAGCACTAACATATGGCTATATGATAGTGGTTTTGTTTTTTGTTGGGTTTTTTTTGTTTGTTTGTTTGTTTTGAGTAATGAAAATGCTCTAGTATTGAGTGAAGTGTTGAATATACAACTTTGTGATTATACCAAATGCCATTGATTGTACACTTTAGATTAATTGTATGGTTTATGAACTAAAAAATGGTAGGGTGTATTTGGAGAAAAATACACCAAATGTAAAATATGGACCATAGTTAGTAGTAACACTTTGATGATGTTCTTTCATAATTTGTTGCAAATGTCTCACAACAATGCAAGGTATTAGTGTGGGGTGATATATGGGAGCCCTATATGATGTTATGCATGTGTTCACAACTTTACTATACACTTTGTGTTTATGTATATTCATGTGTGAATGATATACTTCAATAATTGTTTTCAAAATGAAAAGGAATATTTAAAATTTTCAAAATTAATAAAGGTTACAGAATGGAGGAGATACAGATTCATTTAATTTCTCCATCGTTTTATAGGGAAAACATCATTAAAAGAGGAGAGATTCTCCTGCATTTGAAGTTTAGAGCTAGAACAGGCTGCCATAGATGCCCTGTCAGCACTGTTCCATGACACTGTCTTAATAGAAACAGTAACCTTGTGCTTTTTGTTTATACCCACAGTCATGAGTGTAGGAGATACTACCTTTTCAGTCTTGGGACTGATTATAAATGTTCCTATCTATAAATTCTAGATTAATGAAACTATTTCTGAGAGGAAATTTTTAGCATAATATATTGCTTTCTAATCAACATTCAATTTGAAATCTTAAACAAGAACATCAAATTATGTTGCCACATTTTACATTATGAAGGCAGTTTCATTTGTTTTGTTTTTATATCCATGGTGACTCATAAGTGGATAAATTAATATCTCCATGCTTCCAGAAATATTGGTGAAATGTCTAGACTGTCATAGTCTAAACATTTACAACATGACAAAAGAAGCTTTTATCACAAATAGCAATAAGCTATATATAATTAATTATATTACTCCTAGTTGCCAGGAGTAATATAAAGATGTGCCTTAAGGAGGGTATGTATATATGTGAACACAGAACCTGACTGTGAACAAATTTGTTACAGGGAGTATTATCTCCTTTTTCCAGTTTCCCTCCATAGTGAAAATCAAACTCTTAACTGTCAGTGTGTACTACTACCTCAAAGACAAAGTGGAATTTAGGCAGCTTTTTCCTTTACTTTTTAAAGGTTTGTTTTCTCTTTAGTTGGTGTAAGTTTATAATGCCTAAAGGAAAACCCAGATTCCTAAGGATTTATACTATGTTGAAAAAAATTTTTTAAGAATGTAGCATTCTCCTAGATTGCCTTCCGTAAGTCATCCAGAAAGGAAATTATTTTGGCAGCTTTTTTTTAAACTAAAATTTATTTAGGTAAACATATTTGTCTTTAGCCAGAGTAAATTCAGACTCTAATATGCAAAAACAGACTTTCAATTTCAAATGTCTCCATATGTTATACTGCTCATGTATAACTCCCAACTACAGTTCATTTTATTGAGGACTTTTTAAACAACAACAGTTGAAATAACTGCCTTCACTCCATCCAGGAGACAGAAGAAAATAAAATTTACTTTTAAATAAATTTACAAAACACTTCTAAAAATTATAGTTCTATTGAGCTTCCATTTGAGTTATGTAATCTTATATCTATACGAGTTAAACTAAAAAAGAGAATCTCAAAAATTACTTTAGGAGACAAAATTATTGCTGCTTTCCTGATTCAATACAAGAGACTTGGGGAGCGGATGTAGCTCAAGCAGTTGAGTGCCTGCCTCCCACATGGGAGGTCCTGGTTTCAGTTTCTGGTACTTCCTAAAGAAAAAAAATAGTCAATGAGCAGAAAATGAGAAAAAAAAAAAAAAAATGAGTGCAAACAACAAGCAAAACCAATGAGCAAACAGACAAGGGAACCTTCTCATGGGGGTTGGGGGGAGGGGAAAGACTTGTTACATAATGACATGAAAAATAATATACTTTATCTAGAAATTGAATAAAATGGAAGCAATTTAGTTATAAAATACCCATTTAAATGGTGTATATTTGTGAAACATCCATCCTAAGAATTAGAATTCAATCGTGTTCCATTTGAGCTCTTTTATAACCTCTTAACTAACAGCAATAAAACTAAAAGAAAATATTCTAAATTATATTAGAAGACGAAATTCTTACTGTCTTTCTGCATTATTTTAGTGGATTTGTTAACAAAATACTGCAATTACTTTACCTACAAATAGAAAACAATGGAAACTATTTTAAGGTTGCATTTAAATAATCTACAGATATAAAAGTGTCATACGAATTATAGTTCTCTCTAGCTTCCATTTGAGGCATTGAATGATCACTTCATAGCAATGAAACTAAGAGAAAAGGTAAAAATTACTTTAGGAAAAAGCAAAAATGTGTTTTCCTCTGATTACGGATCTTCTTCAGAAGTAGGCTTATTGGAAGCCTAGATCAAGTCTGAAGGTGCCTCACTTCTGTTGTGTAGACAAAAGACACAATCCACCTTGGTGAAGAAATGTTTCTTGTTGCTAATTAAAGAACATGAGGGATAATGGACATCTCTCCATGGAAAGGATTCTTGGGGCATTCTATACTGGCTTTCCAAAGAGGGCATGACAGAAGGCCTCTTCTGAGGAAGCATCCCCTGGGACACATCTGTGACACCTGACAGAAGTGTCAGGTGTCACAGATGGGAGGATGGGATGGGAGGATGGGATGGGAGAACAGAACTTGGGTCAGCTGCTTCCCATTCAGGGGGGATTGAATCAGGTAACCAATCCTGATTCATCTGTGGTGTCCTTGCTATTGGATTCCATTTCTGAACATGTATGACTCTCAGTGTTATCAAAAGAAGGTCCTGAGCATCTGCCAATATGAGGAGCACCAGACAATTCTGTCTTGCTTTTCAAGAGGAATTGCTGTGTCAGATAGAATTGGCTGACTAGAGGAATCTGGACCACACCAGCGTCAAGATCCTGGATCCCTGGGCTATTATCAGCCTTATGCTCCCCTTTCCTTGGCACCAGAGGAATCCAGTACCTCTCAGTCTGCTACCAAATGCCCCTTTTGGAATATCAGGAATAAAAAGATACTTTTTGAAAAGTTGAAATGTAAATCCTTCCTAAATATTTGTCCAAAGTATTGATTGTATGTTCTTCCTTCTTTTATTTTTATTTTTATTGTGCAGCACATATATAATATAAAATTTTCCATTTAAATTATTTTAAGTTTACACTTCAGTGGTATTAATTACATTCACAATGTTGTGGTACTATCACTACCATCCATTAGCAAGAGTATTTCATGAACCCAAACAGAAGCTCTGGATCAGGCAATAACTCCCATTGCCCCTCCCCCTCTCTGTTAGCCTCTAAACTATTTTCTGTCTCTATAAATTTGCCTTTTCTAGAGAGTTCATATAAGTGGAATTATACAATGTTTGTCCTTTGTGTCTGGCTAATCTCATTCATAATGATTCAGGGTTTATCCATGTTGTAGCATGTATCGGAACTTCATTTATTTTACAGCTGAATAATATTTCATTGTTTATCCATTCATCTCTTCATGGACACTTGGGATAATAGCAGAATAATGCTGCTATGAACATTAGTTGTACAAGTATCTGTTTGGGTTCCTGTTTTCAGTTCCTCGGGATGTATAACTAGAAGTGGAATTGCCAGGTTGTGTGGTAATTCGGCTCTTCAAAACTCCATTTTATTACTTATTTAAGCAATCTCCACTGTCTGATGCACTCAATATATCCAAAGTCTCATCATCCATGTTATTGTCTCCAAGAACAGCCTCATCTCTCATCTTTCACATGCTTTTTTTCTGTTTATTACAGTTCGCTCTGTATTTCCATCCTTCAGCTTCTGTGAAAGAATCTTTATACTTCCCTTAAGGTAGGCATTTTCATCCAAACCATATTTCCTTACCACCTTAATTTGTTCTTCATTTGTCTGATGTACTTTTAAGGTTGTTTTGGTTGCAGGTACTTTAAATTTGATGTTGTGGTGGATTAAATTGTGTTCCCCAGTTTGGACAGGTTCTTAGTGTTGGTCAGCATTCTAGTGGATGTGACCCATTGAAAATGAGGTCTCTTTAAGATGTTACTTCAGTTAAGATGTGGTCCAACTGAATCAGGTTGGTCTTTAATCTAGATTATTGGAGTCCTTTATAAGTAGAGGGAAAGTAAGACAGAGAGAGACTCCATGGCGAGCAGCCAGAAGCTCAAAGTTAACAGAACTTGGAAGAGAGAGGAGACGCTGCCATGTACACTGACATGCAACAGAAAAGCCAAGGACAAGGATCACTGGGAGCCAGTCCCAGAACTCTACAGTCTTCTGAAGCCTCAATTTTGGACTTCTCCTAGTTGCAAAACCATGAGTCAATAAATTTATGTTGTTTAAGACAACCCATTTTTTGATCATTGTTTTAGCACCTGGGAAACGAAAACAGATGTGTTCTGATGCAACTTGTAAAAGGCTTAAGCTCTCTTGTACTGTCAGCCAGCCATCAGCTCGACTTGTTACAAATGCTTAGCTTTCTCTTAAAAGTCTCTCTTTTAGCTACAAATAAAGAATTAGACATTTCCAGCTTTTTATTAATGGCAACCAATTTTTGTGTTTGTGATCATTCATTCTTAAGTCTGGTTTACATTAATGAAGATCCAAAGCCTCCAAATTCTATTTGGATGGGGCTTACATTAAAAAAACAAAAACACAAACATCTTTTCTCCATGAGGCAGAAATTCCAATGGCCAGTTCTTTGGGTCTATTTAATTAAAGTTGGATTTTAATTATTTAAAATATGACTATGAATGCAAATACCATTATATCCCTAAACAATTGGTGAGGATTTGCACTAAGGTTTGAGAAGCACTACCCTAAAGAACTCTTTCCCTTTCTTCAGCCAGCAGTTCAACTGCCGTTTCCTCAGGGAGGCTTTTCTGACCCCACAGATGAAGTCAGGTCCTAGGTTATGAACTCCATGGAATGTACTTCTTTCCTTCAGAGACTTATCATAGTTACAGTAACTTGCTCCATCTCCACCCAGAGGTACCCATTATTCTGAATTTGGAGTTTCTTCAGAGTTCAGCATGTATATTATCTCTAACAAAATATTGCTCAGTGTGGTCTGTTGTTGTTTTAAGTTAAATTACAATGTGGTTTTCCATGACTTAATTCTTGGTTTCCAAGTTTTGTTTTGGGATTCATCCGTTTTATGTGTATGGTTGTAATAAAAGTATTTCTTTTCACTGCTGTATAAAATTCCATAAAATGGATAGATCAGAATTTACTTATCTATTTTACTGCCAATGTAAATTTGAATTGTGTCATTTTTTCCAATAAGTACTATTATGGGCTCTATAATGGTTTCTTTTAGGTTCTCTTGCTCCACATTTCCAAGGATTTTTTTTAGTTTATCCTCAGGAGTAGCATTGATTAGTATATGATATGTGATTACTTGTACTGGGTGATATCATATTGTTTTCCCAGATTACACCTCTGCCAGAAGTGTATGAGTATTCACTCTTCTACATTCTTGTCAGACCTTGGTATTATGTCATTTTTATATTTATGCAAGTTTGATGAGTTGAAATGGTTTTTCATTGTAGTTTTAATTTTCACTTCCCTGATTATGATAAGATTGAGCCTCTTGTGTTTCTTTTTTTTTTTTTTTTTTCCCTCGTGTTTCTTGACAGTTGGGTTTCCTCTTCTGTGAAGAGTCTTTTTTGCCTATTTTCTCTAGGGCTGTTTATCTTTTTCTTGTTGGTTTATAGGAGTTACTTCTAGATTCTAGATACTAATCATTTGTATATTTTATATATATATTATGACTCTTCTCTCAGTTATGGTTTTTCTGTTCACTCTCTTAGTCTTTTGTTCTTAATTCTAATGAAGTTTATTTTATTAACTTTTCCATTATGGTTAGTTCTTTTTGTATCTTATATGAGAAATCTTGGCCTAGCCTAAAGTCATAAAGGTATTTTCCCGTATTTTCTTCTAAAAGTTTTAAAATCTACTTTTCATATTTCACTGTTTGATCCATATTAAATTGAATTTTGAATATGCTGTGAGGTATGAATCCATTTTCATGTGCATTTATTTTTTTATTCAATTTTTTATTTAACTTTTTAGTTAAAGAAGTTGTAGGTCTACAGGAAAATCATGTAAAAATACAGTATTCCCATATACCTCTCCTATTGTTAGTACTTTGCATTAGTGTAATATCTTTGTTATAATTGGTGAAAGAATATTATAATTGTACTAATAACTATAGTCCATAGTTTACATTAGAGTATATTTTTTTCTAATATACCACCCTAGTATTAATACCTTGCAATAGTGTGGTAATTTGTTATAATTCATGAAAGAATATTTTTACAATTGTACTATTAACTATAGCCCATATATATGACCTAAAATTTCCCCTTTTAATCACATTTGCTTATATAATTCACTGCTGCTAATTACATTTACAATGTTGTGCTATGCTCACCACCATTCATTTCCAAAACTTTACAGTCACCCAAATAGAAAATCTGTAGAAATTAAACATTAACTCCACATTATCTGCACGCAACCCAGCCTCTGGTAAACCTGTATTTTAGATTCTAACTCTATGAGTTTGCTTATTCTAATTATTTCATGTAAATGAGATCATATATGTCTTTTTGTATCTGGCTTATTTCACTCAACATAATATCTTCAAGGCTCATCCATGTTGTTGCATGAACCAGAATTTCATTCATTTTAATGCTGAATAATATTCCATTATATGGATATACTACATTTTATTTATCCATTCATCAGTTGATGGACATGTGTGTTGCTTCCATCTTTTGGCAATTGTGAAAATGGCTGCTGTGAACATCAGTGTGCAAATATCTGTTAAAGTCCTTGCTTTCAGAGGGATTTACTGGGTCATATGTTAATTCTATACTTAGCTTCTGAGGAATTGCCAAACTGTCTTCCACAGCAGCTGCACCATTTTACATTCCTGCCAGCAATGAATGGGTGTTTCTATTTCTCCACATTCTCTCCAACACTTGTAATTTTCTGTATTTTTAATAGTAGCCATTTTAGTGGGTATGAAATGATATCTCATTGTGGTTTTGGTTTGCATTTCCCTAATAGCTAATGATGTTGATCATCTTTTTGTGTTATTTTAAGCTGTTGTATATCTTCTGTAGAGAAATGTCTATTAAAATCTTTTGCCCATCTTTAAATTGTGTTGTTTATCTTTTTGTTGTTGAGTTGTAGAATTTCTTTATGTATTCTAGGTTTTGTTTTTTTTTTAGCAGTCACTTTTATATATATATATATATATATATATATATTTATATATTTATTTTTTTTAAGATGCTTAGATTTCCTAAATATTACACAGAAATTACAGGGATTCCCATGTTCCCCACCTCCCACACCTCCCACAACATCCCACACAAACATCCTTCATTAGTGTGGCTCATTACCCTCAATGGATATACACATCCTGGGGCCTTGCCACCAAGAATAGACCACAGTTCACATTGTAGACCACACTCTCTCCCACACATTTCTGAATGGTATGTGCTGATTTAAAATGGCCTACATCCATCGCCACAACAGCACTCAGGACAACCCCCAAGTCCTGAAAAAGCCCCTGTATTTCAACTGCTCTTCCTCTCCCTGCCCCGAAAGTGTCCAGTAGCCACCGGCTCCACCTCACTGTTATAATTTCTTCTACTGCTAGAATCACCATTTGTGTACAACAGAATACCATTAAGTCCACTCTAGTCCATAGTTCTTCCCCCAATCCTGAGGGGACTGGGATGGTGATGTCCACTCCATCTCCAAGTGAGAGAGGGCTTATATCCCATGGATATGGTAGGTGGGGTTATCCTGCCTGCAGCTGCAGGCCCTCTCCATTCCCTGGGATGGCCATTATCCATTGTCATCTCCTCACCAGGTGACTTGGATGAGTCCATTGAGCTGTAGGGTAGGAGTTGCAGCTCCACCGAGATTCCACGCACACCTGGCACATAGGTAGGCCAGAGGCTCCAGTCTCTGGAAGTATACCTAAAAACTTCTGCATCACATATAGGTTTGAATAGAAGGGACTGATGGACCATGTGCAGGGAGGACTTATTTGAGTCCAACTCTGTCACTATCAGGAGCACAGATTCCAAAGTAGAGCCCACTGATAAGGCATCAATCTCTGGAGTTATCCCCCCTTAAATAGGAGCTGGGTGTCTCCAGAGCCTTCAGGAGCCCCTCTATTTGAGGTGATATCCACTTTGGTGTTCTATGAGATCCTACTGATGTGTGCATAAGTGTTACCTCTGGGATGACCTCCCGACTCTCTTTGAAGTCTCTTAGCCACTTGAACTCATATGTCTTTACCCTTTCCCCCTTTAATCAAGGTCTTTTTCCAGTCATGTTCCCAGTTGGCACTAAAGGAAAAAAGAATAATTGTTTTGTTTTGTTTTGTTTTTAAAAAACGGGAATTTCTTTTGTTTTTTTTTTTTTGTTTTTTTTTCCATTTTTTTGAATGTCCCAATCCGCTAATTATATTTTGTTTTTTCGTTGTTGTTGTTTGGTTTTTGTTTGTTTGTTTGTTTTTCCTGAGTTTCTTTTATCTCTTGCATTTGAGCTTATTGTTGTTTCTTTTTCCTATTAAGTGTGTTTGGTTATTATATGGGCTACATGTTCAAGGAAGATTTAGATCACAGAAGGGTTACAATGGGGGCTGCAGAGGATTATTGGTGGGGGGGTGTCTGGGAGGGGGGATTCATGGGAGTAAGTTCATCTGAATATACATGAAAGATATATAAAATTGTTCAAATGATCAAAGGATGGGACATGGTCACGGTGGGTGGACAATCACTCAATAAATGAGGGAATCTGAATTCCCAGCCTAGAGAGCTCTGCCACATTCTCCAAGGGAGCAGCAACAGTCCTCTGAGTGCAAGGACAGTGTCTGTCAAAAGAGAATGGCCCACTGATGGATTCTTGTTATTGATGACTAGCCTTATGAGTCTTTGCTCTTGTAATTTAAACTTAGCCTACTGTTATGGGGTGCCTAAGGGTTGCCACCTGAGAGCTTCCTTGTTGCTGAAATGTGGCCTCTCTCTAAGCCAAACTCAGCATATGAATGCATTACCTTCCCCCCAACATGGGACATGACTTCCGGGGATGAGCCTCCCTGGCAACAAGGGATTAAAACCAAGTGCAAACTGTATTCTAGATTTTTTTTTTTTTAAGATTTATTTTTTTATTTTATTTGTACCCCCTTTGCTGCTTGTGCTCTCTGTGCCCATTTGCTGTGCGTTTTTCTGTATCTGCTTGTCTCCCTTTGTTGCGTCATCTTGCTGTGTCAGCTCACCATGCTGTGCAGGCTGGCTTGCCTTCACCAGGAGGCCCCGGGAATTGAACCCAGGGCCTCCCATATGGTAAATGGAAGCCCAACCAATTGAGCCACAGCCGCTTCCCTTTTTTTTTTTTTTAGGTACTGGGGCTGGGAATTGAACCTGGGACCTCGTATGTGGGAAGCCAGTGCTCAACAACTGAGCTACATCAGCTCCCCCTGTATTCTAGATATTAAACCCTCATCGGATATGTGGTTTCCAAATATTTTCTCCCATTGAGTAGGTTGTATTTTCACTTTTGTGATGAAGTCCTTTGATGCACGAAAGTTTTTTATTTTAATGAGGTTCCATTTTCTTTTGTTTCTTGTGCTTTGGGTGTAAGTCTAAGAAACCACTGCCCAACACAAGATCCTGAAGATGCTTTCTTACATTTTTTCTAGGAGTTTTATGATCCTGGTTCTTATATTTAAGTCTTTGATCCATTCTGAGTTAATTTTTCTCTGGTATGAGATAGGGTTCCTCCTTCATTCTTTTGCATATAGATATCCAGTTCTCCCAGTACCATTTGTTGAAGAGACTATTCTTTCCCAATTGAGTGGACTTGGCAGCTTTGTCAAAAGTCAATTGGGGGGTGGGGTGGATGTGGTTCAAATGGTTGGGCGTCCGTCTGCCATATGGAGGGACCTGGGTTAGATCCCTGGGACCTCCCGGTAAAATTAAAAATATATATCTAGAAGGCACATGGGCTGCCAGGCTCTGTGTGCTGGTGAGCCGCCAGGCCCCGGGAGCCATGCAGCAAGATGATGACGTAACAGGAGAGAGACGCAGGGGAGAGACAAGATGAGATGCTCTGAAAGCCAGGAACTGAGGTGGCACAGGTGGCAGAACACCTCTCTCCTACATCAGAGGTCTTCAGGATCGATTCCTGTTGAAGACTGGAGGAGGAGGATGAGAAGAGATGGCAGGAAACAGACACAGAGAATTGCCCAGCGAATGGACACAAAACAGCAAATGGGGAAGGTGGGGTTTTAAATGGATAAAGTAAATAAATAAATCTTAAAAAAAAAAAAAAAAAAAGTCAATTGGCCATAGTTGTGAGGGCCTCTTTCCGAACTCTAAATTCAGTTCCATTGGTCTATATGTATATTCATCTGTCAGTACTATGCTATTTTGACCACTGTAGCTTTGTAATAAGCTTTAAAGTCAGGAGGTGTGTCTTCTAACTTTGTTCTTTTTTTTTTTTTTTTTTTTCAAGATGTTTTTGGCTCATTTGGGGTCCTTTACTCTTCCATATACATTTGGTGATTGGCTTTTTCATTTCTGCAAAGAAGATTGTTGGAATTTTTATTGGTATTGCAGTGAATCTATAAATTATTTTGGGTAGGATTGATGTCTTAACAATATTTAATCCTCCAATTCATGAGAATGGAATGCCCTTCCATTTATTTAGATTTTCTAAGATTTCTTTTAGCAAAGTTTTGTAGTTTTCCTTGTATAAGTCCTTTACATCCTTGGTTAAATTTAATCCTAGGTATTTGCTTCTTTTAGTTACTATTGTAAATTGAATTTTCCCCTTGATTTCCTTCTCAGATTGCTCATTATTAGTATAAAGAAACACTACTTATTTTTGTGTTTTGATTTTGTTCCCCAACACTTTGTGAATTCACTTATTAGCTTTGTTTGGATTTTTCAGAATTTTCTGTATATAAGATCATATCATCTGGAAATAGGGAAAGTTTACTTTTTTCTTTCTAATTCAGATGTCTTTTCTTTCTTTTTCTTGCCTAAGTGGCTTGGCAAGAACTTCCAGTACAGTGTTGAAAAACAGTGGTGACAGTGGGCATCCTTGTCTTGATCCTGATATTAGAGGGAGAGCTTTCAGTCTTTCACTATTAAGTAGGATATTAGCTGTGGGCTTGTCATATATGCCCTTTGTTATGTTGAGGAACTTTCCTTCTATCCCTAGTGTTCTAAGTGTTTTTTTTTTTTTAAATCAAGAAGCATTGCTGGATTTTGTCAAATGCCTTTTTTGTATCAATTAAGATGATTGTGTGGTTTTTTCCCTTCATTTAGTTAATGTGGTGTATTACATTAATTGATTTTCTTATGTTGAACCAACCTTGCATGCTAGGGATAAATCCCACTTGATCATGGTGCTTAATTCTTTTAACATGCTGTTGTATTTGATTTACTAGTATTTTGCTAGGGTATTTGCTTCTATATCGATAAGAGAAAATGGTCTGTGTATTAGTCAGCCAAAGGGGTGCTAATGTGAAACACCAAAAATGGGTTGGTCTTTATAAAGGGTATTTATTTGGGGTAGAAATCCACAGATACCAGACCATAAAGTGTTAAGTTTCTTCTCTCACCACAGTCCATTGCCACGTGTTAGAGCAAGACAGCTGCCAGCATTTGCCATGGTTCAGGCTTCTGGGGTTCCTCTCTTCCCAGGGCTGTGTTTCTCTCTGGGCTTAGCTCCTGTTTCCTCCACAAGGTCAGCTGTAGACGATCAGGTGAAAGGCTTCTCTTTTCCTGGGGCCTTCTTTCCAACATCAAAACTGCTTCTCAAAAACTTCTTCAACTCTGTTCTTGCCTTGCCTTTTATATTCAATTCCCCACCCACCAAAGGGGTGGGGCTCAATGCCCTACTGACGTGGCCCAGTCAATGCCCAGTTTAAGAGATCAGTTTATAAGCATGATCCAATTATATTTTTGGAATTCATAATTACATCAAACTGACCAACTGCAACAGTCTGTAATTTTCTTTTCTTGTGGTATCTTTATCTGGCTTTGTTATGATGGTGATGTTGTAGAATGAATTAGCAAGTGTTCTCTCTGTTTCAATTTTTGGAAGAGTTGAGCAGTATTAGATTTAAGACCTTTTGCAGTGTTTGGTAGAATTCCCCTGTAAAACTGTCTGGACTTTTCTTTCTTGGGAGGTTTTGTATGACTGATTTGATCTCTTTACTAGTAATTGGTTTGTTGAGATCTATTTCTTCTTGAGTCAATGTGGGTAGTTTGTGTATGTCTAAGAATTTTTTCATCTCACCTAGGGTTATCTAATTTATAAGTGTCCAGTTGTCAGAGTGTACTCTTAAAATCTTTTTTATTTCAGCGGGGTCAGTAGTAATGTCCCCCTTTTGATTTCTGATTTTCATTATTTGTATTGTCTCTCTTTTTCTCTTTGTCACCCTAGCTAAAGGTTAGTCAATTTTATTATTGATCTTTTTTCAAAGAACATTGGTTTTGTTGATTCCCTCTATTGTTTTTTGTTTGTTTGTTTGTTTGTTTTCTATTTCATTTATCTCCACTCTAATCTTTGTTTCCTTTCCTTCCTTCTGCTTGATTTAGGTTTAGTCTCCTCTTCTATTCTAGTTCTTCCAGTTTTGAGGTTGGGTATCTGATTTGAAGTCTTTCTTCTTTTGTAATGTAAAAATTTAGAGTTATAAATTTCCCTCTTAGAATGTAGACTACAATGTGAACTATGGTCCATGCTCAGTGGAAAAGCCCCAGGATGCGTTTATCAATTGCAATGAATGTACCACATGAATGAAGGAAGTTTATGTGAGAGGGTGTGGGAGGTGTGGGGAGTGGAATCCCTATGTTTTTTGTGTAACATGTATGTTATCTAAGTATCTTTAAAAAAAAAATTGCCCTCTCAGCACTGCTTTCACTGCATCCCATAAAAGATAAGAGATATTATGGTGAAAGGCACAATGCAAAAAAAATTTTTTTTAGATATTTTTTGATATTTTATTTTATTTTATTTTTGGCTTTGTTTTGGGGGAGATTTTGGATTGCAGAAGGGTTGCAGCTGTGGCAGGGGAGGATTACTGGTATGGGGTGTCAGTGGTGGGGGGATGTGTGGGTAGTGGTGCACCTGGGGCATGCCTCTGTGAATGTGTTCAGGTGGTCATGGGTTGTTGTCTCGGTGGGTGAAGACCCACACAATAACTCATAGAATATTGAATTGCCTTCCTGGGGAGTCCTGCTACATTCTCTAATAGAGTGGAAAGAACCTCTAGAATACATGGACAGTGCCTAGCTAAGGAGGACAGACCAATATGCCAGGCCCTTGATAATTGATGCTTGTACTTATGGACCTTGTTCTTGTGAAATTGAAACTTAGCCTAGTAATACATATTGCCTAAGAGTTACATCCTGAAAACCTCCTTGTCACTCAAATGTAGTCTCTCTGTAAGCTAAACTCGGCATATAAACTTCCACCTTCTCTCTGGCATGGGACATAACTCTTGGGGATGAGCCTCCTGGGCACTGAGGGATTATTACCAAGTGCCAACTGTGATGCATTTGGAAAAAGACCTATCCCAAAAGGGGGAAATATTGAATAAAAATGAGTTTTTATGGATGAAGAAATCAAAAAGTGAGTTGGGAGGTCATTCCAGAGGTTACGCTTATGCACGTCTCAGCAGGATCTCATTGATGCCACAGTAAATATTGCCTCAAATAGTGGGATTCCTGAAGGCTCTAGAGACATCAGACACTATAGGCATGACAGAGAACCCCAGGTAATCAACACCCCGACGGTGAGCCTTACCTTGGAATATACGATAACCTATCTCCCCAATGTATCAGAGTTAGACTCAATTATAATTTTCCTACACATGATTCTTATGCCCCTTTCATTTGAACCTACAATTAGCACCATACCTGTTAAATATATATCCCAGGGACTTAAATATTTGTTCTCTTCATATTCCGGTTGAGCCCTGAATCTCAGCAGAGTTGCAGCCAACACCTACTCTCCTGTTCATCAGACTCACCCAAGATAACTAGCAAAATGATGATGATGGAAAAACCCTATCCCCCCAAAACAGAGTATCTACAACTGCAAGCAAGACAGTTCTATCCATCTGCCCCATGGGGTCTAAGCCCCCTCTCCAGTCAGAGGCAGAGTGGGCATCACCATCTCCAAATCCTCAAGATTGAGGAATAAACAAACATAAAGTGCGAATTCAGCTAAGGACTAAAGTAGACTTATTATTCTAGTAGAGGAAGAACTTGTAGCATTATAAAAAGACAGTGGTCACCAGAGATTCTGAGGGGGAGGAGAGGGAACAATAGGTGTAACATGGGGCATTTTTGGAACATTGGAGTTCTTCTCCATGATATTGCAACGATGGATACAAGCCATTATACATTTTGTCAAAACCTATAAAATTGTGTGGTGTGAAGTGTAAACTGTAATGTAAAATATAGGCAATGCTTAGTGCAATACTTCAATATGTATTCATCAATTGTAACAAATAAACCACACTAATGAAAGATGTTGTTAATGGTGGAAGTGTGGGAGGGGTGGGAGTGGGTTATATGGGAATCCCCTATATTTTCTATGTAACATTTATGTAATCTAAAGCTTCTTTTTTAAAAAAATGTCAATTTTATTGATCTTTTAGAAGAACCAACTTTTTGTTTTGTTGATTCTATTTTTTATTCTCTATTTCATTTCTCTCTTCTCTAAATTTTATTTCCTTCCTTTTCTTTTCTTTTTCTAGTTCTTCCAGTTTTGAGGTTAGATTTCTTATCTGAAATCTTCCTTCTTTTTTAATGTAAGTATTTAGAGCTATAAATTTCCCTTACAGCACTACCTGCGCTGCATCTCCTACTTTTTTTTTTTTATTAACAACTTTATACAACATTAGTTATGGTATGTTGTATTTTCATTTTCATTCACCTCGAGATATTTCCTAATTTTGCTTCTAATTTCCTCTTTAACCCATTGGTATTTTAGAGTATGTTTTTAAATTTCTACATATTTGAGAATTTTCCATTCCTCCCTCTGTTACTGATGTCTAGCTTCATTCCACTGTGGTCAGAAAAGATACATCGTATGACTTAAATATTTTTCAATTTATTGAGACTCGTTTTGTGACCTAAAATATGATCTATCCTAGAAAATTATCCATGTGCATCAAGAAGAATTGTATTCAGTTGTTCTTAGGTGTAGCACTCTATATATGTTTATTTGGACTTGTTGGTTTGGAGTATCTTTCAAGTCTTGTATTTATTTATTGATATCCTGTCTAGATGTTCTATCTATTAGTGAAACTGGTATATTAAAATCTACTATTAATATAGAATTGTCAATTTCTCTTGTCAAATATGTTAATATTTGCTTCATATATTTTGGGGCTCTGTTGTTAGGCATATATATATTTATAATTACATCTTGATGAATTGAATTATTATTTATAGTTACATCTTGATGAATTGATCCCTTTATCAGTATGTAATGACTGTCTTTAGCCCTCATAACTTTTTTTTCCTTTTTTTTTAGGTACCAGGGGCCAGGGATTGAACCCAGGACCTCGTAAGTGGGAAGCCAGTGCTCAACCACTGAACCACATTGGCTTCCCTGAGGTGGTTTTTTTGTTTGTTTTGCTTGTTGTTTTGTTGTTGTTGTTTTATTTCAGGAGGCACGAGGAACTGAACACAGGACCTCCCATGTGGGCGGTGGGCACTCAACCACTTGATACATCTCCTCCACCCCTCATAACTTTTTAAAATAGATAATTATGGGTCTACTAAAATTATAAAGAATTTACAGAGGAATAAGAATAAATCTAGTGTATAATTTGAGAATTTCTCCAGGACACTATCCTCATTCCTTGATTTTTTTTTTTTTTTTTAAGATTTTATTTATTTATTCATTTATCCCCCCCCCTTGCTGCTTGTGCTCGCTGAGTCAGCTAACCACGCCGTGCGGGCGGGCCTGCCCTCACCAGGAGGCCCCAGGAACCGAACCCGGGGCCTCCCATATGGTAAACGGGAGCCCCACTGATTGAGCCACAGCTGCTTCCCTTGATTTTTTTTTTTTTGTATTCCACTTTAAAACCATTTATTGAAGTATATCATTCATACATTAATATACATAAACAATAAGTATATAGTAAAAGTTGTGAACTTACAAAACAAACATGCATAACATCATACAGGGCTCCCATACATCACCCCACACAAATACCTTGCATTGTTGTGAAACATTTGTAACAAATTATGAAAGAGCATTGTCAAAATATTACGAATAACTATAGTTCATATCTTATATTTCGTGTATTTTCCCCCAAACCTATTTTTTTTGTTGTTCATAAACCATGTAATTTATCTAAATTGTACAATCAATGGCATTTGGTAAAATCACAGAGTTGTACACTCATTACTTCAATATTAGAGCATTTTCATTACTCAAAAAAAAAAAAAAAACCCCAAACAAATAACAAACCACTATCATACACATATTTTAGTGATACTAATTACAAATCCTATGAGGTGCTTTCACCATTTCTGCCTATCTCCAAACATTTACAAACAACTTTTTACCAATTCTCCACAGATTAAACCTCAGCTTTCCCCTCTCTAACCACATTCTATTCTCTGGTGACTTATATTCTACATATTAACTCCATGAATTTGCTTGTTTTATTTAGTTCATTATAGTGAAATCATACAATATTTGTTCTTTTGTGCCTAACTTGCTTCACTCAACATAATGTCCTCCAGGTTCATCCATGTTGTCATATACTTCACAACTTCATTTCTTCTTACAGCTGAATTATACTTCATTGTGTGTTTTATACCACAGTTTCTTTATTCATTCTTCAATTGATGGACACCTGGGTTGCTTCCGTCTTTTGGCAGTTGTGAACAATGTCACTAGGAAAATTGGTGTGCAGGTATCTGTTCGTGTCACTGCTCTCAGTTCTTCTGGATATGTACCTAGTAGTGGTATTGCCAGGTCACATGGTAGATCTATATCTAACTTCCTTAGGAACTGCCAAACAGACTTCCATAGTGTCTGAACCATTCTACATTCTCCCCAGCAGTGAATAAGCATTCCTGTCTCTCCATATCCTCTCCAGCACTTGCAGTTTTCTGTTTTGTTAATAGTGGCCATTCTAGTAAGTGTGAAATGATATCTCATTGTAGCTTTGATTTGCATTTCTCTAATAGCCAGTGATATTGAACATTTTTTCATGTGTTTTTTCAGCCATTTGTATTTCTTCTTAGAAAAATGTCTATTCAGGTCTTTTGCCCATTTTTTAATAGGGTCACTTGTCTTTTTATTGTTGAGTTGTAGGATTTCTTTATATGTCATGGATATTATACCCTTGTAGGTTGTGTAATTTCCAAAAATTTTCTCCCATTGAGTTGACTTCTTTTTAGCCTCTTTACAAAATCCTTTGAAGTGCAGAAGTGTTTAATTTTGAGGAGGTCCCTTTTATCTGTGTTTTTCTTTAGTTGCTCAGGCTTTGGATGTAAGGTTTAAGAGACCCCACCTACTACATGATCTTATAGGTATTTATCTATGTTATTTTCTAGGAGATTTATGGTCCTGGCTTTTATGTTTAGGTCTTTGATCCACTTTGAACTGATTCTTGTATAGGGAGTGGTTTGGTTATGAATATCCAGTTTTCCCAGCACCATTTGTTGAAGAGACTGTTCTGTCCCTTAAATTTGGACTTGGGAATCTTATCAAAAATCAGTTAACCATAGAGGTGAGAGTCTATTTCTGAACTCTCGATTCAGTTCCATTGATCATTGTGTCTATCCTTATGCCAATACCATGCTGGACTTTTTTGTTGTTTTTGTTTTTTTAAAGAAAAAATTAGAATAAGCAAATTCTTAGAATCAGAAACTAAAATACAGGTTGCCAGGGGGCTGCGACAGGGTTAAGGAATGAGGAGTTAATGTTTAATTGGTACAGACTTTCTATTTGGTGTGATAGAACATACCATGCTGTTTTGACCACTATAGCTTTATAATATACCTCAAGGTCAGGAAGCATGAGTCCTCTGATTTTACTTTTCTTTTTTATGATATTTTTGGGACCTCTTTCCCTTCCAAATAAATTTGGTAATTGACTTTTCTATTTCTGTAAAGTAGGCTGTTGGAATTTTGATTGGTATTACATTGAATCTATATATCAATTTGGGTAGAATTGATATCTTCATGATAGTTAGTCTTCCAATCCATGAACATGGAATGTCTATCCATTTGTTTAGGTCTTCTTTGATTTCTATTAGCAGTGTTTTGTAGTTTTTGAATACAGATCCTTTACATTTCTTATTAACTTAGTTACTAGATATTTGAGTTTTTTTTTATTGATACTATAAATGGAATGTTTTCTATGATTTCCTTTTCAGATTGTTCAATTTTAGTGTACAGAAACATTATTGATTTTTGTGTGTTGATCTTGTATCCTGCCACTTTTCTGAACTCATTTATTGGCTCTAATAGCGTTGTTGTAGATATTTTGGGATTTTCTAAATACAGGATCATGTCATCTGCGAATAGTGAGTTTTATTTCCTCTTTTCCAAGTTTGATGTCTTTTATTTCTTTTTCTTCCCTAATTACTCTGGCTAGAACTTCTAGCACAATGTTGAATAACAGTGATAACAGTGGGCATCCTTGTCTTGTTCCTGATCTTAGAAGGAAAGCTTTCAACCTCTCCCCATTGATGTTGGCTGTGGGATTTCATATATGCCCTTTATTATGTTGAGGAAATTTCCTTCTATACCGATCTTTTGAAGTGTTTTTACCAAGAAAGGAAACTGGATTTTGTCTTAAGCCTTTTCTGCTTCAATCAAGTTGATCATGTGGTTTTTTCCCTTTGATTTGTTGTAGTGGTGAGGTACCTTAGTTGATTTTCTTATGTTGAAGCACCCTTGCATACCAGGAATGAATTCCACTTGGTCATATATTTTGATATCCTGTTGGATTCTATTTGCAAGTTTTTTGTTAATAATTTTTTGCATATATATTCATTAGAGAGATTATTCTGTAATTTCCTTTTCTTGTAGTATCTTTATCTGGCTTTTGTGTTAGGGTAATGTTAGCTTCATAAAATGTGTTGGGTAATTTTCCCTCCTCTTCAGTTTTTTGGAAGTGTTTACGCTGGATTGGTATTAGTTCTTCTCAAAATGTTTAGTGGAATTCACATGTAAAGCCATTTGGTCCTGGACTTTTCTTTGTTGAGAGATTTTTGATGACTGATTCAATCTCTTTACTTGTGATTGGTTTGTTGAATTCCTGTATTTCTTGTAGAGTCAATTTAGGTTTGTCCATTTCATCCATGTTGTCTAATTTTTTTTTTTTTGACATATAGTTTCTCATAATATCCTCTTATGATCCTTTTTTTTTTTTTTATTGTGGGTAAAAATCAAAATTTTTCTTATGATCCTTTTTATTTCTGTATTTCTTTGGGGTCAGTTGTAATATCCCCTCTTTTATTCCTGATATTACTTATTTGCATATTCTCCCTCTTTTTCTTTGTTAGTCTTGCTAAGGGTTTGTCAATTTTACTGATTTTCTCAAAGAATAAGCTTTTGGTTTTATTGATTTTCTCTATTGTGTTTTTCTCAGTTTCATTTATTTATGCTCTAATCTTTTATTTCTTTGTTTCTGCTTGCTTTAGGGTTGTTTTGCTGTTTGTTTGTTTTTTCTATTTTTCTCCAGTTGTTCAGTTAGATCTTTAATTTTAGCTCTTTCTTCTTTTTTATAGGATTTAATGCTATACATTTATCTCTCAGCACTGCCTTCACTGTATCCCATAAGTTTTGATATAGTGTGTTCTCGTTTTCATTTGTCTCGAGATATCTACTAATTTCTCTTGCAATTTCATCTTTGACCCACTGACTGTTTAGGAGTGTGTTGTTTAGCCTCCATGTATCTGCAGATTTTCCCCTTTCCTGCCTATTATGGACTTGCAGCTTCATTCCATTATGATCAGAGACTAGGCTTTGTATAATTTCAATCATCTTAAAATTCATTGAGAGCTGTGTTGTGGCCCAACATGTAGCCTATCCTAGAAGAAGATCCATGAGCACTTGAGAAGAATGGATAACCTGCTGATTTGGGGTGCAATGATCTGTATATGTCTGTCAGATCCAGCTCATTTATCATATTGTTCTCGTTCTCTGTTTTTTTGTTGATCTTCTCTATAGTTGTTTTATCTATTGATATGAGTGGCTTGTTGAAGTTTCCAACTATTATTCTAGAGATGTCTATTTCTCTTTTCAGTTTTGCTGGAGTTTGCTTCATTTATTTTGGGGCACGCTGGTTAGGTACATAGATACTTATGACTGTTACTCCTTCCTGGTCAATTGTTTCTTTTATTAATATATAATGGCTTTCTGCATATCTTATCATTTTTTTTGTGTTTAAATTCTGTTTTTTTTCTGATATTAGTATAGCTACCCTTGCTCTCCTTTGGTTATTATTGGCATGAAATTTCTTTTTCTAACCTTTCATTTTCAATCTGTTTGCATTCTTGTGTCTTAGATGAGTGTTTTGCAGCAGCACATGGAAGGGTCATGTTTTCCTATCCATTCTGTCACCCTATGTCTTCCTCCCCTGAGATGACTCCCTTGTCTGTTTGCTTGTTGTTTTTGCTCATCGTTTGCACTCGTTGTCTGCTCATTTTCTGCTTGTTGTCTGTTCTGTTTTTTCTTTAGGAGGCACCAGGAATCGAACCTGGGACCTCAGGCACTCTACTGCTTGAGCCACATCTGCTCCCTGCTTATTTTGTTTTTGTTCATTGTCTGCTTGTTGTCTGCTTGTTTTTGCTCATTGTCTGCTTGTTGTTTGTTTGCCTTCTTTAGGAGGCACCAGGAACTGAACCAGGGACCTCCCATGTGGGATGCTGGAGCTCATCTGTTTGAGGCATATCCGCTCCACCACCTATGTCTTTTGATTGGAGAATTTAATCCATTTACAGTCAGTGTTTTTTTAAAGATTTATTTTATTTATTTCTCCCCACCCCCTTGTTGTTTTTCACTTGCTGTGTCTGTTCATCTTCCTTGTTTCTTTAGGAGGCACCAGGAGCCAAACCCGGGACCTCCGATGTGGGAGGGAGGTGCCTAATTGCTTGAACCACCTCCGCTCCCTGCTTTGTTGTGTTTCTCATTATGTTTTCCCTCCCCGTATCTCTGTTGTTGCATCATCCTATTGCATCAGCTTGCCAGACCTGCCGATCATGTCAACTCGCTGTCTTCTTTTAGGAAGCACTGGGAACCTCTGTTCCCTGCTTTGTTGTGTCTTTCATTATGTTTTTTCTTCTTGAGTCTCTTGTTGTGTCAGCTTGATGCACCTGCCGGTCACACCAGCTCTCTGTCTTCTTTAGTAGACACCGGGAACTAAATTACGGACCTCCCATGTGGTAGGCAGGCGCTCAGTCACCTGAGCCACATCTGCTTCCCTCACAGATTCTTCTGCCAGCTCCTCTGCTTTTGAAAACCTCCTGGGAATTTTTCATTTCAGTTATTGTGGTCTTCAGCTCCAGTGGTTCTGTTTGGTTTCTTTCAAACATTTTTCTCTCTTTATTGAGATTCTCAGCTTGCTCATTCATTATTTTCCTCATATAGTTTAGTTTTTTCTCTGTATTTTCCTTCATCTCATTGAACATATTGAAGATCATTTTCTTAAATCTCTTGTCAAGTATGTCCACAGTTTGGTCTTCTTCATTGTTTTTCTCTGTATTTTTATCTTTTTCCTTTGGATAGGCCATCATTTCCTGTTTCTTTGTCTTGTATTCTTTTGTTGCACGCTGTACATTTTAATGTCTTAAAATCTTAACTCTGGTATTTATTCCCTGAGATGTCTGTTTCTTGAGCTTGTAGCCAGCTGTTGATAAGACAGAGATTTTCTTAAATGTCAGCCCTCCTATCAGGAATGTTTGCCCAAGGTGAATACAGTGTGCAGCCCCCCCCCCCCCTTCTGGGCCTGTGTCTTGTCCTAGACTTGTGCTTGCTAGTGGCCTTAGGAGTTTTCCTGTTTATAGGAGTTTGAATTCCTCCTCTACTTCCCAGGAGACATACCTTCTCCCTCTTCAGGGTGTTCCACTGCCAGACTTAAAGCAAATAAGCCTTGCTCCAGGCTGTCTGCCTCAAATGTTTCTTACACTGCTTTGATTGTCTCAATCTGCTTTTGCCTGTAGGGTAAATTCTGAGAGCACTCTGAGGAGGAGTTTCCCAAGTCATTCTTTCCCAGCTGGATCATAGCCAGGGACATACAAAAGGTGCACTGTCCAGCTCAAAACTGCCCTGGAGAGGGCATGAGGGAGGGGCCAGCAAGGGCTCCAGGAGTTTCTTCCATGGCTCCCCAAAGCTGCTCTATCATGACTTGCCCAGCAAATGCAGCCTTTCAGCTGTCCTCTGGAGCTCTGAGACAGCTTACCGTCTTTAAGTCTCTGCCGCCTTTCTTTGGGGCAGTTTGGAACAATGGCTGCCCTCAGAGCCAGGCCCCCAATAATCTGACATGGCTAATCAAAAGCTGTGATCAGTGATTGGCTTGTGCCTACCCTGGATCTAGGAGAGTAGATTTTTATGTCCCTTTCTGGCATCAGAAAGCTATGCCAGGGGCCACAACCCATGATGGCCTACTGTGAGAATGGGGAATAGGCACTGTTAACTGAGAGAGAATACTTTACTGGTATTTACTGTAATTTACCACCCTCTTCCTCCAACTCTTCCACAGATGCTGCACAGTGTTCTGCTGGACACTGGAGCTTTGAAATAGTTAATTCAGACAGTTCCTGCCTGTTTAATAGTTGTTCTGGTGGAGGAACTAACTCCTGGAGCTTTCTAATCCACTATCTTCTCACTGTCCTCAACTCTTATTATTTTCATATAACTCACCTTAATTTGTAATTTGAACCCTAGTTTGACTAGGAATTGGAAACAATATTAGAATCAGTGCACCCCCCCCATTTTTCCTGTGGTTTTATCTAGGTTGCAGGGAGCTTACTGAGTAACAGGAGTTTGGGAAAGAGGCATCCATCCAAGGTAAACTCTGCAATGAGGTCCCTTGTCCCTTCAGTTTTTCAGTTAACAGTTGATCTATGTTACCTGTGCTTCTCGCCAATCTGTGGGGCCCTCCAGATCCAATGTTCTGCCTTCTTCCTTCCATATACCTTATGGCCATAGCAATCCATACAGCTATAACTTTACCATGTTGGAAAATTCTATGGGGCTTCCTGACACCCAACACTTCTTTGGAGTACCACTCCTGTGGATCACTTGGTTCTTCTGCAATGAGAAGCACAGGTGACTCTGTGGCTTCAAAGACCATGTGCCTAGACCTATCACAAAGCCATTTCTACTCTGAGTTTTGCCAACTTGCTGGACTGTACCTGAGATGAGGTGCAAAACTTTGTGAGGTAGGTGTTATAAAATGGGAAATTAGGCACAGAGAGGATGAGTAAATTGCTAGGAAGTAACAGACTAGTGTTTGGACCCAATCAGAGTTAACTCTAGACATCCCTTTCTTAGGTACTTCCGACCTAAGATAAGGCATTTTTTTCACACCCATCTCTGATGTCTATAACCCAAAGCAAACTTTCTTATTTTGTGGACCCCTTCAGAGACATCAAAGAGACTTCAAAAGGAAGATTCCAGAAATGTTACCCTTCTTTATGTTTATATAGGTAAAGTAATAATAACAATTGATGTATTATCAAAGAGAGACCAGTGGAATTTGACTTCTAGACTCAGAAATGTGGATATGTGAACAATTTCATTACCTCTTCTGACACAGGTCAATCTAGCAGGAAGCAGGATGTGGATTAGTAAAGGACATACGCAATTAACCCAGACAGGTCTGGGTTGAGTATAAACTCTGTTCATCATTAGCAGTGCGACCCCAGGCAAATTACGTAACCTCTCTACAACTTAGTTCCCTTATTTTTTGAATGTAGATAATTATACTACCTACCTCATTGGTAGGATTTGTGAGGATTAAATGTGGTAATTCATGAAAACCACCTAGTAGAGGACCTAGATAATGGTGAATTCCCAGTAAATATTATTCTCATGCATAAACTCCTTAGTGTTGCTCCATATCCTGTCAGATAATGTTCAGACTGCTTAGTACAGCATGGAAGGCCTTTTTTTTTTTTTTTTTTTTAACTCCTAAACAGTCCCCAGCTTACTCTTCCTTCTGTATTTTCCTCTGTAAATCTGAGATCCAGTCATAGTTGTGTTGCTTGTAGTTTCTTGTATGTACAGTAGCAAGATTTGTGATATAATTCAAACACAGCCTGATTTTGTCACCTACTCTCCAATAGAAACTTGGGCAGATCCCAAGACTTCTTAATTAACAGGCAGTAGTCCTACTCACACTTACAAATCACAGTCTTGACTTGGTAATTAGAACACGTCCAAGCAAGATTTTAATTAAATGCCCCAATCTAATTTAAAAAGCGAGAATTCCCTCCATTTGTAAAGGCCTGCGGTAGATTTCTGCTCTCTCTCCCCACTCAGTTCCTCCTAAGGCACCAGCAGTTGCCTCAGATTCCACCTGGTGGAAGCCATTAGAGGCAGGGGAGGTAATGGATCAGGCAGTTTTTACTTGTACTGATCCAGTTATAATCTGGTTTTAAGTTCTCTGGATCTGGCAGGTGGCTAAACTTGATTCTTTTTCTCCTGGTACATATCCCATAAAATTTTGTTGTTGTTATTAGAGAAGTTGACAGAACAATCATGCATAAAATACAGGATCTGCATACACCACCCTATTATTAACCATCTGTAATGGTGTGGAACACTTGTTATAATTGAGGATAGCACATTTTAATAATTTTATTATTAACTATAGTCTATGCTTTAATTAGGGTTCACTGTGTAGTGTCATTCCATGGGCTTTTTAAATTTTATTTTATTCTGATACCATATATACATTTCCTTTTTTAATCACATTCAGATATAAAAATCAGTGGTGTTAATTCCATTCATAATGTGCTACCATCACAACCATCTATTACCAAAACTTTTCCATTGGCCCAAATAGAAACTCAGAACATGTTATTACCAATCCCCACCCCACCCTTGGTAACCTATATTCTAGATTTTGACTCTATGAATTGGCTTGTTCTAATTATTCCATATCAGTGAGATGATACAATATTTGTCCTTTTGTGTCTGGTTTATTTCACTCAACATGATGTCTTCAGGGTTCATCCATGTTGTCACATGTATCAGAACTTCTTTGTTTTTATGGCTGAATAATATTCCATTGTATATATATACCACATTTTATTTATAAATTCATTGGTTGGTGGACACGTGGGTTGCTTCAATCTTTTGACAATTGTGAATAATGCTTCTATAAACATTGGTGTGAAAATATTTGTTCGAGTCCCAGCTTTCAGTTTTTGTGGGAATATACCTAGTAGCGGGATAGTCCTATACTTAGCTTTCTTAGAAACCTCCAAACTGTCTTCCACAGTGGCTTTACCATTTTACATTGCCACCAGCAATGAATGAGTCTTATACCTTTTGTTGTCTCTCAATTCTTCCGTTAATTGTCTACTTTATATTTGTTTTTTTTTGTCTTGTACCATGTTGAATGCCCCTCTTTTCTATCTGGATATATTTTTCATCATTTTCTGTGTGGTTACCATGGGATTAAAATTTAACATCCTAAATATATAACAATCATATTTGGTTTGATACCAACATAACTTCAATAGCATACACATATACATTTCCTATACCCCTCTTTCACCCAACTTTTTTTTTTGTACTTGTTACCACTTATACCTTTGTGTATTGTCTGTCCAAACCATATATTTCTCATTAGTTTTTATGCATTTGCATTTTAGCATCTGTAGGAAGTAAGAAGTGGAGATATATACCAAACAATATACTACAATAATACTGGCATTTATAATTACCCAAATAAGTGCTTTTTCCACAGGTCTTTTCTTTATGCCTCTTTGAACCACCATCTAATGTCCTTTCCTTTTGGTCTGAAGAATGCCCTTTAGTAATTCTTGTAGGGCAGGCCTAGTGGTGATAAACTCCCTCAGCTTTTGTTTATCTGGAATGTCTTAACCTCTCGTTTTTGAAAGAAAGTCTTGCTGGATATAAAATTCTTTGTTGGCAGTTGTCATCTTTCAGCACTTTAAGTATTTCAACCCACTGCCTTCTTGTCTCCAAGAATATGTTACTATTCTCTCCTTGTCCCTTACATTCGATAGTGTGATCAATAAATGTCAGGTGTATTTTTCTTCATGTTTATCCTATTTGGTGTTCTCTGGGCTTCTTGGACATGCATTTTCACATCTTTTGCTAAGTTTGGAAGTTCTCTGACATTATTTTTTGAACATTCCTTCTACTCCTTTCTTTCTTCTCCTTCTCCAACTCCCATAATGCCTATGTTGGTGCCCTTGGTGGTGTCTCAGGCTATTTTCACTTTTTTTTTTTAAACTTTATTTTTAAAGAAGTTTTAGATTACAGAAAAGTTACATAAAAAATATAGCGGATTCCCATATACCCTACCCCCACTTTCACATTTTCCCCTATTAATAACATCTTACATTAGTATGGTACATTTGTTACAATTGATGAACACATATTGAAGCATTGCTACTAATCATGTTCTATAGTTTACATTATGATTTATACTTTGCACTGCACCATTTTATAGGTTTTGACAAAATGTATAATGACTTGTATCCGTCATTGCAATGTCATGCAGAACAATTCCAATGCCCTAAAAATGCCCTGTGTTCCACCTATTTTTCCCTCCCCCTCCCTTCAGAAGCTCTGGTAAGCACTATCTTCATAGCAATGTTACAAGTTCTTCCATTACTACAATAAGCCTATTTTGGTTCATGGCTGCATTTCCCTTTTATGTTTGTTCATTCCTCAATCTTAAGATGGTGATGCCCACTCTGCTTCAGATTGAGAAGGGGCTTAGGTCTTATGGGGCAGTTGGAAGGAATTGTTTTGCTTGCAGTTATAGATACTCTTTGCTTTTTGGGATGGGGGTTGTCCATCATCGTTATTTTGTTAGTTGTCCTGGGCAAGTCTGATGGTGTGGAGAATAGGTGCTGGTTGCAACTTTGCTGAGACTGAGGGCTCAACGGGCATATGAACAGACCAAAGATTTGAGTCTCTGGGACATATATTTAATGAGTATAGTGCTAATTATAAGTTCAAATAAAAGGGGTAGAAGAATCAAGTGCAAGGAAATTAAAATGAGTCTAACTTGTTTCAGTGAGGAAATAGGTTACCATATAGTCCAAGGTAAGGCCCACAGATAGGGTGCTGATTTCATGGGGTTGTCTGCCCTGCCTATAGTGTCTAGATGTCTCTAGAACCCTCAAGAGCACCCCTGTTTGAGGCTTTGTTTACTGTGGCAGTTAGTGAGATCCATGTGAGATGTATATAAGTGTAACCTCTGGAATGACCTAGTGACTCACTTTGAAATCTCTTAGGTATAAAATTCTTTTGTATTTAAATTTTTTCTGCTTTTAGTCAAGGTCTTTTTACAAATGCATTGCTGGTTGGTGCTTGGTAATCCTTTCACTTTTAATAATTCTTTTTTCTTTCTGTTTCTCAGCCTGACTCACTTCAAGTGTTTTGTCTTTGAGTTCACTGATTCTTCTGCCAGCTCCAATCTGCTCTTGAAATCCTGGGAATTTTTCATTTCAGTTACTGTAATCTTCAGCTCCAGTAGTTCTGTTTGGTTCCTTTTTAAAATTTCCATCTCTTTACTAGGATTCCTATATTGCTCATTCATGGCTTTCCTGATATCCTTTTGTTCTTTATATTTTCCTTCATCTCCTTGGGCACTTTTAATATAATTTTTAAAAGGGGTTTCTTCAGTATGTCCACATTATGTTCTTCTTTGCTGTTTTCTGGATTGTTATCTTCTTCCATTGGATGGACCACCATTTCCTGTCTCTTTGTTTGTCTATACTCTTTTGTTGCACACTGTACATTTTAATATTTTAAAATGTTAACTCTGGAACTTCTGGGAAGATGGCAGACTAGAAAGACACAGGACTCTCTTCTCTCCCAGAAAAATAGCTAGGGGACAGGCAGAAACTGCTTGGAAAAAAATCTCCTAGGGTTTAGAACACTAGGGGATGGCTGGACACCATCCAGTAGAGAGAAGGGCAAAAGAAAAGAATCACAATGGCAGAACTGTGTGTAAAAGCCACAGCTGCAACTGCAGGCATTGTACCCCATCCTATAGACACTCTTGAATTCTCAGGCCTCAGGGCTGGCAGCTACAGACAAAGGGGGCCCCAGGGATCCACTTCCCCAGGAAAGGGAAGAGAGAGGGACACAGCCTAATGATGACTCATCTTTTTACCCACAGATTTGGTCTGCTGTGTCCCACAAGCCTTTTTTTGCTGGGGGGCTTGTGACATTGTTTACCTTGGGAGCTGGCAATGGATTAGAGAGATCCGACCCTCTCAATCTCCCTCTCTACTGACTGTAACTGGTTGATGAGGATACAGAGGGGAGTGGAATTATTTCCTACCTGGGAAAAGGGAGGGAGCTGCCAGAAAAGATTGGAGAACTGCCTCTGAGAAAGCTTGAATTATGAGGCTCTTAGCCTCCAGGCAGGATCATCTACCACACTGATTCTGTTCATGTTGCAGCAAACACACTCCAACCAGGCATCATTGAACTGCGGGACCTGCCAGAGAACGCCATCTGCTGGTGGACCAAAGAAGTGCATGTGAGGAAATTAAAAGTAAGTTAGAGAGGCTTTTTCTGGCCTTTACAGCCTCACTCCCCAAGGCCCTAGGAAGTAGGTCTGCAACCCATTACCAGGTCCAGGGCACAGATATGAGTAACTGACAGAGACAATCCTAAATATCCAAAACAGGTTGAACCAAGAATCAAAGAACAGCAGTAACATACAGCCTCCTTCCACTAAATCCCTACGAAAGAGAGAAAAATTGAGCATGTGAGTAATCTCATCATCCTAATCAGATGGCTAGAGATCAGCAAAAAATTACAAGCCATACTAAGAAAATGGAAGAAATGGCTCAAGTAAAGGAATATATCAAAGCCCCAGAAGAGACACAGGATTTGAGACAACTAATCAACCAGATGCACACAAATTTCCAAAATCAAATTAATGAGTTGAAAGACAATATGGCTAAAGAGATAAAGGACATCAAGAAGATACTGAGCGAACACAAAGAATTTGGAAACCTGAATAGAAAAGTAACAGAGCTCATGGAAACGAAGGAATAATAGGTGAGATAAAAAACACATTAGAAGCATACAAAAGCAAATTTGAAATGATAGAAGAAGGAGCCGAGGTGGTGCAGATGGCAGAACACCTCTCTCCTACATCAGAGGTCTCCAGGATCGAATCCTGGTGAAGACTGGAGGAGGAGGATGAGAAGAGATGGCAGGAAACAGACACAGAGAATTGCCCAGCAAATGGACACAAAACAGCAAACGGGGAAGGGGGGATTTAAAATGGATATAAAGTAAATAAATAGGGAAGCAGCTGTGGCTCAATCAGTAGGGCTCCCTTTTACCATATGGGAGGCCCTGGGTTCGGTTCCCGGGGCCTCCTGGTGAAGGCAAGCCCGCCTGCACGGCGTGGTTAGCTGACCCAGCGAGCACAAGCAGCAAGGGGGGGATAAATGAATAAATAAATAAAATCTTTAAAAAATAAATAAATAAAATAAATAAATAAATAAATAAAGTAAATAAATAAACCTTAAAAAAAAAAAAAGGAAATGACAGAAGAAGGAATAAGTGATAGAGAAGATACAACAGCTGAAATAGAAAGGAAAGTGCATCCAAATAACCAAAAGCATTCTAAAAAAGAAGAGTGATGTGGGAGAAATTTCACTGCCTGACCTTGAAACACATTACAAAACTATAGTGGTCAAAGCAGCATGGTATTGGCATAAAAGATAGACACAACGATCAGCGGAATAGAATTGAGAGTCCAGAAATAAACCCTCACCTACAGCCAACTGGTTTGTTGGCTACTACTAAACTACTAAAGCCATTTTAATGGATCAAAAACAGTCTTTTCAACAAATGGTGCTGGGAGAACTGGATATCCATAACCAAAAGGATGAAAGAGGACCCCTATCTCACTCCTTATACAAGAATCAACTCAAAATGGATCAAAGACCTAAATATAAAAGCCAGGACCATAAAACTACTGGAAAATGTTAACTCTGGGATTTATTCCCTGAGATGTCTGTTTCTTGATTTTGTAACCAGCTGGTAATAAGACAGATTTCCTTGAATGTCAGCTTTCCTATCAGGAAGGTCTGCCCAAGGTGAATGTAGTGTGCAAGATTTTCCCTGTTTTTCTGGGTCTGTGTCTTGTCATGAGCTTTTGCTTTTTAGGTGTTTTGGAGTTCACCTGTTTACAGGAGTTTAGTTGTCCCCTGTGTTTCCTAGGAGACAGACCTCCCTCTCCAGGGTGTTTGATGCTGGCAAGCCTTTGCCCCAGATTGTCTGCCTCTGCAGCTTACACTCTTTCCTTGTTTTAAGCTGCTTTTGCCTGGAGGGCAAATGCTGGGAAGAGGAGCACACCAGAGAAGACTTTCTCAAACCAGTCTTTCCTAGCCAAAACAGGGCCAGGGTCCCACGAAAGGGGCACTGACCAGCTCCAAAATGCCCTGGGGAGGGGATCATAAAGGGTTCAGGAGCTTCCTTCATGGCTCCCCAAAGCTGGGTCCTTCTGGCCTGCCCAGTAAATGCAGCCTTTCAAGTAAATGTCCCTAACAGTCCTGAGGAAGCACGGCATCTTAAAATCTCCTTTGCCCTGGCCTGTGCCCAGTGCAAGTTGAAATAATGACAGCCCTAAGAGCTGGGTCCACAGCAATTTGAAGTCCACTAATCAAAAGTCGTGATTAGTGATCAGCTGTACCCACCCCTGGTCTTGGGGAAGAGGATTTTTATGTCCCATTTTGTCACCAGTGAGCTAGCCAGGAGCTGGACTCCATGGTGGCATGCCATGAGAGTGGGGGATAGGCGTCAGTAGCCACTGTGAGGAAAGAGCAATTTACTGTTCTTTACTGTGATTTATTAGCTATTTCCTTTTTTTCTTCCCTGGATGCTGTACAGTGTTCTTCTGATCTCTGGAGTTTCAAAATAGTTGTTTCAGTCATTTCCTGCCTGTTTAATAGTTTTTCCGTTGGAAGGACTGTGTCGTGGAGCTTCCTACTCTGCCATCTTCCCATAATCTTCTCTGCATATCTCTTTAAATTTTTTGTAAAAATAGCAGTTTTACCAAAACACACACACAAAAAGATAAAAAAGAGACAACAGAAAAACAAACCAAAAAATAGTTTATAAAAAGGATGCTCAAGCAGTTGGGCACCTGCCTACCACATGGGAGGTCCCGGATTTGGTTCCCAGTTCCTCCTAAAGAAGATGAGCAAGACAGTGAGCTGACGTGATGGGTTGGTGCAGCAAGCTAACACAACAAGATGACGCAACGAGGAGACACAACGAGGAAACATGAGAGCCACAACAAGCAGGGAGCACAGGTGGCTCAAGTGATTGGGCACCTCCCTCCCACATGGGAGGTCCTGGTTTTGCTTTCTGGGGCCTCCTAAAAAAAAGACGAGCAGACCAGAGAGCACACAATGAACACACAGAGCAGATAGTGAGTGCAAAAAAACTGGGAGAGGGGAAAATAAATAAATAATAAATGAATCTTTAAAAGGGATATAAGGATATACAACAGAAAATGATGAGATTGATGGAAGGGGACCCACTATATCCATGATTCTCTGATCCCTCCAGGAAATTACTACATGCAGCGACTTAGAAGGGCACCTTGACATGCAAAGACCAGAGGCTGCTTTTACATTGGTTAGAAATGATTTTGCAGATTCTGAACAATTAGCACCCTTTTGCGACTGATATCAATTGGTGGAAACTATCTGACATAACTGAATGATTGTGACAGGAACTTGGTGGTCTTCCATGGGTTGCTTGAAGATTCTTAATTCTGCTATTTATGACCTGTGTGGATGCATTTCTGTTCTAGGTGATCATGTGACTTCTGCCATCACCAGGAGTCAGATTTTTACCTCCAGCTTCTTACTTCCAGGTCCCTCTACCTTTCTATTTAGTCCTATTGTACAAAACCCCAGACAACTGAGGCCAGTCACTCCCATGTGGGAAACACTGATGCAACTCTTGTTTACTCTGACTAGCTGTATCAGTGCTGACCCTTCTCAAGGCAGCTACTTCAATTCTGCGGCCTCTTCACAAATCCTATTTCTGTCCATACTTTTATACTATTTGTTAACCTTGACCTGTCTAAAGGGGTCCTAGAGTCTTAGAACTAGTTAGCCCACATTCCCTGTGTAAATTCTGCCATGGGGGTGTTTGCCTCACACCCATGCTGATATCTGAATCATGTGCACCTCATAGGAAGTGTCCCTGTTAACTTCCTAAAATTTGTCTTTGCTCATTCTTATCTCTTTTTGCCTCACTATCTGTCCTTCAACACTCAGAATGTCTCCCCTCCCCAACCCCAGAGAATGGGTTCATTTCCCCCATTTGTATTTCCCTGGTGACATTTGCCTGCCCATCCCATAACCAACCCACACCACTTTGTATTAAAACCATTTATGTCTGTCCTTTACCCAAAGAGACTGGAAGTTCTTGGGGGCAGGGACCCTTGAGATTTACTGTTACATTCCTAGAGCTTAATATAAAATTTCAATTACCATTTAAAGTAGTATCAAATATCTAGGAATTCATGTAATATAAGATGTGCAAGACCTCCATGTGAAAAACTATAAAATCTCAATAGGTTTTTTTTTTTGGTGGAACTTGACAAGGTGATTCCACTATTGATAAGGAAATGCAAAGGGCCAAGATACTCAAAGAAAAAACATACAAAGACAACCAAAGTGGGAGGACTTGCTCTATCAGATATGATCAAGGCTTATTTAGCTAGTGTAGTAAAACAGTTGGTATCAGTACAAGGATAGACAAACCAATGGAACCCAGTAGAGAATTTAGAAGCAGATCCACTCAGATATGCGCACACCTGACTTATGACAGAGATGGCACTACAGAGCAGGGGGAAATGGGCTTAAAAGAAAAATTAAGAATTTGTGTTTATCAAAAGACACCATTTAGAGACTGAAAAGCCAAGTAACAGGATAGGAGAAGATTTTGTGGCATATATAATTGACAAGGAGCTTACATCCCGGATATATGAAGAATTACAAATCAGAAAGCAAAGGACAAACAACCCAGTAGCAAATTGGGTAAGAGACTTAGGCAATTCACAAAAAAGGAAATAAGAAAGACTAATAAACACATGAAAATGTGCTCAACTGTATTAGTAATTAGGGAAATGTAAGTTAAAATCACACTAGAAGGGCTAAAATAAAAGGACTGAAAATATTAATTGTAGCCCAGGATCTAGGGCAACAGGAACTCTTATACATTGCTGCTGGGAGTGTAAATTGGTACAAATACCTTGGAACACAGTGTGGAATTATACAAGACAGTTGAAGAGGCCCAGCAGTTTTCCTTAAGAGAAATGTGTGTGCATGGGCGTGATGAAACAAGTCCAGGAATGTTGACAGCAGCATGATTCATAATAGCCCCAAACTAGACTTTTAGTGTTTATGAACCCAAGTGTTCATGAAGAGTAGAATGAAAAAATGAATTGTGTACATTTGTACAATGGCATATACACTGCTATGAGAATGAATAAACTGCACTTTATACAAGAACATGGCTGAATCTCACAAATAATGTGCAGAAAAAAAGGTCACAAAAGAACACATACTGTATGATTCTGTTTTTATAAAATCCACGAACAGGTAAAACTAAATTATAGTTTAGTTTATACAGTTTAGTCCTGGCTTTGACTCTCCCTGATTGGCCTGACTTGTTGATTCCTTCCCTGAACTGATTATTTAGGCCTGAGAGATAATACAATGGCTCATCAATTGTCAGTGCTACCTAAACCACATGGCTGAAAAATTTAGGGCACATGAGGAAGAGGAAAAGGAGAAAAATAGACTTTGTGGAGGCAATTTAATTTTATTTAGTTAAATATTATTTAGTTATTTTATTTAGTTAAATGTCATGCTTGAACAATTTTGCACTACTGCCTATCATAGGCTTAATCAGAACCAAGACAAAGTAGCTGGCTAAGATTGGTACTTGAGCTGAGTTTTAATCTGAAAATAACAACATAGTTTTTCTCCTGATGCTAAAGATTCAAAACAGGCACAGATGCTCATAATGATTAAAAGCAAGACTGGTTTTGAGATATAACAGCCATGGCAGTGAGTGAAACTTGTTTGGATCTTAAATTGATAAGCAACAACAATATAACCCAGTTATCTGTAAAAGATATTTGGGGAGAACTGGGTACATTTTTTTTTTTTTAAGTTTACTTTTATTTATTTGTTATAACAAATTTATTTTAATTGAACCCCCGGGGACTCCCATATGGCAAACAGGAGCCCAACTAATTGAGCCACAGCTCCTTCCCGTCTGGGTACATTTTAATACTGCCTGGAGAGTAGATGACTTAGGGAGTTATAATTCATTTTCTTGTATGTGATCATGGTATTATGGCAAGTTGGAGAATGTTCTTATTTTTAGAAGAGGCAGGCTAGAGTATTTAGGGATGGAGTGTGTTGATATTTACAACTTACTCTCAAATTGCTTAGCAAAAGACACACATAGATCAAGCAAATATGCAAAACATTAACAATTGTTGAATGTAGGTGATGAATATATGGGTGATTATTGTAATAATTTTTAAAATTTTTCTGTATATATGAAATTCACTGAAATAAAAAGTTGGAGAAATAAAAAATATTTTGGGGGAAATATGAAACATCAACACCAAACAAAAAGCTCACTTGTTTCCATGCTTTCCCCTCCTATCTTCCCAGATATTGGTTAGAGGTAAAAAACACATAAAGTGGAAAATGTTAAATTTATTTTGGAGTTAAAATGATATAAATTCTATTGTTTATCCAATTATCCAGGAAAATTACTTATTGAGCACCAGAAATGTCCAGAATAGGCAAATCTATAGAGCCAGAAAAGTAGATTAATGGTTATCTAGGGCTGAAGGGAAAAGGGGAATGACTGTGAATTGGCATGGATTTTTTTTGAGGGGGAGTTGATGAAAATATTCTAAAATCAATTGTATTGACTGTACAACTCTGTGAACATACTAAAAAACAATGAATTGTACCCTTTAAGTGTGTGGCTTGTATGATATGTAAATTTTATCTCAATAAAGCTGATCTGTCTCTATATTATGATGGCATTTATATACGTGTGTGTGTGTGTGTGTGTAGCCCTCTACTGCACCATTTTGCCTAACAAAACTATAGTTTTTTTTGTAGAATGGGCTTTCAAATAAAACCATAGGTAGTAGCCAGGTTGCATGTTTCTATATATAATTATATCTTTCTTTGCAAAATACAATGATCTATTCAAGAAAGCTGTTTTTCAATTGGATAGATAAAATGCCCAGAAAATATTAAGAATGAATAAAGTGAGTGAATGAATGCATGCGTGAATGTTCTCTTTTCCCCCATAATCCCAATGTTGCCTATCCAAATTCTTTGAACATTTTGGCCCCATTATTTGAACTCTAATATTAGATATTGTCTCTGGATCTAGAAGGCATTGCATAGACAACCGAAGGCCATCAATTACCTGCAGAATGATTTGCACTAAAGGACTATTTCTTTGTGAGTATTAGCAATAGTCAGACCTGTCCAGTCTTTTGGAATGGTGGAACTGTAACGAATATGCACTCTTTTAACTTTGTACTGACTTCAGACACCTTTAGGGAGCAGGAAGATAACCTTTAGACTCCTGAATGGTCTGCCACTCCCACTCTGCATCTTTAAGTACTATACTTTACTTCTTTCCTTTTAGCACCCTAGGCTAATTCTTTTTATGGCGAAGCTGTGGCATTTGGACATTTCCTTGAGCTTCGTCCTGGTACAGTAAGTTTTTGCTCCTGCTTTTCCTTTAGGTATGAAGGGAAGGTGGGCTTGGGCCCTCTACATTGTGATTGCTCTCTCTGATTTGAGTGGCCCTCATTAATACCCTGCCTCCATTCTTTTTTCCTTTGCTTTTCTTTTTAAGTTTGATTTGGTTACCTGCTTCTGGCAACGTGGTGCTTTCCCAGAACAGGATTAGCAGCAACCTAGCAGCAGTAACCTTTTCATTACCAGAACAATTTACTTGTTTTGAACTTCAGCATTTATAATAAAGGCAGCTGCTGTAAAATTCAAAGGTGAAAAAGACATGAGACTTTTCCCCTGCTTTTACAAGTCCAGAGTACTTACGGAGAGAGTTGTAGGGTTTTGAAGCCATCTTTTTTTTTTCCTTTAAAAGGAAAAAGGTTAGAGCTGAGGTAGGCCTCTCATTCATTTAAACACACAGACACAAATCTGGTAGGAATACTAATGCAATGTTTTCAAGATTCTGCAAACCACTCAAGAAGAATAAATGAATCCAATTAGAACTTAGTGTTATATACATATTGTGGTTTCTTTGCAATCTGCTTCTGGCCTATGTTTTCTTTGACTGAGTCAGTAAAATTGTTAAAACAGGGAGGAAACCAATGGATAGGTCCTCGCTGCCTTGGGCAGCTTCCTATTTCAGTCATTAGTCATGTGGCCTTTGTAGTTTTTTTTTTTTTCTTCCCTAAAGATTTATTTATTTCTCCCCCTCCCCTCTTGTTTTGGGCTGGCTGGCTGCTCTCTGTGTGGTCTGTGTCTGCTTGTCCTCTCTTTAGGAGGCACAGGGAACCCATGTTGGGACCTTCCAGAGTGGAGAGAGGTGCTGAATCTCTTCCACCACCTCAGCTCCTTGGTTTGCCACGCCTCCTGTTGTTTCTCTTCTGTGTCTCTTTTTGTTGGGTCATCTTACTGTGCCAGCTTTCTGTGCGGGACAGCACTCTGTGAGGGCCAGCTTCCTTTTCACCAAGAGGCCCCAGGGAATTGAACCATGGACCTCCTATGTGGGCCACATCTGCTTCCCTGTAATTTCTTAGTTAACCAGGTTATATAGAGACTCATAATACTGCGGCCTTGGGATGTGACAGCATTAATGATTATTCTGAAGTGTTCTAAGGCACCTGGATGAAAAGTGGCTATATAGAGTTATGAACACCATTCCCGGAAATTTTTAAATCTTGATTTCTACAAAGCTATCAAACACACTAGTGGCAAGGAAATAATGCTGAGTGATGCTTCCAGGGATTACATTTTCTAAATGTAGAGCTTGCACTTAAAATTTTAGCAAGCTACAAAGGTTACTCAATTCGTAGTTTACCACTTAAAGTGCAGAGGCCAGAGACACAAATTTCCAAGAATGGTCCCAAACACAGGAATCTGGATTGCAGCACTTTAATTTTTCTTGTACATGCAGAAGGAGGAGGGGACTTCACAATTTCAGAATGACCCAGTATGGTCGCAGCATCTTACCCTCTACTGAATGTGTATATAGGTACTGCCAAAATCAAAGGTCAGACTGGTTTTTGATATCGACTTACTGTCCAGGAACTAACCAAGATGAGAAAGCAACGAGGGGGTAGGACCGTGGTGAGGCAGGACAGTAGAAAAACGCGGAATAGGTAGTCCAACCAAAGCCCGACGAATAGCCACATCCATGACATTTAAATTAAGGTAGGAATGCGCATCAACAAGTGACCGGGCAGAACAAATGTGTTTCCTTGACCTTAGGGAGATGGGGCGGAGCGGGGCGGGGGCAAAAGCATCGTACAACAATTTGTTTTTAACTCTGGCTCAAAAGAGAACGCAAAGACCACGAACAATTGGGTTCACACCTTAATTCATTTAATTTCATACTACAGTGAAATTCTTTGAACGAAATCAAGGTATCAGAATTTTAAAAGTTATTTGGTGAACGGTACCAGTTAGTTCGCTTACTCAATCATTCACTTATTCAAAGAGGTTTATTGAGCGCCTACTCTGCGGCACTGTTAAGCCATCACAGACGTGGCTCTTGACGCCATGGAGTTCACAGTGTGGTCTAGTTAGGGAGGTAAAAAAATTCTCGCATCATTTCTAATGCAATTGCACCGGGAAAGGATCGGTCCCTTAAATTCCCCCACATGGTCCCTGCAGGTGAGTGTAGGTGTGAGAGCGTACGGCTTGTGGTGTTTGGGGAGTGTGAGAAAGCACGTGTGTCAGAATGGCGCGTGTCACAGTGCGCGTGCATGTGGCGGCGTGGCGCGCGTCTCCATAGCCTCCCGAGCCCGGCTGCGTAGGGCGAAATAAGCGCGTGTGTTGGATCCACGTACCAGAGACTGCGCGAGAACGACCCCGCAGGCGCAATTGTGAGTGAGCGCGCGCGGGCGGGGGAGGTACGCGCGGGCCGGCGGCGGCGCGCGCAGGCGCAGAGCGCGGAAGCCAGGCCGCGGCAGCCGCAGAGTGTCTGGGGCGGGAGGAGCGAGCGTAGGAGGCCATGGCTGCTGCTACTCTGGCTGCCGGTGCTGGCTGCTGAGGGGCTCGGTCCGCGAGCGCCCGCCGCCGCGGAAGATGGTGACCGCACGGGCTGGTCCGCTGCCGCCGCCGCTGCCACCGCCTCCCACGACGCAGCAACCAAGGCCCGGCGCGGAGGAGCCGCCGCTGTGAGCCGCGCCTTCCGGACCCCGCCGCCGCCCGAAGAGAACCGGAGGGCAGGCGAGAGAGCTGGGAGTGGAGGAGCTCGCCCGCCCGCTGGCAGCGCCGCCACGCAGGGAGCGAGGCCACAGCCTGAGGTGACCGTGCCGCCCACCCCGCCGCTGGACCGGCCCCTTCCAGTTGCCACGCTACTCTGGCAGCTCCCCGCATCCTCCATCCCCTATACCTTCCCCTCCCCCATCCCGGCTCCGGCTCCTTCCTCTTCTCCCGCTCGCCCCCTCCCTCCGTCCTTCTCCCTCCTCTCTCCAGCCTTCGCGGAGTCCACCTCCCCTCTTCATCCGCATCACCCCCTCCTTGCCACGCTCAGAGCCCCTTTCCCTAGCACTGAGGCCTGGTTCGCCGCCTCCCCACTCTGCCCCTCCCCTCCCTAGGGCCTGTAAATCTCTCACCACTCCTCGCATTCCTCAGATGCCCTTAGTTGGGGGCTCTCCCCCATCGCCCCCCCTCCCCCAGCATCCCATTTCAAGGCCTTTTATAAGCCCCTTTCTGAGCTGCCTTTTTTTCCAAACTCCTTTCCTCCAGTTGCCATACCCAACTTTGCCTCTTTTGCTTCCAGGCTTTCCTCCTTTGCCTTACCCTCTCTTGGTCCACGTAGCCCCCACTCTCAGCCTCCCCCTTTCGTGCAGTTCGAGGGATTTTGGGGGTGCGGAGTGGCCTGACAAGCCTCTTTCAAAATGGGAACCCATTACTCTGCATCCCCTTCTTTCTATCCGTGTGAGGGCCCCTCATCCCTTCCTTTTTGTCCCACCTTTCCTCTCTCATTGGCCATCTCTTCTGTCCTACTCCAATTCTGCTTTCCCCACCCAAGGATCCGGGAATGCGTTCCCTTTCTGCACAGGGATGACGAACTTCGCCCGCGTCCGTCTTCGGAAGCCTTTTGGTGTGTGGTCAGCACCTTTAGCAAAACTGGAGGGGAGCTCCCGGGCCTCTATCCTGGCAGAGTTGTTGCTGAACGCAATTCCGGATCCCCGCGGCTGCAGCGGCCGGGCGACGCCTGCTGTTGCTGCGCTGCCTTCTTTGCAGCGAGCTGGGTTGGGGTTACTATAGTTCAAACGCTTGAGATCAGCAGGCGTGGGGGGAGGAGGTGCGGGTGGGGGGGTAGGGGAGAGAAAGGGGGCTTTGCAGTGAGAAGGCATCAAAGATTAATGATGGCTTTGCATCACAGTGTGCAGTAAACAGGAAACTAGTCTGAAAGGAGAGGCGAGGACTCTTGTGTTTTTTATTTTTTAAAATAAGACTGTGCAGTTCGCTTGAATCTTGAATCATACCCAAAAGGATGAGCTGTCTGTGCTGCAGTCGTGACCCAGGCTGAGAGCCCAATGGCAGAGGTAGCACTTTTTATTCCTCTGTATGGCTCCTTAAGTTGAAAGATGGCCCTTAAATTCAGAGAAACCAGAGAATTGCTATTAGTTTATGTCGAAATCAGGTATATATAAAGTTAGCTAGCAACGAGTGGGAGTGGAGAGGACCAGATATATTTAAAACAGGTGCCAATGCTTATGTAAGAGGTGCTTTCTCCTTCTGGGTGTCTTTGGTTTTGGGGTGAGTTTACTTAAAGATTTTAGGCCCTAGCTCAGAGTTTGCCAACTTAACAAGGTGGAAAGCCAGAAAATTGGTCACTTAAGATTGATTTTAACTGATAAATTTTTAAGTGCTTGGAACAAAGAAAAGGAGATGAATGTTGAATGAATGAGGGTTTTGACTTTTCTTCTTTTAGTAAGGGAAAAAATGTATAGAGACTTTAAGCGCTAAAAATTATCCAAATTAGTTTTGTACTGAATAATTTTTTTTAAGGAGGGGATTGAACCCAGGACCTCATACATGGGAGACAGGCACTCAACCACCGAGCTACTTCTGCTCCCCATTGAGAGTTGTTTTTTGTTTTTTTTTGTTTTTTTTAGGTACTGGGGAATGAGGTTGTGACCACCTCGTACATGGGAAACAGGCACTCAACCTCTTGAGCTACATCCACTCTCCTGAATAATTTTTAAATGGATTTTGTGGCATTCTTATTTTTGTTTTACCTGTTTAAAAGCGAGTTTATCTTTTTCCATTTCTATTTCTTATTTATCTTAGTTCTTCAACATACGCCAACTATGACTTTAAAAATTTACATTTTTCTTATTGTTCAGGATGATTCGTTTGATTTCTTCATATTCCATGCCAGAATCATGTGTTTACTGGAAAATGTAGAATGAGGCCCCCTGTGTTTCCTAAGCTACAAACAAGAATGGTTAACTGTGCAACATTATACTTGTACATGACATCACTGTGTCTGTAAGGAGTAATTGCTGTTTCCCAGCTTGGGAAAGTCATTTAATGAAATTCTTGTGGTCCTGTCCTTGATTAGCATTTGTTGAACTTTTCTTGCAGTTTTTAAAAAGAAATGTCTTTTTTTAAATCTGTTTTACTGTGTGAAAGTGTCTTTTAGTTTGGGTCACATTTAGTTCGTGTTACTTGGCAGAGGTGTTGTGCTGGAGATACTACTTCCCCATTTCTTTTCACACTGTAAGGAGGAAATTTTAAAGTCTTCAAGGTTAAAAAGTATATAATGTTAACAGGACAAGGGGTAGTTTATATATTTGGCTTTTGTTACGTCAAGGCCTTTAAATTTTATTTTCTTCAGCTCTTATGTCTAGGATTGTTGGTTTTAAGAGAATTTTGAGCTCCCTCTGACTTTAGAATATGCTCATTAGCTCTGTTAAACAGAAAATCTAGGAAATAGATAAATTAGGCTTGAACTAGACATTGTACAGGCATAATAATCTTTACCTCAGTAAAGAAGGCTCCATTTTTACTTCAGACTAATCTAGTGATTTGGCAGGAGGTCTGAGTGATTTCAGGTATTGGTTTAGTGTGTAGTGCTAGAATTTATGTATATTATTTATTTGTGATCCCACCATATCATGTGCCACTTCTGTTTTAGTAAGGTTTGAAACTATAAGACTCTGAAAAAAAATGTCCCCCCCCTTTTCCTTTTACAGCTTTTGTGGGTAACTTGTTAGATTTGATTTTCTGTGGTTTAAATTTGCTTCTTCCATGCCCTTGTATGTGGCCAGCTTGCCAGTGACTTGCTAATATATCACTAAAAAACGACACGTTTAGTGAGCAGTGGACTTATTAAAATGGCATATTTCATTTTATGCATGGACTTTTAAAATTCAGCCATTTGAATCTTGAGTTTACTGTGCAGTGGAGTTACAGGTTCTGTCTTGGGTATTTTCCTGTGTCCGCAGGTTTAAGAACTAAGGTTTTTTTCTTTTTATTCTTCTTATATATGTGAGGCAGGAGGAATGATAGTAATTAAGAGGCAACACATGGCATTCTCCTAATGGAGTTCTTTTGCAATAGAGATGATGTTTACCCTAAAAATTCTCTAGCACTTTAGATCTTGATTTCTAATGTGGAATTGGTTATTCCTTTAGTTTATTTTTTTTCACACCTTTAAGAACGGCAATAAGTCGTGAAAGTGGGTACATTTTTAAAAAACAAAACATTAAAAGCAGAGGAAGTCTCTATAAGTCAGGTGAAATAAATATTGACGTAAGTATTAACTCAGTAATAGCACTTTATTTTTATTACTTAGAAAAACAGAAATAGTGATTTCTATTGGATTCTAGAATATGGAAAAATAGTTACTTTTCCTTTATAGTACAAAGCAGATATCTACAAATGTTGTAAGTGACGTTATTATCTCTGCATATGATGATTTTCATATATGACTGGTGGTTTGTGAGAAAAATTTTATATTGAAAGAAACTCCTAAGAGTGTGTTCAATCAGTTTGACCACCAACATAAGGGGTTATTTCATGCTCTCTATTACCGTCATCTAGATGGCTTAAATGTGTTGCACTTTTTACCAATAATTTATTTTTTAAGTCCCTCCACTCGCCATGATGAAATAATACATGTATAATCTAGAGAATTTGGAAAATACCAAAGATAGAAGAAGGGAATAAAAATCACCCCTTCGTCTCACTATTGAAAGGATATTAGTGTGAATATTTTGGTGTATTTCTGCCCAGGATTTTTTTTACCCCCTAAATAATACAGGCTTTTGGGAGTGGATGTGGTTCAAGTGGTTAAGTACCTGCTTCCTACATGGGAGGTCTTGGGTTCGGTTCCCAGTGCCTCCTAAAAACAAACAACAGGCAAACAAATGAAAAAACCAACTCAGGAGAGTCGGATGTGGCTCAGTGGTTGAGCACCGGCTTCCCACATATGAGGTCCTGGGTTCAATCCCTGGGCCCAGTACCTCAAAACAAAAAGCAGGCTTTAAGTTTAGGTTCTTGAATGTTATAATTTATAATAAATATTGATTAGAGACTTTAATTTTCAGTGTGTGACCACCCTTAGGATGCTCTTCTCTCTATATATATTTTTTTATGTAGGAAAAATTATTAAAATCTGTTTTGTGCATATAAAATAGTCAGAATTACAGTATTTATTTATAAAAAGCTTATTTCTGCATTATTGGTTAAGATACATGTAATGACACTTGGATCATGGGAATGATTGTTACATGATAATTGAAAAACTTATTAATGGTGTGCCAGGTCGAGTGGCCTTTAACTTTTTAACAGTCTGATGTAGGAAACTATGAAACTTGGAGGATAAAATGGAAAGATTGACAAACACTTAACCATAGCATAGCAATCTGTCACTATAATTTTCTTCAGAAATAAATGTTTTCATTTGTACTGTAATGTCTGAAATTACTGCCAAAGCTAGAAATGTTTAGCTTTCTCAGCAGATTTCTTAAAAGGATGTTGTCAGGAGCCAACAGTCCAGAACTATCTTTACTGTTAAAATTGCCCTTTACCCACTTTTGTTTGCCCTATTCCCTTTCTTGTAATTCCTTGGATTAATTATATTTATCGTATAAAGCAGTATTGCATTGAATTGTCCTTTTAAATAGACGATTGTCCAGGACAGCCTGATAACTGCTTTTCATTTCCTTCCTTTTTTTCTCCTGTTACCCTCTAAGCAAAGGCAGGACATACAATACAGACTTAATGACTGGCTTCTTCAATGTGCTGCATGCCTGTATCAAGGGAAGGATTTGAAGATTTATTATTTTTCCACTTTCAAGACAGACTCTGGCTTGATGAAAGTTTAATGAATGATTCAAGGAAACAGTATTGCAAAGAATTGACACCTGCATGATGTACCGACATCATGAGTGTTCTGGATTGTCCATTCCATACTTGAAAATTGGTTGTAGGTGAACAAGGACAAGGATAGACTATGAGATGCTGCAAATTAATGTGTAATTATCAAATTTTTATTGAATAGCTTAGGGTTTTTCATAAAGTAAATATATAAAATTTGCCCTCTTATTTTTTAGAGATACCTAGGTCTCAAATAATTTTAGAGGGGCAAATTTTTCTTTTCAAGTTAATTAGGGAAAGTCACAGATATTCTTTCCTTTTTTTTTTTTTTTTTTAATGTTTTGCATTAGTGTGATTTGTTATAATTGAAGCAATTTTATAATTATTAACTAGAGTTCATAGTTTACATTAGGGTTTACTCATTGTGTTGTAAATTCTATGTGTTTTTTAAAAAAATTATTGTAACATATTTGCCATTTTAACCACTTTTAAGTACATGATTCAGTGTATATGATTCATTGTTAAATATGCTCACAAATAGAATATTCTTAAAGAATGTTTTATTGCTCAGTATCTAGATTTGGAGTTAGTGGGCTTTTTTTTTTTTTTTTTTTTTTTTTTATTCATTTATCCCCCCCTTGCTGCTTGTGCTCGCTGGGTCAGCTAACCACGCCGTGCAGGCGGGCTTGCCTTCACCAGGAGGCCCTGGGAACCGAACCCGGGGCCTCCCATATGGTAAACGGGAGCCCTACGTGATTGAGCCACAGCCGCTTCCCTTTAGTGGGCTTTTTAAAAATAAGATTTGTGACCAGAACATTTAATCAGAATTATAAGCCTGGGTAGACCTGAAAGCGTCAATGTGAAAAATACGATAAAAAGCTATTTCAAGAATATTTAAAAGCAGTAGGTGTGCCTAAGACGTTTTATACATTTTAACATAGTTATTGTACAGTATGTATTATTCAGTTTGTTGTACATAAAGTTCAGAAACTTCAATCACTGACTCAGTTCTGTACAATTCAGTTCTGACTACCTGGAGGTAGACCACACCTATCTTCCAGGACTGCCCTCACTCTGATACCAGCCTCTAGTTGCGGGGTCCTAGGGCCACCTGCACATCTGGCCAACTGGCTACAAATTCTACCATCCCCTGACTCAGAACTCACTGAAAATGTGATACTTATGGCTATAATTTTACTATAGTGAAAGGATACAAATAAGCCAAAAGAAGAAATGCATAGAGTGAGGTCTGGGAGGGTCTCAAAGGTAAAATTCTATGTCTTCTCCAAGTAGATAGGCTTTTATATCCAATTTATATGGGGTTTCCTTACCTAGGCATTATTGATGGAATCACTGCCCACATGGTGGAACTCAATCTCCAGTCACTTTTCCTCCCTGAGGTGGGGATCCATCTGATCTGAATCAAAGCCCCAACTCCCTAGTCACACAGTTGGTCATTCTGATGTGGCCTGTGTGCTCCCTAAAATTACCAGTGTCCATGTTTGGCTGATCTTGCTAGTATATGAAGTATCAGGGTAGTTCTGGCTTCACTGAGAATAAAAAAAGACACTCCTATCACTGGAAATTCCAAATATTTAAAGATTTAGAGGTTCCCCACCCCCAGGAGCCAGGACAAAGAACAGATCCCTTTTTGGAGGCCAAATTCATTACAATGTCACAACCCATTAGCTATTTGTGTTGATGTATGTTTGTATTTTATATTTCTTGAATTTTAGGTCTGCTCCAAGAAAAACAAAACAAAACATGGCTGCAAAGGAGAAACTGGAGGCAGTGTTAAATGTGGCCCTGAGGGTGCCAAGCATCATGCTGTTGGATGTCCTGTACAGATGGGATGTCAGTTCCTTTTTCCAGCAGATCCAAAGAAGTAGCCTCAATAATAACCCTCTTTTCCAGTATAAGTATTTGGCTCTTAATATGCATTATGTAGGTAAGTAGTGTACATCACATTTTCTAACCTTACAGTGAGCATTCTGATTTATTTTATGTCTTTGTTTATTTGGGTAAATGAGCTTTCGTCACATTGAAATGACAGTGTTAGTTATTGCTGAATGTTTATGAATTTTTATGGTCTTATTTGTCTCACTATTGCATATGAGAGTGTTGATTTATTACCAGATGGAAATGGAAGGCAGAAGAAAAATTTTAGGTTTTAATATGGTGAAATGTAAATAATGAGAAATAACTTTTCCAGACATTTGGCCATTCTAATTTGTCATTGTTTTGGGTTTTGGTAGAAGTTCAGAAAGTAAACTTTTAAAAATGCAATATTTTTTATTGTTGAGACAGATTAAACATATCAGTTGAAGATAAAGCATTCATTTTTGTTTAATGAAATGAGAATGATGCTGTATTTTTACTTTCTTTAAAAAAATACTCCTGGGACTGTAATTAAGATGCTTTGAGGTTAGTGGTAAGAGTAATGATGATTGGTTAAAGAATTTAAAGTCAAGAAATGCAATCATGAAACATCTAGAATAAAAGTTGTGATCCTTAATTTTTAGGTTAATTTTTAGTTTATATATAATGATAGTAACAATGTATTTTTATTTAACAGGGATATTGCATAACTTGAGATGATTTGAAGGGTATTCTACAATAGTGATAGTTTGAAAATATTACTTCAGCCCTTTCTGTATTTAGAATTGTCCATCAGCAGGTTTTTATAAAATCATGGAAGAGTTGTCCTGTCTCTATGAGATTTATTTTTATCTATAGAAGGACTTTCTGGGTTCCAAACTTAGCCCTGAGAACCCCTTACAAGCTCTGAAAGAGTACCAGGTAAGCCATGGTGGGAAGAAGTATGGTATACTAGAAAACAGTGCAGTAGAAGCAGAACACTTGGGTTTGGTAGACTCATCTCTACCTTGGGAAAATTTGTGAAATGAAAAAGTTTCTTTATGCTGTAAAATGCTATGTTTCTCAGACTTTATTAAGGGCTTTGTGTGTTAGCCAATTTATGGAAAATAATTAGTCTGTTGTAGAAGAACAGTTGGGTTCTTGGCTTAGATTTTTAGCTTGATCAGCAAAGTAGTTCACACAGTGGTTTAAAAAATGTACTTATCTTATAGTACTTCCTAATAGATAGAAATGTTGGTAATAATAACAACTAATAACCAGAAACATTAATTTTAGAAATTGAGTGCTTTCTAGTATAGATGAAATTGATACTTTAACTTATAACTTTGGGAACTCAGCTGAAACCATCTTAAATGGTAGCATAAGCTCAGTGATTATATGGATAGATATTTTCAGCTTGAACAGTCTTTTAGTTAGAGTAATTTCTGTGTCAAAGTGTTAAGTAAGTTCTACTTTTTCAAGTTTCACCTTTAAATACATTATTAAAATTCTTAATTTTTAAAATAGGTAATATATTTATGTTCAAAAATCAAAAAGCATACAAACAGGTATATAGTGAAAAATGTCTCCCTCCCATCCCTGTTCTCCATTCACTAAGTTCTCATTTCTGCCTCCTTAAGAAGTAACTTCTACCTCCAAGAAGTAACTTCTCTTATTATTGTGACTAATTCTAGAGCTATTTTTATGCATATATAAGCAAATATAGGTACATTTTTCTCCTTTTTTTATACAGATGGTATATAAACACTGTTTTGAACCTTGGTGGATTTTTTGGTGGTTTGTTTTAATCTATCATGAAGCTATAACTACACTTTTAGATATGCATGAAATAAAGATTTGTACAATTTTTTAAAAACATTTACATGGTGTCCTTCGAAATTTTAGGGTTATGATCAAATGTTGAGGCTTCATCTGCACCCTACCCCCATTCTGTTTTATAGCTGCGTAGTATCCATGTGAGGATATACCATAATTTATTGAACCTAATTATTACCCTTGGTAAACATGAGAGTAGTTTCTGTCTTCTATTTCATATGGTGTTGTTCTAAATAACTTTGTATAACTGTAATTTCAATAGGAGCAAATAAAATCCTGGGATAAATTACTAGAGGGGAAATTGCTGGGTTAAAGGTATATACATTTGCAATGTTGACAGATACTGCTCTCCATAAGCTTTTTTTTTTTTTTTTTTAAAGATTTTATTTATTTATTCATTTATCCCCCCCTTGCTGCTTATGCTCGCTGGGTCAGCTAACCACGCCGTGCGGGCGGGCTTTGCCTTCACCAGGAGGCCCCAGGAACCGAACCCGTGGCCTCCCATATGGTAAACGGGAGCCCTACTGATTGAGCCACAGCCGCTTCCCTCCATAAGCTTTTGTCATTTTGTACCTCCACAAATAATGGTTGAGAGAGTACCTGCTATCTTACATCCTTGTCAAAACAGCATGTTGGGAAACGGATGTGGCTCAAGAGGTTCGGCATCCGTCTACCATATGGAGGGAACGGGGTTCGATCCCTGAGACCTCCTGGTAAAAAAACAAAAAACAAAAAACAGCATGTTAACATACTTTTATATTTTGACTACTATACTAAGTGAAAAATAGAACCTCAGTGTAGTCTTGAGGTGCATTTCTCTTATGAGTGAGGTTGAACTTTGTTACATGATTGAGAAAAATGTGTATTTCTGTTTCTGAAAGCTGTCAGTTTATATCCCTTGACTACTTTTCTATAAGATTGTTGGCCTTTTTCTTACCAATTTGTGGGAATTTGATATATATTAGTGATATTAACCCTTTGTGATGAGTTGAAAATATTTTTTCCAATTTCATTTCTCTTTTGGTTTTGTTTATGATTATTTTTTTGATGTGCAGAAGTTTTTGTTTTGTTTTTAAGTTAATGTGGTTGAGTTTTGTTTTTTTTTTCTTATAAAAGATTTAGAATTTAGAGTCAGAGTTAGAAAAGCCTCCTTATTCTTGAGTTTATAAAGAGTTCCATCATGTTTTATTGCATTATTTTTGTGATTTCATTTTCTACATTTTAATCTTTTCTTCATTTAGAATTTATCTGCATGTGCAGTGTGCTATAGATATAATTTTTTCGAGGTGACTTTCCAGTAGTCTCCACATATTTATGTGGTTTAGTCCATCTTTTCCTGATGGATTATATACTGAATTTTCACGTATATTTTTGTTTCATTTCTAGACTTTTGTTTGTATTCTTTTAGGTTGTCTGCCTATTTGTAGACCAGTAGCACAGTCTTATTTATTGAGGATTTACATTATAGTTTATTGTCTGATGGGGTTAGTCCCTTCATTTTTTTTCTCCCTCCTTCAGAGTTTTTCTATTACCATTTACTTTTTCATATTGATTTTAGAATTAACTATCTTGGTTGATTCCAAAAAGAAAACAAACAACCCCATTGGACTTTTTATTGAAGTTGCATTACTATGAAAATTTTAAAATAGGATAAAAAGGATAATTTATGGATACTAATTTTTCTTTATGCAAGAACACAGGAGAACATTCTTCTGGAGTATTTTAAGGTTTTCTTGGATATTGTTAAGTTCCTTCCTAGGTATTTTCCTAGGTATTTCATCTTTTTAAAATTGCTATTGTAAGTCAATTTTTACCACCTTTATATGCTCTAATTGTTTGTTATTAAGGAGCTCAAGAATAAAGTGTGGAAGTGGTAGAGTTTGTATTTATGGAATGTAATTGACTTTGGAGCATTCCAGTGTGTGTTCTGCCTTGAGAATAGCAAAGCAAAGTGACTCAAAATGTAACTGGTAGGATGTTTATTATAGAACTCTTGCTAGAGGCTACACTATGAAAAGGGGAATATAAATAATATTAGAAAGGTAGGGTGGGACCATTTGTGAAGAGCCTTGAATATACATGGTATTGTGCTTAATTTGATAGGTATTGGTGGGCTAGTGAAGGTTTAGAGCAGTTGAGTTACATCTTATGTAATTAGGCAGTGTTGTGTATGATGATGGATTGGGAAATGGAAAAACTGGAGGTGAGACCAGTTAAGATTTTAGATAAGAGTAATAAGGAGAGCCAGAACTAGTGTCATAAAAGTGGAAAGGAAAGAATGGACGAATAAACATTTCTTTCGAAACTGCACTTATTAAAAATCACTCACTAAAATCAGCCTCAAGTGCAAACCTCAGGCTTCATTTTAATCTTCATTCTGTGGACCTTTCCGTGTTTATGAAGCTGTTGCCCACTTCCTCTTCCTTGAAAGTATTTCCTTCTGATTTTTTTCCTACCCCTGACCATTCCTCTGACTTTTTTGCTGACTTTTCTTTAGACCTCTTCTTAAGTGTTAATAATGCCCAGAATTTGGGTTCAGTTTTCATCTCTTATTGTTTGGGAGATCTCACATAGTTTTGGCTGTCTAGCTGTATCTCCACACTTTCCACTATTTTCTTGACTATGTTGTTCAGGAATTGGTATTCTTTCTTTATGAGCTCATGGCACCCAGTTCAGACCTCCACCATAGCATTTTCTAAGTACCGTGCTGCACTTTTAGGGTCCATATGCTTATCTATCTTATCAACTAGATTGTGAACTCCTTTAAGGAAGGAGATAACTATTATCTCAGTATCCCTAGCACCTATTTAGTGCCTGATACTGAATGAGTGAATTTCTAAGTGCCTGTAATATCCAACTGAATATCCTATAGACACTTCAACTTGACATCAGTCAGTTAACTCATCACTTTTATCACAACTTTCTCTCCTCCATCTGTACAAAGCTATCTTGTTGGTTACCAAAGCTAGAAACAACTGAACTATCTTAATTTCCTTGTTTTCAACCCTCACCCATATATTACTAGTAAGATCTATTTAAATATAAATATATAACTGACTGACCCTGATAACTTCTACGTAAAGCTACTGCTTTCAGACCCTCCTTTCCCCCCATACTACAGTAACCTTAAATAGCAGAAATTTCTTTATAGGAGAAATTCCTGCATTTTATAGAGAGATTCATTGTGTTGTTTTAAGCAGATCATCATTTTAAAATGCTGCTGGTCTTCTTTTTTAATTATAAATTACTGTTGGGGTAGCTTTATCATCAATTTAGTTTGTTAGAGGCAGTTTGGTTAATCCTATACAGTGAATAATGTTGCATTTGTATCAGTATTTTTGGCTTGTATTTTTGCAATAATTAGATTGTGTATACTCATAGTTCAAATGTTTCATACTCCCTTTGTTTTAGTGTAAGCATTCATAATCCCTTAAAAATCTTATTGTACAATATACTTTATTATTATCATCACAGAGTTATTTTTCTACTGGAATGTGAGAATGGGGGTGTAGGTGAGCCATAGGGTTTTCCTTTTTTTTTTTTTTTTTTAACCTCATTTAAATGAGTATCTGAATAACCTGAGAACCAGTAACTCAGAAGGCAAAGTCCAAACTCTTTTTAGTATTATTTAGTAGTAACTAAATAAGGGCTTTATTTTTATGATGATATGCTTTGTAAGTTCACAACTTTTACTGTGCACTTATTATTTATGGATGTTCATATCTGAATGATAAACTTCAATAAAAAAAAAAAAGGGGGTTATATATATCCTTTTTCACTTTAATGGATATTGTGCCTGCCGTTCTCTTTTCTGAAATGTTTCCCTTTTATTAGCCTGGCAAAGATCCATTTGCCTTTTGAGGTCCAGGCCAAACTTAATAACTTGTCTCTATAACCATAGCCTTTCTAATGTTTATCAGTAGTGTATAATAATTTCTTTTCTCCATGTTTGTCTTTTTACTAGACTGATTTCTTCACTTTATTCTTTGTATCTTCCATGCCTAGGAATGTAGATGACTCATGCTTTACATTTAATAGTGTTTGTTGAATGACTGGATAATTGAGAGAATGAATGAAATGAGTATGTTCAATCTAGATGACTTAACAACCAATTTCGTATGAGATGTGCAGCAGAAAGACAAGAATGTTCTGGGAAGGGAAATGGTAGTTCCATTAAAAGAATTTAAAGAGAAGTTTCAGGCAATAGGCTGATTAGAAAATCCTTCAGCTACAAAAAATTAGAGATGCTTACTAAATAAAATCCATTTAAATACCTTTAAAGTCATTTGAAGAAAAAAAGTCATTTGAGAGGGGTTAACAAAAGAAATGGGCGGAATTATTTTTAAAAATTATAAGCAGTAGACATGTTCATGGGACTGGAAAGGAAGGGTAATGATATGACGGACTTATTGAGGTAGACTCAGTGGACTTACTGATAATGAAGTAAAGATGACTCAGGTTTGAAGTTAGCATGAATCAGATTTAGGAGAGAGAAGGAGAGTAAGCTAGTTTGCTGAGAGGGGAGTGAGTTCAGTTATACTTGTTGAATATGAAAATATTTAAGTGGAATAAATCTCAGGCACCATAAGATGTGGGAGGTGTACTTAGAATAAGAAATGAGTATGTACTTTTACGTATATAGTGGGTTTTAATAACTTTTTGATTGATAACATTTGTAAAGGGGATATTTGAAGCAACAGAATAGATTCTTTGAGTTAGGTCCCTTATAGGGAGAAAAGCAGAGGTTCAAGGACCAAAATTTCCTGTGTTCATTGGGGAAGGTGAAAGAAAGTGGAGGGGAGAAGTCAGAGGATAGAAGGAAATCTGTATCACAGAATTCAAAGAATAAGAGCATTTTGAGGATAATTGCTTCAGATGCTAGGACAAGAATAAGTAGGATGTCTAGATTTGACAAGTAGATAATTAATGACTTCAAGTTTCTTTAGAGTGGAAGGGATAAAGCTAGATTGTGAATGTAAAGGGGGAATTAGGTGGTTAGGAAACAGAGGCAATGAGTACAGATGGTTTGAAATATTTGGCAGCGAAATGAGAAAAATAGGTAAAAGATAAAGGAGAAATTAAGGCTAAGAGAAGGTTTTTTTCCAAGATGGGAAGAACCTTGCATATCCTTTGGAAACAGGTGTAAGGATTGGGATGAGGAGAATAATTGAAGATGCAGGAGTGTCTTTAGGAGTTGGAAAAATAAGATCTTGAGTCAAATTGAAGGGGGCAATCTTAGGAACATTAGAGAACCAATTCTTCCTGAGGGAACTAGAGAGAATGAGAGAATTAGTGTAGAATACATAGGTAGGATTTAGGAAAGGTATATGAAAAGAGCCATGTTGTACCTTTCTGTGATGTATTCAATTATAAAGTAGAAATATCCACACAAAAGTGAGAAATGCTTTATATATTTTCAACAAAAAAGTCCAGCGATTAATTTACTTTGGTTATAAAGTAAAAAAAAAACTCAAAAAGTTGTTAAAACTGATGTAATGAATAATGAAAGTAATATACTTCAAGCTCTTTTTGTTAAAGTGTAATTAATGGGGAGCCTTAGTTAGAATCATTTTATTTATATCTCTCTTTTAATATCTGCTACAGGTTATATCTTAAGTGTTGTGTTACTAACCTTGCCCAGGCAGCATCTGGTTCAGCTTTATTTATATTTTTTGACTGCTCTACTCCTCTATGCTGGACATCAAATCTCCAGGTAAGAATGTGACCCCATTTTTGAAGTGTATGGCTGAATGTAAAGTTTTCCTTTGCCAATAAAATACTTTTTGTGAACACTGTTCATATGGTAAAGTTTTTCTTTGGTAAGTATCCAAAAGAGTTTCTTTTTTTTTTTTTAATTTTGTTTTTATTAGCGCAGTTGTAGGTTTATAGATAGTACATAGTTTCCATATCCCCCCCCCCATTTTTCTCTTTTATTAACATTATGCATTAGTGTGGTACCTTTGTTAAAATTGATGGAACAATATTATTATAATTATATTATTAACTACAGTCTGTAGTTTATATTAGGGTTCACTCTTTGTGTTGTAGTGCTGTGGGGTTTTAAAAATTTTTGTTCTGGTAACATATATACAACTAAAATTTACCATTTTAACCACTTTTAAGTATACAGTTCAGTGGTGTTAATTACATTTACAAGGTTGTACTACTATCACAAAAATTTTGTGCTACTGTCCATTGCCAAAACTTTTCTAGCTCTCCAGAGAGAAACTCTGTGCCAGTTATACATTAACTTCCCGAAGTTCCCCACCCACATCCCTGCTCCTGCTAACCTGTATTTTAATTTCTTACTATAAATTTGCATATTCTCATTTCGTATCAGTAATGTCATATATTTGTCCTTTTATGTTTGGCTTACTTTATTAAACATGGTGTCTTCAAGGTTCATCCATGTTGTTGCATGTATCAGAACTTCATTCCCTTTTGCTGCTGAATAATATTCCATTGTGTGTAGAGTCACATTTTTTATATCCATTCTTCCACTGATGGACATTTGGGTTTCTTCCATCTTTTGGCAATTGTGAATAATGCTGTTAGGAACATCATTCTGCAAATATCTATTTGAATCCCTGCTTTAAATTCTTTTGGGTATGTACCTAGAAGTAGGATTGCCAGTTCATATGGTAATTTTATGTTTAAAGTTATGAGGATCTGCTAAACTGTTTTCCACAATGGCTGTACCATTTTACATTCCTACCCACAGTGAACAAAGATTCTAATTTCTCTGCATCCCTGCCCAGACTTGTTATTTTCTGGCTTTTTAATTGGAGCCATCCTAGTGGATATAAAGTGGTATCTGATTGTGGTTTTTATTTGCCTTTCATGGTGACAGTGATTTTGAGCATTTTTTTTCAATGTACTTAATTGGCTATTTGTGTATCTTTGGCCAAATGTCTATTCAAGTCCTTTGCCCATTTTTTAATTGGGTAGTTTATCTTTTTGTTGTTGAGTTGCAGGAGTTCTTTGTGTATTCTGAATATTAAACACTTATTTAGATGTATGGTTTCCAAAAATTTTTTCCCATTCAGTAGATGATTATTTTACTTTTTTGATAACGTTCTTTGCAGAAGTTTTTAATTTTGATAGTTGTCTTTATTTTTTCTTTTGTTATTTGTGCTTTTTGTGGAAAGTATAAAAAACCATTGCCCAACACAAGATCCTGCAAATGTTTCCCTATATTTTTTTCAAGGAGTTTTATAGTTTTAATTTTTATGTTTAGGTCTTTGATCCATTTTGAGATGAATTTTGTAAATGGTGTGAGATGTAGGGGTCCACATTTATTCTTTTGCATATGGCTATCCAGTTTTACCACCACTTATTTGTTGAAGATAGTATTATTTCCCCATTGAATGTACTTGGCACCCTCATTAAAAATCAGTTGGCTGTAGACATGAGGGTCTCTTTCTGAACTCTCAGTTTGATTCCATTGTCTTTGTGCCGGTACCTTGCTGTTTTCATTACTGTAACTTTGTAATAAGTTTTAAAATCCAGAAGAATTAGTCCTCCAACTTTGTTCTATTTCAAGATGGTTTTGAGTATTTGGGGCCTCTTACCCTTCTGTAAGAACTTAATGATTAGTTTCCATTTCTGCAAAGAAGGTTGTTAGAATTTTTATTGGTATTGAGTTCAATCTGTAAATTGCTTTGTTCAATGTTCTGGTTCAGTCCTTTAGGCGGCTGCCACCTGATAAGTTGGCATCAACATATAGGCTTCCCAGTATCATGTGGGAGATACTCTTTTCTCCCTGGAACCGGGCCAGGTACCCACAATGAGAGTGCAGGTTGGTTCCACACATGCCAGGAAGTGGGTGGGGGAAGTCCAGCAAGGACACCATGAGTTTCTCCTGATGTTTAAAGTGGCGCTTTCGTGATTTTGTGCTTACTATGCTACTGCAACCCTCTGATTATTTTCCATAGCTATTATTTTCCATAGCTCTGAGGACGATGGCTCTGCTGGTTTTTGATAGTTGTTCAAAGATTCTGTGAGGGGATGGAACCATGGAACATCTTAATCACCGTCTTGGTGGACTGGCAGTCTATACCTAAATTTTAAGACATAGGTCTGCCGATGAATATAAGTTTCCTGTTTTGAAACAGAATATTAAAGTAAGGTGAATCAACAGTAGCATTATAAATACAATGGCATAGGTGGAATTGTGGGAAGATGGTGTCGGACTAGGCAGGCAGGGCTCAATCTCACAAAAACAACGGAGAAAGACCCAAAACCTGTTTGAAGGACCTGATTTGGGAGCCAGCAGACCAGGACCGTGCTACACAACTTCCAGGAGGGTGAGAGACAGAGAAACAAAGAACCCGAAACAACAAATGTGAGTTACCATACCCCCGTGATTGCTGGGAAGGGCTCCCCTCCCCCACCCCAAAGATACTAAGCTGATGTAAAACCCCTGACTCACTGTAGCTGACTTAGAGGGGAACAGACGTCTTCCTCCCTGTCAGCTGTTTTAAGGGAAAAGGGAGGAAGGTCATGGGGCTTTTCTTCAGTGAATTTGGCCAGCAGAGCCTGCTTTGGATCTCGGTTCTAGACACGGACCAAAACATAGGAACGCTGAAACTGAAACACCTCCATGGAAAGGTGTACCAATGAGTGCCATCTGCAGGCTGTTCTAGATTTTGCATGGACAAAAACTGGTTCTTTCTGTATCCTAACCCCTGAGAGAAAATCTGCGCCCCATTAGTGGGTCCCTGGCCTGATTTTGATAACTTAATCTGGGTAATTCTAAAGACTTAGAGTAAGTTGAACCAAATATCAAAGAAGAGCTATGAGAAAAAAAAAACAACAAAAAAACACTAGGCAAGAGAGAGAAATTGGCCATCAGAGTAAATTCACCAACATATTCAGATGCCAGGACCTCAGCAAAAAAGTTTGTAAGCCATACTTGGAAACAGGAAGAAATGGCCCAGTCAAAGGAACAAACCAAATATCCTGCAGAGATACAGGATTTAAGACAGTCAGTGATAAATACATAACTCTCCTGAATCAATTCAGAGAATGTAAAGAAAATATGACTAAAGAGATAAAAGACATTAAGAAGATACTGGGTGAGCATAAAGAACAATTTGAAAGCCTGCAAAGAAAAGTAAAAGACCTTGTGGGAATGAAAAGACATGATAGATGAGATTAAAAATACATTAGAGGGAAACGGATGTGGCTCAAGAGGTTCGGCGTCCGTCTACCATATGGAGAGACCAGGGTTCGATCCCCGGTACCTCCCGGTAAAAAAAAAAAAAAAAAAAAAAAATACATTAGAGGCACATAAGAGCAGATTTGAATTGCTTGAAGACAGAATTAGTAATTTCAAAGACAGAACATCTGAACTGGAAAAGAGAGAACAGGAAGAAAAGAGAATGGAAAAAAATGGAACAGAGTCTGAGGGAATTGAATGACAATGTGAAACACAGAAACATACACATTATCAGTGTCCTAGAAGGAGAATAAAATGGAAAAGGGGCTGAAAGAATATTTGAGGAAGTAATGACTGAAAATTATTGGTGTCACAAAAGGGGAAGACAGTGGAAAAGGGGCAGAAAAATATTTGAGGAAATAAGGACTGAAAATTTCCCAGTCCTTATGAAGGACATAAATATCAATATCCAAGAAGGACAATGCACACCAAATAGAATAAATAAGAATATACCTACCCTGAGACAAGTATTATTCAGAATTACAAATATCAGAGATAGAGGATTCTGAAAGCAGCAAGAGAAAAGCAAAACATCGCATACAAGGGAAACTTGATAAGATGAAGTGATGACCTCTCATCAGAGACCCTGGAAGTGAGAAGAAAGTGGTACTAGGTATTTAAGGTACTGAAAGAAAAAAACTGCCAGCCAAGAATTCTATATCTGGCAGAACTGCCCTTCAGAAATGAGGATGAATTCACAGTCTTCACAGACAAACAAAAACTGATAGAATATGTTACCGTTACCAAAAAACCAAAAGACCAAAATTACAAGAGCTACTAAAGAGAATGCTGCAGCCTGAAAGGGAAAAACAAGGGCAGGAGACTTGGAAAAGAGTATAGAAATGATTTTTAGGAAAGGTAAATTGAAGGGTAGAAAGACGGACAATAGAACGTTATGACAACAGAGAGCCAGAGGACAAAATGGATGACATAAGTAATGCCTTAAGAGTAATAACATTGAATGTTATTGGCTTTAACTCTGCAATCAAAAGACAGAATAGATTAAAAACTATGAGCCATCTATATGTTGTCTACAAGATACCCACCTTGGAAGTAAGGACACAACCAGGTTAAAAGTGAAATGTTGACAAAAGATATTCCATGAAATAGTAACCAAAAAAGAGCTGAAGTAGTGATACTAATATTGGACAAAATAGATTTCAAATGCAAAACTGTTATAAGGGATGAAGAAGACCATTATATATTACTAAAGGGGCAATTCACCAAGAAGAAATAATTATACTAAATATTTATGCACCTAACCTGAATGTCCCAAGATACATGAGGCACACACTGGCAAACATGAAGGGAGAAATAGATATCTCTACAACAATACTTGGAGACTTCAGTACGCCACTCAGTATTGCATAGAACATCTGGACAGAGGATAAACAGAGAGCTTGAATAATATGATAAATGAACTAGACCTAACCGATATATTTAGAGCATTGCACCCCAAAATATCAGGACATGCATTCTTTGCAAGTGGTCATGGATCCCTCTCTAAGATAGACCATATGTTAGGTCACAAGACAATTCTCAATAAGTTTAAAAAGATTGAAATCATACAAAATACTTTCTTTCATCATAATGGAATGAAGCTGGAAATCAATAATGGATGGAAAAAGGGAAAATTCATAAGTTTATGGTGATTAAACAACACGCTTTAAAATAATCAGTGGGTCAAAGAGAATTTAGCAAATATCTTGAGACGCATGAAAATGAGAACACAACATATCAAAAGGGGGGTGCTGAGAGGGAAATTTATAGCTCTCAATACTTAAAGAAGAGAAAAGAGGTAATATTGAAGGTTTAATTGCACACCTGGAGGAACTAGAAAAAGAACAGCAAACTAATCCCAAACCAAGCCAAAGGAAAGAAACCGTAAAGATCAGACGAGAAATAAATGAAATCAAGAACAAGAAACAATAGTCAACAAAACCAAAAGTTGGTTCTTTGAGAAGATCAACAAAATCGATAAACCCTTAGCTAGACAAAAAAAATAGAGAAGAAAATAAAATTAGAAATGTGAGGAGGGACATTATCATTGACCCCTCAGAAATGAGGGGTCATTAAGAGGATACTATGAACAACTGTATGCCAAAAAAATAGACAATGTAGAGGAGATGGACCAATTCCTAGAAACACAGGAACCACCTGCACCAACCCTGGAAGAAATAGAAGGCCTCAACAAACAAATCACAAGTGAAGAGATTGAAACAGTTATCAAAAACCTCCCAAAGATGAAAAGCCCAGGACCAGATGATTTCACAGGTGAATTCTACTAGTCTTTCAAAGGCAATCTAATACCAGTTTTGCTCAAGGTCTTCCAAAAAATTGAAAAGGAAATAATGCTACCAAACTCATTCTATGAAGCCACCATCCCCCTAATACCAAAACCTAATATCAAAAAAGATATTACCAGAAAAGAAAATTACAGACCAGTATCTCTAATGAATATAAATACAAAAATCCTCAAAAAAATACTTGAAAACAGAATCCGAAAGCACATTAAAAGAATCATACACCACGATCAAATGGGTTTTATAGCCCAGATATGTGAGGGTGGTTCAACACAAAATCAGTTAGTGTAATAAACCACACTGATAAATTGAAAAAGAAAAATCACATGATCCTCTCGATTTCCGCAGAGAAGGCATTTGACAAAATACAGCACTCTTTCTAGATAAAAACACTCCAAAAGTTAGGACTAGAAGGAACCTTTCAATATGGTAAAGTACATATATGAAAAGCCTACAGCTAACATTGTACTCAGTGGTGAAAGACTGAAAGCTTTCCTGCTGAGATCAGGAACAAGACAAGGATGCCCACTGTCACCATTGTTATTCAATTATTAGAGCAGTTAGGGTAGATAAATAAAAGGCACCCAAATAGGAAAATAAGAAGTAAAACTTAGCTATTTGCCGGTGATATGATCCTATATCTAAAAATCTCCTGAAAAATTCTCAACAAAGATATTTGTACTAATAGATGAGTTCAGCAAAGTGGTGGGATGCAAGATTAATACTGAGAAATCAATAGCGTTTCTATACACTACTGATGTGCAGTCAGAGGAGGAAATAAAAAATATTCCATTTATAATAGCAACTAAAACAAATATTTAGGAATAAGCCTAACCAAGGACATAAAGGACTTGTATTCAGGAAACTAGAAAACATTGCTAAAGGAAACTGAAGAAGACTTAAATAAATGGAAGGGCGTTCTCTGTTCATGTATTGGAAGACTAAATATTGTTAAGATGTCCATTCTACCCAAACTGATTTACAGTTTCAGTAAATCCCAATAAAAATCCCAACAGCCTTTTTTTTTTCAGAAATGGAAAAATCAGTCATCAAAATATTTTGGAAAGGTAAGGGGCCCAAAATAGGGGGAAAAAAAAAAGTCTTTAAAAAGAAGAACAAAGTTGCAGGACTCTCACTTCTGGACCTTAAAGCATATTATTGAGGTACGGTGGTAAAAATAGCATGGTGCTGGCATAAAGACAGATTGATCAATGGAACTGAATTGAGAACTTAGACCCTCACATCTACATTCAAGTGATTTTTAAAAAATTTCTTTGACTTTTATTTCTACGCTTTTATATATACATATTATATATCAAAATCGAAATAATATTGAATATACAGTTTAGTATGCCATTCAAGTATTACATAGCCTAATGACATTTTAAATCTCAGAAGTAATACTTCTGTAGTGCAGAAAACTTGTAAAATTCAAAGAAACACAAAAAACAAGAAAAAACATATAAACTAGCAGTCTCGGTCAAGTGATTTTTGACAAGGCTGTCACGCCCTCCTAGCTGGGCCAAAACAGTCTATTCAACAAATGGTCCTGGGAGAACTAGGTATCCATATCCAAAAGAAAGAAAGAGGATCCTATCTCACACTTTATACAAAAGTTAACTAAAAATGGATCAAGGACCTAAATATAAAAGTAACAACCGTAAAACTCCTAGAAGAAAATGTAGGAAAACGTCTTCAAGACCTGTGCTAGGTGGTAGTTTCTTAAAACTTAAACCCAAAGCATGAGGAACGAAAGAGAAAATAGATAAAATGGGACCTCCTCAAAATTAAACACTTTTGCACCTCAAAGGACTTTGTCAAAAGGGTGAAAAGACAGCCAACTCAATGGGAAAAAATATTTGGCAATCACATATGATAAGGTTTAATATCCATATATATAAAGAGATCATACAACTCAATAAAAAGACAAACTCCCTGATTAAAAAATGGGCAAAAGACTTAAAAAGACAGTTGTCCAAAGAAAAAATACAACTGGTGAAGAAACGCATGAAAAAATGTTCGGCATCACTAGCGATTAGGGACATGCAAATCAAAACTATCATTTCACATCTGTTAGACTGGTGGCTATTAAGTCGGAACACTATAAATGTTGGAGAGGATATGGAGAGATAGAAACACTTATTACACTGTTGGTGGTCATGTAGAATGGTACAGCCACTGTGGAGGACTGTTTGACAGTTCCTAAAGAAGTTGAATATAGACTTGTCTTGTGACCCGGCAATACCATTACTAGGTATATACCCAGAAGAACTGAGAGCAGTAACATAGACATCTGCACATCGATGTTCATAGCAGCATTATTCACAGTTGCCAAAAATTAGAAACAACCCAGGTGTCCATCAACTGATGAATGGATAAACAAACTGTGGTGTATGCACACGATAGAATATTATGCAGCAGCAAGAAGAAATGAAGTTTTGAACCATAAGACAGCATGGATGAACCTGCAGGACATACTGAGTGAAGCAAGTCAGACACAAAAGAACAAATACTATATGATTGCGCTATTAGGAACTAAATATATAAACTCGTGGAGTTACTAATTAGAATATAGGTCACCAGAAAATAGAAGGAGGGTAGATACTGGAAAGCTGAGGGTTAATCTGTGTAGAATTGGTAAAAAGGTAGTTCTGTAAATCTTTGGAAATGCATAGAAATGGTGAAAGAACATGATGTTTGTAACTAGTAGAGCTATTATATGGTTATGACTGGTCAAAAGGGAATGCCTAAGGTTATGTATATTATTAGAAGGAAAGCTAAAAACTGTAACATGGGACTGTATAATACAGTAAAAAAACCATGTAAAACACGAATATGGGTGATATTGCATATGTAAGACTTATTACAAAATAGCAATACACATATACTGGAGAGAAGGAAAAAGAATAGCAGCTATGTATGGCAGGTGAAGCAGGGAGACAGGGGTGATGAGTTTTGTTTTTTGTTTTTTATTATTGTTATTGGAATAATGAAAGCACTCTTAAGAATGACTGAAGTGATGAATGCACAAATACATGATTACACCGAATACCATCGTACACTTTGTACGGATTTATGCTTTTTTGATATATATTAATAAAATTGATTTGTTAAAAAAATTAGATATAAAATTAAATGGAACATTTGGTATATTTACATTTGCAGAATACACCAAATATAAAATATGGACTATAGCTAGTAATACTTTCAGGATGCTCTTGTATAATATGTTACAAATGTTTCACAACAATGCAAGGTATTGGTGGGGTGATGTATGGGAGCCCCGGATGATATGTTTGTTTTGTATTCACACCTTTATACTATACACTTGTTTATATATATATTTATGTATGAATGATATACTTAAATAAAATTTTTAAATAAAATAATGGCATAGAATACATTTTTGGCATATAATTTCCTTTGAAACTTAAATTTCCTTATTTTTAATTGAAGTGTATTGATTAAATAAAATATACTCTGAATGCTAAGAAGAAAATATTGCATATGTTAACACGATTGTCTAAGAAGAGGTGTAACAGATTTTAATGTAGACTTGAAATTTAATCTTAGAAATAGCATTTTTACTTTTTTAGAATTGAATGGTTGACTTTTTAAAAAGCTTCATTTTTTTATAATGAAATAGTATTGTTGTAGACAATTTTTGGGGAATATAGAAAACTTAAAGGCAGTAGCAGTCACCTGAAATTACACCATTCTCCAGAGAACTATTAATATTCTAGTATTTCCTTTTGGTTTTTTAATATAATCCAGTTCTCACCACTTCAGTGGATACATGGAGTAAAATAACTGTAGTTACTAGTCACTGGCTTTTGACCTTCGTTGTTGAAGCAGAACCTTCAGCCTCCTTAATGTATTTCATTGAGTTATATCTGAAAGTCCTTATGTTATTTCTCAGAAACTCAGACTTCTCATATTTGTCTCTTCTGTTGCTGCCTGGTTGATTTCCTGTGCTCAAAATGTTTTTTGGAGAGTGGTCTACTCTTTAACTTCGGCCACTATCCTTGCCCAGGGTTTGTCCTCTGATGTTAAAGTTGCAAAATCTGGAGCTGCCAAAGTAATGCTGCATTTCTTATAACACTCACAGTGTTAAAACCAAGCTTTGTGTGGAGGCAGTGACCCTCCTGATTTTGTGTTACACACAAGTATGTCCCTGTCTTAGACAAACTCCTTCATGGAAACAACTTAAGCCTTTCTCCATACAATTTAGACCAGCAGTCCAGAGGCCAGTACTGACACAGATAACATGATGTCCTTCCCAATACAGTACCACCAGCCTCAAACTCTTAGAAAATCTGTTCTTCTGTCCTTACCCAGACACCTTTGAATCTCAGCTCAAGCTGAAGGTAGAGACACTTACACATCTTTATTCATTTTAAATTAAAAAAAAAAAAAGTTATTTTAGGAGATTCCGGGGATTGAACCCAGGACCTTGTACTTGGAAAGCAGGCACTCAACCACTGAGCTACACCCACTCCCTGTCTTTTTAAAACAAAAATCATTATAGATTATATTAGTTTGGGGATTGGCTCTGGAGTCAGCATTTTTGTCAATTGTATGTCTGAGAACATGAGAGGCATTCAGATGGTTTTGTGTAGATGAGGGGATGGTTGGATAGAGACTTCAGGTTCCTTAAGTACTAGTTCTGTAACTTTGAGCATCACTTTATCTTTCTAAGCTGCAGTTTCTTTATCTGTAAAATGGTGGTAATATAGGGCTATTGCTAAGATTCAATAAAATGAAGCATATAAAACTCTTAGAACAATTTGTAACATATAGTGAGTGTTCAGTTAATTTTACCATCCTTATGTCTTGTTTTTATTATGCAGCAATGTTTTGTTTAATGACTTTGTCATTAGTCTTCATCTACAGTATTCCATGATATTGCTATATAAAGATAGCATTTTAGAGTTGATAGGATTTCAGTGATCATCAAGAAATTCTCAAACTTGAAGACAGCTTCTAAAAGTGTTGCCTTTTTTTTTTCCCCACAGTTACTGCAATTCTGGGTGAAAAACAGGGAGTCTGCTCTTTATAGTTTTTTGGTTTTCATGTGGTTTTGTGGTGTATCAATGACTGAAACCATGTAGCTCTATTACAGTTCAGGCTTTTATAGAGAGATCAGAAATCTGTTGTCATGTAAGGAAAAGGGGGACCCTAATAATGCCTGGCTATTCTTCTGTGGCAGTTTCAACATTTTAGTTTTAGTTTATGAAAAATTTTCCCTAATGTTTAAAAAATTTGTTTTAATTACTAGAAAATGCTAAAAATAATTGTAATACAATTTTCTAATGTGCAAGGAGCTCTTCCTATTCTTTGTATCATTTTGATCCTTATTACAATTTTTTGGGATTTACAAATAAAAAACCAAAGTGGACAAACACTATAAAGGGATGGATCCAGATTTTAACTTGAATCCCAGTTTTCAGAGTCCTAATTTAGTCCTCTTAGGGAGATAGCATAGTTAGTGGAAAGAAAATTGGTTTTAGAATCAGACAAGATGTGAAATAGTTTCCCTGCTTAGTAAATATGTTGTCTTGGCCATTAACTTCTTTGAAACTACAAAGTAGGACAATAATTATTTTATGGGGTTTGTTTTGATATTAATTTGATGAATTTCAAGATCTTACATATTTCACTATTCTCTTAGTGTAATTTATACTGTGTAGCACTGACAAGAAGTTAGCAAATAAGTGCTGTCCTTGAATTATTCATAATGTTACTTTTAATGAATATTGAGGTTTGAACATGTCACATTTATAATACTGAGGTTGAAGCTTTTAGTTTTAAAAAAACATAAGGGTTCAGACTTTGTGTCAGCTTCATAACCAAGTATCTTTTTTAAATAACAGCCTTATTGAGATATAATTTATGTAACATTTAGAATTTACAGTTCACTGATTTTACTATATTCACAGAATTGTGCAACCATTGCTACAGTTGATTTTAGAACATTTCATCGCTCCAAAGAGAAATTCCATACTGATCAGTTGTCACCATTTTCCACTATCCCACCCCACCCAGCCCTAGGCAACCACCAATCTGTTTTCTATCTATGGATTTGTCTATTAAGGACATTATATATAATAATGAAATGAAATTATATAGTAATGTTGTCCTTTGTGACTGGCTTCTTAGCATATTGTTTTCAAGATTCATCTATGTTGTGGCATGTATCAGTATTTTTTATGGCCAAATATTCCAGTTCATAAACATTTTGTTTATTCATTCATCATTTGATGGACATTTGGGGTTGTTTCTACTTTCTGGCTATTAGAAATAATGATGCTTTGAATATTTGTTTTTAGTTTTTGTGTGCACATATGTTTTCATTTCTCTTGGATACATACTTGAGAGTGGAATTGCTAGATCATATGGTAATTCTGTTTAACCATTTGAGGAGCTACTAGACTGTTTTCCAAAGGAGCCACACTATTTTACTTTTCTCCCAGCAATGTATAAGGGTTTTTAATTTTGCCACATCCCTGTCAGCACTTATTAAGTCTTTTTTTATTATAACCATCCTAGTGAATGTCAGTGGTATTTCACTGTGGTTTTGATTTGCATTTCTTTGATGCGGACTGTGTTGAGCATTTCTTCATGTTCTCAGTTGACCATTTGTGTATCTTCTTTGAGAAATTCCTATTCAGATCCTTTCTCCATTTTTTGATTGGATTGTCTTTTTAATTATTGGATTTAGAAATTCTTTATATATTCCAGATAGTAGTTCCTTATCAGATAAATGATTTGCAAAAGTTTTCTCCCATTCTCTATGGGTTGTTTTTTCACTTAAAAAATTTTTATTATGACAACATATACAATATAAAGTATTCCATTTTAACCAAATTTAAGTATGCAATTCAGTGGTGTTATTTGCATTCACAAAGTTGTCTTTTAACTTTTTTGATGGTGTCCTTTGCAGAGCAATATTTAAAATTTTAATGGAAGTCCAGTTTATCTCCTTTTCCTTTTGGTACTTGTGCTTTTGGTATCTTAACTAAGAAACCATTGCTTAATCCAAGGTCACATAGATTAACTCCTGTTTTCTTCTAAGAGTTTAATAGCTTTAGTTCTTACATTTAGGTCTTTGATCCATTTTGAGCTAATTTTTGTAAATGGTGTGAGATAGGGCTCCAACTTCAGTGTATATCTAATTGTCCCAGCACCTTTGTTGAAGACTTGGCACCCTTGTCAAAATCAACTGACCATAAATGTGAAGGGTTATTTCTAGAATCTCAATTGATCTATGCATCTAACTTTATTATAGCATCATACCGTTTTTTGTGTTTTTTTAAAGGTTTATTTTATTTATTTATCTCTCCCCACCCCTCGCTGTTTGCACTTGCTGTGTCTGTTGATCTTCCCTGTTTCTTTAGGAGACACCAGAAACCAAACCCAGGACCTCCAGTGTTGGAGGGAGGCACCCAATCGCCTAAGCCACCTCTCTTCCCTCATACTGTTTTGATTACTGTAGCTTTGTTTTATTATATTTGAAATGGGGACGTTTGACTCCAAAGTGTCTTTTTGCTGGACACTTATTTTTCTCTCTTTGCCTCATTTTGTTTTCCTCATGCTTCCACTCTGTTTCTTAAAAGGAAACTTAGTTCCAAATCAGTCTGTTTAAGCCTATGTTAATTGTCGTTTTATTAAAATCAGTGTTACAGATGTTAAAAACATGTAATTTTATTGTATCATTCCTTTATTATTAAGTGTCACAAGTTTTTAATACTTCTCAAATGTTTTGGTTGGGAGTCTTTTACAGAAAGTTTTTAATCTGCTAATCAACATGTTGTTAGGCTTTGTAACTTGAAGCAGTCTGCTTCTATCAAGGCAGAATGTGGTATGCTCCTGAGAAGAATCAATATTTGGATAACTTTAATGATTAATTTCGTACTTCAAAAACTGGCTGTTGAAAGACATTTGCAAATATTAACTTTTTAAATTGAAAATTCCGTGAACTCTTGAAAAGCTGGATCTCTTTGTTCCCATAGTACACGTACTCAGATGAAGCTAACTGTCCTTAAATGAATAAAAACTCATTTAAAATATGTCGGTAGAATGGATATAGTTTGCAGTTCAGAGAATTTAACATTAGAAAATCCGTGGACTCAATGTATTATAAACTTAATATTCTAATTGAGTTTATTAGAATTTGGTAAATATTACTTTAACTTCTAAGATTTCTAAATTATACTTTTCATTTTGAGTGATGTAAGGAGTGTATTTTTCACTATCAATCCTGCTTTCATATTGAGCCCACCCAGAACTACAGGAAGACAAGAAAAGCTCTACAGACTAACATGACCATTGTGAGTGTGGTTGTGGTTCACAACCACAAGTTGTGTGTTTTTCTCCAAAATTTTTAAATTCCATTATTCTAAAATCCTTTATTTTATCGTCAGATTTAGGAATTAGTTCATCAATTTTGTATGTGTGAATTGAATTAAGAGCACCAGTAGAATTGGGTTTTAAAAGATGAAAGTAATACTCTTTTCATCTTGACTCTTGGGCATGTAAGTATGGTTTCAAACGTGAAACTTTCCCAAGAGTTACTTATATGTAATATTCATATAGCCAGCTCTCTATTTTATGAATGTTTGTAGAATTCAAAACTGTAAATCAGGGTTTCTCATCCTTGAGACTATTTAGCATTTGGGACCACATAATTCTTTGTTGTGGGGCCTGTTCTGTGTACCAGTATTTGAGTACCTACTATAAACATATCTACAGCAGTGTTAGCAACACTGCTGCCTCTACCCATTCGATACTAGTAGCACCTTCTCCCCACCAGTTATGTCAACCAAAAAATGTCTCCAGACATGGTAGTGTCATCCCCCAGGTGACAAAAGAGTGGTTCTTGAGAACAAATTGTTAGACATGAATCTTATCATTCATATACTAAACTTTTAATTTTGATCGAAATAAAATTTATTCATTTTAGTGTTTGACGAGTTTTCTTCTTTTGAACATTATCAGATCCAAGTACTAAATATCTAGGGGGCCAGCAGTGGGGTAGCAGAGACAGTTTCAGTAATTAAACCCTGGATAAATGAAATAGTTCCTAGCACAGTGCTGAGGATATAGTAGGTGTTATGTGTATATATGTGTAGATATGTTTATAGTAGGTACTCAAATACTGGTATCTCTTAAAGTGAGCAGTGCTGTTTTTTTGCACATATTGAAAAGATAACTTGGAGGGCTTACCAGTTCATTCTGTGTGAAAGTAGATTAGGTTTCTTTAGAATTATCATTGTTTGGAAGCTTGAAGTAAGTGGCCAGAATGTACACATTATTTCTAGGTTGTTCCTAGACTGAGCCAGAGGAGAGGCTGTTGCAAGTAAAGGGTCTTGACTCAGTTGGTGAAGTAGGAAGCACCTAGGTTATTTAATTTTTTAATTTTTATTTTTAGGAAGTACCTGGAGATTGAACCCAGGACCTCATACATGGGAAGCAGGCGCTCAACCACTGAGCTATACCCACTCCCCTTAACTAGGTTTTTGTTATTTTTGTTTACTTTTTAGAAAGCATTTTTCTTTATAGCAAGCGTTTTCTTAACTGCTGGCTATTCTTGAGGCTCTTTTCAAATACCTTACGCATTTCTTATGCCCCAAACAATTTCAAACGAGTAGAGACTATCATAGGTGACTAGAGAACTAGAGTTTCAAAGTGTTTAGTTTATTAGTTTTGGGGCTCTTGTCTTAGATTAACTAGTTTCTGGCCTAAAATGACATATGGACCTTTGGATAATTACTTCTTTGGATCCTTGTTTTTTTTTAAACAGTGTCTTATATTTTAGTATTGTGAATGACCCACTCTCTTGGGTATGATTAACTGAGAGTTGCCATTGCCAGCATGTGATGCTCTGAAGTTGTACATTACTTAGATACAGAGATCTTCGTTTAACATTGATCCTTATTTCAGTTCTCCTTTACAATTAGGGAGGCAGTATCAAGATCCTCCTTTCAGAAGGGACTGCTTAGTAGTGGCTGATTGGCATTACTGGGTAGTCTAATCTTCATCAAAGCCAGTGCCTGGATCTGGCTAGCCAAGTTCAGGTGTTCCAAAGTGGGCTTTCTGTAGGCTGTAGTCAGTAGGCACTCTGGGCCTGGCTACCTTTACTGAAGTGGGGCTTATTGGTGAATTAGCCAAAGATTCTGAAATGTAGTTGTTTTATTATTGCTATTATTATTATTCTAATTGTTAGAATATTCATCATTATTTTATTCAGTGCCCAAATAACTCTTTTAAAATTTTATTTAAATTTTATTTTAAATTTTCAAAATTTACAAATACTCTATCCATCCCAGCAAGCAACAACTCTCCCTTCTCTTTTCCTCCCCATCTCCTGAATGTTGAGTTGTTGAGTTACATTTTAAAATGTTAATAAGACTATGACGAAACCTAACAGGGGAAGAAAAGCATGACAGGGAACCCAACTCTGCAGTCTCTTCCCCTCTCCCCTCACTTTGAGATGGCTTCTTGGGATGGAGGTCCTTTTTGGGGCTCCTTTTGAATTTTCCCTTTGAGGCTAGAGCTCTTTTAGCTGCCCTCCCCCCCGCCTTATTTTGGTAAAGTACGTATAACATAAAATTTTTCATTTTGACTTTTTCAAGTGTACAGTTCAGTGGTATTAAAACCACTACTAAAACTTTTTTTATCACCCAAAATGGAAGATCTACCTATTAAGCTGTAACTGCCCATTTCTCCTCCCCCATAGATTAGGTGCTTTCTGTCTCTGAATTTATTCTAGATATTTCATATATGAGGAATCATATGATATCTTTCCTTTTGTGCCTGGCTTATTAGCATAATGTCTTCAGGGTTCAACTATGTTATCACATGTATTAGAACTTTATTCCTTTTTATGACTCCCCCTACCTTTTTATTGAGATGAAATTTACATAACAAAATTACCATTTTGTAGTGAACAATTCATTGGCATTTAGTACATGCAACCACTACCTCTATCAAATGCCAAAATATTTCCATCACTCCAAAATAAAGCTCGTGTTCATTAAATTGTTAATTCACATCCCTTACCCCACCCCTAGCCCCTGGCAATCACCAGTCTGCTTTCTGTTTCTATGGGTTGACTTTGGCCCCCTTTTTAACTGGACCTGTTGGAAGGGGGATGTGCTTTCGCCAAAAATAAATTATTGGGCTTTAGAAACCTAGATAGTACTGGTACTCAGAGTTGTCTCTCTTTAAAATACAAATTCAATTTTTTTAATACTATTTTCAAAGACTCTTAAGTGTAAACGTTATTTATATTTATGTGTATATATTATTTTA
>JAKSZT010004015.1:15591819-15698171 GCA_026826555.1 Tolypeutes matacus
TATATATTATTTTAAACATCATAACTTTCTTAATGCTTTAGCTTCCTATCTTAAAGTTATATAAAATATAGTAAGATTACATTAATGGTTACTTACAGTAATCAGATAATTGTCTGCAAATTGCACGTATAGCATTTGTGCCTCTCTGCATTAAAATGGGTTACAACCTATGTCAGATGGTGTCATTTTGGTCCAGATAATTCTTTGTTGTGGGGCTGTCCAGTGCATTGTAAAGTGTTTAGCAACATCCTTGGCCTCTATCCACTAGATGCCAGAAGCATCTCTCTCCCCACGTTGTGATAAGCAAAATATGTTCAGGCGTTGATAGATATTCTCTGGGGGAGACAGTTTCCCCTGATGGAGAGCACTGCATTAAAATCATTCTTTTTGAGAATTTGGCTTTCTCTTTCAGTAGAAAGAGACTATAAATATATTATGTGTTAGAAATAGTCATCACAAAGTGATAAAGGAGAATTGCTAAATCACTTACGGAACTTAGTTAATATTAATTTTTATAATTGTCCCTAAAACTGTTTGCATTCCTTTAAAATTTTTATTGGTTTTTAATTTGATTTTTGGCATTACTTTTCTGGGTGATTGTATAAGGGTCATTCATTGTTTGGCTGTGCTATGACAAAGGAATTCATCTTGATTGCCTAGTAGGAAGTAGTTTCATGGAAAAAGTAAATACAGCAGTATGAGTTTGTCCAGAAATATTAAAAGTTGTTTCAGACTGTTTTAAAATGCTATGGATGAAGATTTCAACAATTGAAGAAAAGGTGGAGAATTTCTTTGCACAAATTTATTTTCTTTGTTGTCAGAAGTGTCTTCCAGTGTTCCCTGCCAGTGTTTTCTCAAAATGCAAAGATTCTCTGGTTACTACTTAAATCTCACTATTTCTCAGTTATCACATGTAAAATGAATGAAATTTAAAAGGATTATATGATCTAAAATTTGTTTCAAAATAAATAGGTATTCTACAGAAATATTACAATTCTTATCTTAGACTCCCTGTAGAATTGAAAATTACCATTTTTAAAGATTGTTTTACTGACCTAATTTTCTGACTAGTTTGTGATTTTTAACCTGTATACGGTGAAATATAATTGGGGACAAAATCCTGAGAAAAATAGAACTAGGGATATGTAATATGAGTATTATCAATAAGTTCAGTAGTAGTGTTGGGAGATGGCATCTCAACTGGCTTTTTACTGGGCATAAAATATTTTAAAAGGCCATGGGAAGAAAGAGACTCCCACAAACTAGAGGTTTGACTGCCTTCTCTGCATAGTAAAATTCATTTTCAGTAAAGAAAGAGTTGAGTCCATTCCTCTTTATTTCTTTATATCTAAGTTCTTCCTAAGTATAGATGGGGGAATAGATGTTATTAACATGTGCTTTCATAAGAACACTGTGCTTTAGCTGCTTTTTTCCTCAACATGTGCTAGTAATGTTTCTAATGTTTTATTTTCATTTTACTTACTTAGAGACTATGTTAGGAGTGAACTGGAGTCTGCCTATGAAGGACCAATGTATTTAGAACCTCTCTCCATGAATCGGTTTACCACAGCCTTAATAGGTAAGTTTTATAAAAGAGTTAAAAGTGTATAGGAAATAACCAGTCTTATTTACCATCTTATAAAATTGTTGCATACTTAAGAAAAATTGGCAAACTTATTCACTGTGACTCTTTCCCAAATACAGCCATTGTTGTTTCTTAGTCTTCTTTTATTTTACCCATTTATAATTAAATTTTATGTGTTCCACAGTTCCTTCTTTCTTTTTTTTTTAAAGAGTATCTTAAGTATTGAATAAGTTTAATTTTTAAATAAAGCCAGTTTTTACTTTGTAAGATTAAATAAGATAAATATGTAATATCTTAAATTTAGTGTTGAAAGCCATCACCCCAATAGTTAAATAAAAATAAATTGCCAGAAACATCAAGAACTAGAGATGTAATTGAAATATTCAGATAGCAGAATGGTAAAAATAGAAATGTTGGCTTAGACCCAAAGAGACTATAAACCCAAAGTGAGGTCCCAGTGAGAAAAGGAAGTGAGAGAAAACCTGTTTTATGACTCTTTTTAAAACCACCCATGTTGAGGGTATTAAAGCTCATCCATGTGTAGAGAGTATTGGATTTTGGATATTGAAGGAGGATTTCTTCAGAGAGAGCTATTTCTCTGAAATGCCTCCCTATTCCTTTCTGTCTAGAGGATTCAGTAGTGGACCACTTGGAGAGCTTGACACACCTCCTTGTGGCCTAGGGGTTACTGTCAATTAGTGTCTGAGTCAGACCTGAAAACCTAAAGCTACACTATATAAAAGTAGCCACTTGTGGCTGTTGAGGACTTGAAATGTGGCTAGTTCAAATTAAGGTGTGCCTTAAGTGTAAAACACACTCAATTTCAAAGACCTATTTTACAAAAGAAAGAATGAAAAATATCTCAATTTTTTAAATAGATTGAATCTTTTTTATAATATTTGAGGTATATAGGTGAAATAAAATATTTTAAAAATAATTTTGCCTATTTCTTTTTACTTTTAAAACTGTGGCTACTAGAAAATTTTAAATTACATATATGGCTTATGTTATAGTTCTGGTCTAAAGGGCTAGCAGTGGACTGACTGGCTGTTGCATTGTTGACTGTGGAGTGAAAATGCCTTGTGGGAATTCTTCTGTATCTTTCCACTTGTGGAAGTAAAGGATGTGAGTTTTCTGTGGACTAGATGAGAACCCCAAGAGGCCTCTGTGGGATTTTCTTAGGTCTTGTCCAAGAGGGCCCCTTAGAGGGATGAGGCGACCTAACAGGAATTGAATTTCCAGATTCCCAGCAGCAGAGGAGGGTGCATAACAAGCCTCAAGGGTGCAGGTGAGAGATCCACAATGATGGGAACAGTCTCAGAAGAGCCCATAAAAGAGTGCAGGAGAGAGGAAGTCTGTTTTAAATACCCCAAGTCCAGAGAGTACCAACATCAAATCATCATAAGAGTACAGGTCAAGAATTTTCCTACTTCTCACCCTCTCCTTCCTCCCTTCCTGCTCTAATCCTGGATGAACCAGGGGAAGAGAGGAAGAATCCTACCACAGCTTACTACCTACATCCCTATAGCAGGCCTGAGCTAGGTAAGGGGGAAGCTTCAACTTTAAATCAGTTTCAAAGTTTTTATTATTAGATTGAGATTGTATAACCCAAGGGAGACTAGAAAAGTTAAGGGGCTTGCCTTATGTTTTATTTAGGGGCAGAAGAACTAATCTCTACAGAATGGATTTTAAAAGACAGTAGGAGACAAAAGTAAATTTGCTTTATGAATTTATTCTATGAATTAGTATGTTCAGTAATGATGACATTCAGTTATAAAAATATTTTGTGGGAAGTGGATGTGGCTCAAGTGGTTGGGTTCCCATTTACCATATGGAAGGCCCTGGGTTCGATTCCCGGAGCTTGCTGGTGAAGGCATGCTGGCCTGTGCGGCATGGTGAGCTGGCACAACAAGATAACGCAACAAAGGGAGACAAGCAGACCCCGAAAAAAGCACAGCAAATGGACACAGCGAACACAAGCAGCAAGGAGGGGGGGGGATAGATAAAATAAATAAAAAAAAATATTTTGTTGGTTAGAAAGCCTTTATTGAATTCTCTCTTATTTTGTGAAAGATGCAAGTTAGTATAAATCTCAAAATTTCCTTAAAATTTTCTGTCAGTGGTTGTGGTAGTCTGTCTAGTAGTTATTCAACTAATAAAGTCCATGGTTTAAATTAGGGTTCATAGTTTGTGTAGTGTAGTTCCATGGATTTGTAAAAATTTTTTTTACCTACCATATACACAATCTTAACATTTCCCCTTTTAATCATATTCACATATATATCTTTCAATGCTAATTGCATACACAGTGTGTGCTACCATCATCACCATCCATTCCCAAAACATTTCCATCATTCCAAATAGGAGCCCTGTACATTTTAAGCTTTAACTTCTCATTCCCTATCCCCATTTCTTCCCCTGGTAACCTATACTCTGTATTCTGACTCTGTGGGTTTGCTTATAAAATTGTTTCAAATCAGTGAGATCATACAATATTTGCCCTTTTGTGTCTGACTTATTTCACTCAACATAATGTCTTCAAGTTTCATCCATGTTACATGTATCAAGACTTCATTCCTTTTTACAGCTGAATAATATTCCATTGTATGTATATATAACATTTTATTTATGCAGTCATTGGTTATTGAACACTTGGGTTACTTCCATCTTTCAGCAATTGTAAATTATGCCACTGTGAACATTATTGTGCAAATACCTATTCGAGCCCCTGCTTTCAGTTCTTTTGGGAATATACGTAGTAGTGGAATTGCCAGGTCATATGGTAGTTCTATACTTAGCTTTCTGAGGAACCGCCAAACTGTCTTCTGCAGTGGCTGCACCACTTGACATTGTCATGAGCAGTGAGTGAATGTTCTTATTTCTCCGCATCTTCCCCTTTTTTTAAATAGCAACTATTCTAATGGGTATGATATGGTATCTCATTGTGATTTTGATTTGCATTTCTCTTATGGCTAATGATGTTCAGCATATCTTTTCATGTGCTTTCTAGCCATTTGTTATCTTCTTTGAAGAGATGTCTGTTCAAGTCTTTTGCCAGTTTCTAAGTTGAGTTGTTTGTCTTTTTGTTGTTAAGTTGAAGGGTTTCTTTATATATACTGGATATTAATCCTTCATCAGGTATGTGGTTTCTAAATATTTTCTCCCATTTTGTGGGTTGTCTTTTTACTTTTATGATAAAGTCCTTTATGAGTCCAATACCACTTTTGTCCCTTACTTCCATTGAAGCCTACTTTTATAATTATTTGCTTTTTCTGTTGTACCATATTGAGTTTCTTCTCATTTCTATCTGGATATATTTTTATCTGTTTTCCTTGTGGTTACCATAGGGTTAAATTTTAATATTCTAAATATATATAAAGTATATTTGGTTTGATACCAACTTATCTTCAATAGCATGCACATATACTTTTCCTATACCCTCTCCATTCCCCCACCAAGTTTTTTTTTACTTGTTAATGCTTAGATCTTCATACATTGTATGTCCAAAAATTTAGGTTTATCGTTACTTTTTATGCATTTGCATTTTAGCATCTGTAGGAAGTAAGAGGTGGAGTTACATACCATATAATAATACTGACATTTATATAGATCCAAACGGTTACCTTTAGCTTGGATCTTTTTTTTTTTTTTAAATACTGCTTTGAACTACTGTCTAGTGTCCTTAGTTTCAGCCTTAACTCCCTTTAGCATTGTTTGTAAGGCAGGCCTAGTGGTGACGTACTCCATCAGCATTTGTTTATCTGAAAATGTCTTAAATCTCTCCCTCATTTTTGAAAGGGAGTCTTGCTGGATATAGTTGTTTTCTTTCAGCGCTTTAAATATTTCAACCCACTGCTTGCTTGCCTCCATGGTTTCTGGTGAGAAATCAGCACTCAGACTTATTGGGATTTCCTTTTATATAACATGTTGCTTTTCTCTTGCAGCTTTCCGAACTCTCTCCTTGTCTTTTGGACTTTGATAGTGTAATAAATATATGATGGGGGGTGTGTGTTTTTCTTCATTTTATCCAGTTTTGGTGTTCTCTGAGCTTCTTGGATGTGCTTGTTTATATCTTTCATAGAGTGGGAAGTTCTCTGTCATTATTTCCTTGACTATTCCTTCTTCCTCTTGTCTCTTTTCTTTCTGAGTCTCCCATAATGTATGTATCAGTATGCTTGATGTTGTCCCAGAAGTGTCTTAGGCTCTCTTTGCTTTTAATATTTCTTTTTTCTTTCTGCTCCTCAGCTGACTCATTTCAAGTATCTTCACAGTTTTCACTGATTCTTCTGCCAGCTTCATTCTTCTCTTGAAACATTCCTGGGAGTTTTTCGTTTTAGTTATTGATTGTGGTTTTCAACTCTTATTACTTCTGTTTGGTTCCTTTGTAAAATTTCGTTTTACTTAGATTCTCATTGTTCATTCATTGTTTTTTTTTTTTTTTTTTGGTATGTTGTAGTTCTTTATCTGTGCTTTCCTGCATCTCCTTAAGCATTTTTAATATTTTTTTAAGGCTTTTGTTTGGTAAGTCCACATTCTTGACTTCTTCGTTCGTGTTTTCTGTATTTTTATCATCTTCCTTTGGATGGGCCATCAATTCCTGTTTCTTTGTTTTTCTTATACTGTTCTGTTGCACACTGTACATTTTTTTCATTTTATAAACTACGTATATCATTCGTACATGAACATACATAGGGTGTAGTAAAAGTTGTGAACATACAAAAAGAACATGCTTAACATCATACAGGATTTCCATATATCAGCCCACCGCAAACAGCTTGCATTGTTGTGAAATATTTGTAACAAATTATCAAAGAGCATCATCAAAGTATTCCTACTAATTATAGCCCATATCTTACATTTGGTGTAGTTTAACCCAACCCACACTGTTATTTTTTGTTCACAAACCATATAATTTATCTAAAGTGTACAATCAGTGGCATTTGGTATAATCACAGAGTTGTATATTCATCACTTAATATAAGAGCATTTTCATTCCTCCAAAAAAAAACCATTATCATATTCATGTTAGCACTACTAATTACAGATCCTGTGATGTGCTTTTACACCATTTTTCTATTCATTTCCTAACATTTACAAACAACTTTTTACCAATTCTGCATAGAGTAAACCTCAGCTTTCCATTCTCTAAGCACATTGTTTTCTCTGGTGGCTTATGTTCTAACTGTTAATTCCATGAGTTTCTTCATTATGTTTAGTTCATAATAGCGAAGTCAAACAATATTTGTTCTTTTGTACCTGGCTTGCTTCACACAACATAATGACCTCCAGGTTCATCTACATTGTCATATGCTTCATGACTTAATTTCTTGTTATAGCTGAATAATATTCCATTGTGTTTATATACCACAGTTTGTTTATCCATTCATTGGTTGATGGACACCTGGGTTTCCATCTTTTGGCAATTGTGAATGTTACTGTGAACATTGGTGTGCAGATATCTGTTTGTATGACTCCTGTCAGTTCTTCTGGGTATATACCCAAGAGTGGTATTGCCAGGTCACATGGTAGATCTATATATCTAACTTTCTTAGGAACTGCCAAACAGACTTCCACAATGACTGTACCATTGCACACTGTACATTTTAATATTTAAAAATGTTAGCTAAAAACAAAAAGAAAAAAAAAAAAACGTTAGCTCTGGGATTTACTCCTTGGGATATCTTTTTCCTGGTTTTATAACCAGCTCATGATAAGATAGATTTTCTTGAGCTTCAGCCCTCTAATCAGGCGCCTCTAAGATGAATGCACTTTGCAGGGCTTTCCCTGTCTTACTCGGCCTCTGTCTTGTCCTGGGCTTTTCCTTGTTAGTTTTATGGAGTTCCCCTGTTTATAGGAGTTTGGTTGTCCTCTGTGTTTCCCAGGAGAGAAACCTCCCTCTCCGATGTATCTGAAGCTGGCAAGCCTTTATCCCTGACTGTCTGCCTTTAGTTTTTTGAATTCCTCTGGTTGTCTCACATTGCTTTTGTCTGGAGGGCAAATTCTGGGAGGAGGATCACCCTGGGGAGGACTTTCGCAATTCGGTCTTTACCCAGGGCCAGGGACCTACAGACACAGACTGGCTCCAAAATCCTGTGGAGGGAGTCAGGAAGGGTACCAAAAACTTCTGTTGGCTTCTCAAAGCTGAGCTTTGCTGGCCTGTCCAGTAAATCCAGCCCTTCAGCTAATTTTCCCCTCTAGTCCTGAGGAAAGCCCTCTGTCTTTAAATTTCCACCACAGTTGCCGCTGTCCAGGAGGGTTGAAACAATGCAGTGGCTGCCACTGCCTTTTTTGGGGGGTGGGGGGAGCTTTGAAATAATGGCTGTCAGTATTTTGTCTAGGACAGGTTGAAAGAATATCTGCCCTGAGAGCTGGGACTCAGGGAGCTAAATTCGCTAATCAAATCTGTGATCAGTTATTGGACATGGACATCCCAGTTCTAGGGGAAGAGGATTTTTATTTTCCTTTCTGTCAGGAGTAGCTATTCAGGAACTGGATCCTGCATTGTGAAATTGGGGCGTGGGTGCCAATAGTTGCCTAATGGAGGGAGCATTTTACAGTTTTTTGCCTTAATTTATCAGCCTTTTCCTCTTACTCTTCCCATGATCCTGCATTGTGTTCTTCTGGCCTCTGGAGTTTAAAAATAGTTGTTTCAGACAGTTCCTGCTGTTTTGATAGTTTTTTTTTTTTTTCCCCCCCCTCTCCCCGAAGGCCTAAGTGCTGGAGCTCCTTACACTGTACCCTTCCTGGAAGTCCACTTAATGAACTTTTAGTGAGAAACTAAATATTTTGAGTATGCCCTCATTCCTTAGAGTTGGAATCTTGGAGATATATCTAATCATGGAATCTTGAAATACAAAGAATAGATTTTGATTCTGATTTGTTAAGAATTACCAGGAATAGGAATCTCAAAAAATACAGCAACAGGGAAGCTGATGTGGCTCAGTGGTTGAGTACCAGCTTCCCACATGAGAGGTTCCTTGTTCAATCTCAGGCCCTGGTACCTCAAAAAAAAAAAAAAAAAATTTTTTTTTTTAAGTGAAGGAAAAAAAAATACAGCAACATTTTATTCTTTTGGGGAGCTATAGGAGTGATTCCACTAACAATATGACTCCTTCTCCTTTCACATAAACAGAATGAAACAGCAGTTAAGTGCTTTTTTCTTAAACAGTATATATCATATTAGTCATATTCTTCCATGAAATAAGATAAATGAAGCCTGTAACCTCAGCTCTGAGCACAGACTTATGTGCTGGCATAGACGTAGGGGAATTTTCAGTGCTTAGAGATAGTTTACATCATGCTGAACAAGGAAATTTAAATATTGTAACTATGAGCACAGTGAAAATTAGATACAGCAGAATGAAAATTTCATAGTCATTCCTAGTTTTAAGCATTTCCCCCAAGTTCTCTATTTCTTTAAACATTTTAACTTTCTATTGTAATTTTTATTTTTTAATTTAAAAAAAAAACACAATTTTATGATGAAGACCAATATTCTCCTGCTCCATCTCTCTCCACTGTCATATAACATTGCTCAGAGTTTCATTTGCCCCTTTCTGGAAATCCTCTTAGTTGGATGTGGATCTTCTACACTGAGCCCCAAATTTTCTTACTGTTTTATTTTTCTTCCCTTTTTTGGGGGGAGGGAGGGGGGTTGTATTTTTTTTTTTTTTTCACTTTCTGAGAATTTTCCCATCTTTCAACCATTTTATTTCTGCTACTTATTTTTAATGTCCAAGAGCTTGTTTTCTCTGGAGGCTTCTTTAATATAGCAGCCTTTTTTTTTTTTTTTTTTTTTTGTTATAAATATATATGCATATATGTGTATTTGCTTACAAAAATGTTATTTATATATATATATATACATATATTTTAAGAGGTGCTTAGATTACCTAAAATATTACACGGAACTCACTGGGATTCCCATGTTGCCCACCTCCCATACCTCCCACCACATCCCACACAAACATCTCCCACAGTGTGGCCCACCACCCTCAATGAACTTACACATCCTGGAGCCTTGCCACCAACCATAGACCACAGTTCACACTGTAGACCACACTCTCTCCCACTCAGTTCTGAGTGGTGTGTGCTGATTTAAAATGGCCTACATCCATTGCCACAACAGTACTCAGGACAACCTCCAACTCCCAAAGAAGCCCCTGTATTTCAACTGCTCATCCCCTCCCTACCCAAAAACTGTCAAGTGGCCACTGGCTCCACCTCATTGTTATAATTTCTTGCATTATAGCAGCCTTTTTAAAAAAATTTTTTTATTTTTTGAGGAGGTACTGGGAATTGAACCTGCGACCTTGTTCATGGGAAGCAGATGTTCAACCACTGAACTATACCCTATAGCAGCCCTTTAATTTCATAGATATATTGTTTATAATTACATATATTATAATTTTTTTGAAGCTTTCTTTTGCTCCCTGTATTATCCCCATTTCCTCAGAGTTCTTTTTTCTTTGTTTTGGTCTTTGTTTTTCATGACAGAGCAGTATTTATTAAACTTGCCTACACATTGGAATCACCTGGATAATATATAAATACTGATGCCTAGGCCCATCTGAGACTGATTAAGCCATAAGTTCTCAAATTTCTGGCAATTCTTGATTGATCATGTATATTAAAGTGGATTATTAAGTTATTAATTGGAAGCTAAGCTCTTTAGCACTTACCAGCTGGTGTGTTCCACAGTGGGCATTCAAGTGGGACTAGTTGTTTTATTAGGGGGAAGAGTCCTGACTCGTCAGTTTTATAGGTCTTTTCACTTAGGTGGGTCAGTTTCCCCAGAGAGGAATATTTCTATCCTCTGTAGGGTCGGCAGGTGGCAAGTGTTCAGGGAGCTGAAGAGATCTCACTTTTAGGGTGCAGAATTTTATTTAATCCCTTATTTTAATTTGAGTGCCCCACCTTTGCTGTTGGCTAGAGATGATGTCTACGTGCCTCAGTTTCATTCTCTCCAGAGAACAAACCTCATTCTTCCTCCCAGGGTGAGGAAAAGAGTAATGGCCTGACTAAAACCACTTTAAGTTGTGCTGTATCTATTTGTTTTCTGTGTTTCAAAATATTGGTAGCCTATTCTCTTGTTCTCTTTTATCTTTATCTTTGTGAGGTTTTCTCTTTTTATGCCTTTATGAATGTTTCTCACATTACTTGCATATCAGTTCTTTAAGGACTAAAAAATTAATGCTCTGTGGAGAAAATACCACATATATTTGATAAGATAGATTGTTATAAATATTTAGCTTTGTGGAAAATGGTTGCCATTTTTGCATTCTTCTGATTGGATACAACACAAAAATACCAAAAAAATTTTTGGCTTTGTTTTACTTTTGATTGGTAACACGAAAGAGAATTTGACTGAATGATTTTTAAGTTAATCTAAAAATGTTAAAAAAATATCCATGACCTTCTGCAAAAGCAGTGAGAGGGACCTTGGCCCATCATAGAAATGGAATAGTGTGGTACTGTCATCAGAGTAGACAGATCAATGAAAAAGCATTAGCACAAATCCAAATATATAAAAGATTTTGAAGTATAACAAAGTGGCATTTCAAATAATGAGAAAAGACTATATGATTCTTAAAACCAGTTAAATATGTTTCTTCTGTCTCAGTAATTCTACTGTTAGGAATTTAGCCTATGAAAGTATTAGGAAATGTGCTTCAAGTAGTTTGTACAAAGATGTCATAAATGTACAAGCTTATTATACAAAGCATTGTATAATTATGAAGTATTTAGAAACAGCCAAAAACTAATATTATATCACATTTGGTGTAATATACCACACATCTATTAAGAATAACCATGTATATATATTTATTAATATAGAAAGATAAGTGCAATATCTTAAATGACAAAACTGATTACAAGTATGATCCCCTTTATATATACAACATTTGTGTATATTCACATGCATAGAAAAAATTTGGAAGGGTAACGTAACATGAACAGCTAACTTTTACTGTGCACTTAGTAGGCTTCAGATACAATGCTAAGATTGTATATGGAATACTTCATTTAATAGACTCCAGTTAACAGTGGTGTTTTGGGTAATGGGATTATAGGACATGGAATTTTTTTTATCTTCTCCTCCTCCTCCATATTTTCTTTAATAATCGTGTGCAATTTATGAGAAGAATTTGTTATTTAAACTTTTCAAGAATTTAACTTTCATGATTGCGTTATTTGGGAAGGCTTCATGGTCCTGTGAAAGCGATTAAATATCGTAAACCTCAGAACAAGTCTCCTTGTTGCAGAATGATCTTGGGCAGGTAATTGTATCTTTCTTGGATTTTATGCTTTCATTAGATACTTGAACAGTTAAATGTTGAGTACCTTTGGAAAAGAAGCTGTATATAACAACAGATATAAACAGTAGTAACTGAATTATTAAAATGCTGATTTGATATTCTTTAAAACTCTCTCCATATTGTTTATGCCATCTGGAATGTGAAGAAGTTCAGTGTGGATTTATATGTTTTTTTCTATTCAGTCCTAGGAAATTGGTATTCAGAATTCACAGAACAGGTGAATATGTAATTATAGTCAGATAAAGTTAAACGTTCATTTAAAATAATACCATCCAATTGCTCTACTTAGATTCCTTCAAAGCATCCTTCTAGATTCCTAATAAAGACCTCATCTTTGGAGATAGTGCTTTTTATTTTTTATTTTTTTGTAGAAACTAAGTGCTCTTAATTTAAACGTATTCTTCTCTTCCTTTTTAGGTCAGTTGGTGGTGTGTACGTTATGCTCCTGTGTCATGAAAACAAAGCAGATTTGGCTCTTTTCAGCTCACATGCTTCCTCTGCTAGCAAGACTCTGCCTTGTTCCTTTGGAGACTATTGTTATCATAAACAAATTTGCTATGATTTTTACTGCATTGGAAGTTCTCTATTTTCTTGGGTCTAATCTTTTAGTACCTTATAACCTTGCTAAGTCTGCATACAGAGAATTGGTTCAGGTAAGACTGAGAAACCACACGCAGGTAGATAAAATACTACATAAGTAACAAGTACATTAAAGATTTAGTTCAGTTTTTTTTTTTTTCCCCTACAATCATGGTCATGGTAACATTCTGTTTTACAGTTTCAAAGTAGCAGTTATTTTCAACTCAATTATGAGCTTCCGAAATTCTTTATTATGAAGTTTTGGTAGGAAGCAGTTATGTGAAGTGGTTCTGGAGGCAGACCATCTCAGTTCATAGCCTGGTGTTGCCATTTTCTAGTTATGTAACCTTGGGATAATCATTTAACCTCACTCATCTGAAAAATGGAGCTAATAAAACCAGTTGTACTTTCCTCATAGGGTTGCTGTGAGATTTAAGTGAATTAGTGCATGTGTAGGCCCTAGTTCAGTGCCAGGCAGATGGTAACTGTTCAGCATGTGTTAGCTATTATAACATGCTAACATATGTTTTCAGTTCTTTAGAATTGAAAAAATTGAAAACCCACAAGTCAAATCCTAAGTTTTCTCCTGGTTATAGTCCTAGTATACATACAGTTTCTTCAACTATGCTTGTGTAATTTATTTAAACCAAAAACTTAAATAGTTCTGGCCTTTAATGTAATGGGTTTCATTTAGATATAGTACTTGTACTGACTTTGCCAGCATAATGTGCTTCTTAGAGTCCAGTTTCTTTTCTACTTCTTTCAGTCTTTGCTCTAAAAGAGATTATTCTCGGACACAGGCAATAGACATTTGAGAGAGAAGTAATTCCACTGATTTCATTGATAATTAAATTTCAGTATATAAAATCTTTAAAATTGACATGGATATAAAAAGAGTGTTAAAATGAGCATTGTCTTCTACTTTTGATCTGTATATATGACACTGTATTAAGGTACAGGAAGCTCTCAGATTAACCTGCCTGATTTTACTAAGGGAAACAATCCCTTGTAGCCCCAGGAAATCTTCCAGAAAAACTCCCCTAAGGTCTTGACCATAGCCCAATTCTTTTTTCTTGATCTTATGCAATGATTAACTTGGCTGGTTTTCCAGGAAGTAGATCTTCTGAAAAAAAGGAGGCTATTTTCACACTCTCAAGGAAGAGCCTTTTCACAGGGAAAAGATTGTAGTTGTTTTCAGAGGAAGGATGACAGATTAAATTTAAGATATATATTTTTTCCTTGAATTCACTCTTGTGGCTCTATCCCAGTTTGTAATAGACTATAGATATTTAGTAAATATCTTGAATATTAAATGTTTACTAATCATAAAGCCTCTTTTTCAGTTGCCATGTTTACTTGGTTGCCATAAGAGTCATGCCTCACTAGGTGCAGTGTTTGAAAATAAATCTTAGGTTATGAAATGTGTGACCTAGAAAGAATGGGATAGGCAAGAAATGGAAACTTGTCAGGATTTTTAGTGGTCTGTTGCTTTAAGGAGGAAGAATATTCCCCACCTCCCAATGATCAGTATGTTTCTAGTAATAATTTCACAGCTAATTGGACAATTCCCTATTTCTTTTAATACTTTCCAGTTGGAGGGGGAAAAGTGGTTAATTGTGATTAAATTGTTCCCATGCATTTGCTTTACAGATGAAAATTTAAAAATTTTGAGTAACTGCAGGCCAGTCTATTTTAACTTACTATACTTAAAAGATTGCTGATACTTGTTATCTACCTAGAGATAGATATTAATTAGAAACCTGAAAATAGAACCCCTTTATGATTTACCCAGAAAAGTAATTTGAGTTGATTAAAACATTGTGGTATCACATTAAGAGATTCTAGCAAGACCAGTTGGCTTCTTAGGTTAGGGTTTTGTAGTCTCCCTGGAAGAGCCTTGTTGTGTTACTAGATTTGGTCCCTGGCTTAGTAACTCTAGAAACTTGGTTACATCCATGTTTCTAGATTTAATAAGATTCTGGGCAGTGATTCCTGCTAATCAGTCTCATAAGAGATTGTCTATAAACTAGGCAGCTAATTAATTTATAAAAGATTAATAAGCATTTTTTAATAGAGATACATACCCATTTCCTTATGTTAATGCACTTAGCCAACCAAATAAAGTGAGAATCTATATTGCTTGATAAATCCTCAAGGAGTAAGGAGAATTGATTTGTTTGGGGGAAAAGCCTCATGAACTGTCTTTGCCCCACAATAGAGTAAACCTCTCCAGTTCAATTTTCTTGTCTTCCACTGAAGCTATTTCTCATCTGTGACATTCCTGGATAAATCCTGAAAAATTCTGAAAAATTCATTTTACATTTCCCATTTTCCTAGTCATTCATGCCAGTCCTGATCACTTTGATTAAATAAGGGTATTTATCAAGCTCCTCAAACTACCTTTGAGGGACTATATTAGTTTTGCTCACAACTAACCTCATTTATTGTGTCTAATTAGTTTTACTCTGAATGTGACCTTATCCCTAAACTCTTAGGCACTTTGCTGTTGGAATCAGATGAGTGTGTTTCAGATGTTAATAATGAAGCAAAATCAGTAAATTTTTTTAAAAAGTGTGCTGTTTATTAACTATGTATAGAGCTAACTTGAAAGGAATTTAGCTGAAACAATCTGCAATAAAACAAAAGCTGATTAAGTTTTATCTTTAAAATACTTTATATTAAACTCTTTTTAAATGTGTTTATTGATGTGATAGATTTCAATATATAAACTGAACTAATCTTATTTCCTTGTTCAGGTAGTGGAGGTATATGGCCTTCTAGCCTTGGGAATGTCCTTGTGGAATCAGCTGGTAGTTCCTGTTCTTTTCATGGTTTTCTGGCTTGTCTTATTTGCTCTTCAGATTTACTCCTATTTCAGTACTCGAGATCAGCCTGCATCACGTGAGAGGCTTCTTTTCCTTTTTCTGACAAGGTAATTATTAAGAGCATATGATACTGTATATAACCACAGGAAGATAAAACTTTGATCTAGGAATAGTAAGTTTTGAAAATCATTTCTGTCAGTCACAGGACAGTAATTCATTTAATTTAAGATAGGATTTTCATTCAGGTCAGGCAGTGAAGGGAGGTGCTAATTTTATAATCTTATATTTGAACTATGGATCAAAGGTGTAGCAAGTGATTTGTGGAAAGATAATAGCAAATTTAAAAAATAGTTTTTCATTTAAATTTATACTATTGGGTGTATAAGATAAAGCTATGTTGTTAAAATAACTCTCTGTTATCAAGAATTTAGTATGTGCCAGATATACTACTAAACACTTGGCCTTACAGTTAATCTTTACATCAACCCTGAGAGGTAGGTGCCATTTTGTAGCTGAGGACAATGCACTACAGAGTAATTGCCCCAAGTGACACTTTAAAAGAGGCAGAGCTGAAACTCACACTTTTTGTCTGAGTTCAAAACCTGTGACTTAGCCATACACTGCTACCATGCCCTCTTTTTGACTTTGTGTTGAAATTACAGAGTCAAGTAATTGGTGAAATGGGTATGTCATAGTACGTCACTGTTTAACCCACAGGGATCCCAAGATTTATTTTTTTTTAAGATTTAAGTTTTTTAAACAAGTTTTTAAGTCATTTAACTCCTCTTCGTACCTCATTGTCTTTGTTGTGAGCCCAGCCTAGATCCACATTTGTCATTTTATCTACTCTTGAGTTTGAATCTCAAGCCCTCAGAATCTAGTAGGCGGGTATACATCTTTTCCCAGCTCATTGTCACTTTCACTATCACCCAGTTTGTTAAATATGTCTTTAACACTGTCTTATTCTGCTCTTTAACATGAATGAAATAATATATAATTAATTTTTTTTAAAAGGCAAAAATGAAAATATATCCTCCCCGAACAAAAAAAATAAAAGTTAAAGACCATGGAGTTCAAGTTAACAGAACTGTTGTTTATCAGTCATCTAGTATGATAAACTGTGCACCGACGTGGCATAGGGAATAAATTTAAGACATATACTGTCCGTATGGAGCATATTATTTGCTAAGATTTAAACCATTACACAAAATTAAATATCTGTACAAAAAGAGAACTGTGTATCTATAAAATGTCATGGAGCAGTACCTATTTTAATGAATGGGTAGAATAAATTTAACGGTACTGAGTCAGATTTTATACTTTCTGAAAATAACAGTTGTAGGTAGCTTCTATAAACATGTAGTGAATTAATATCAAGGTCAGACATTTTAAAATAGCCAATTCCTATTTATTAAGTTTTATTACTTTTTGTTTTTATGTAAATTTTATGGAGATTTTATGCGGAACTTTTAAATGACAAAAATAACTGTGTTTAAGAGAAAGACATGGAGTCCTTTGGTTAGGATAATAACCTAAGTCTGGGATTAGAATCCATGCTTTAAACCAGATTTAGTTATCCCTTACAAAATGCAACTCTTTATTTTTCAATCAAGTGAAGGATAGCAGAGTATGATAGGCTTAACAAATCAGTAAGCTGTGAATGAATTTGGGCTTACTTACAAAGTAAGAAAGTTAATACTGGGATTTTAGGTGAGGTTTAGATATCTTACGAAAGTAATTTTCCACCCTATTACTTTTCTCTACTTAGCCAGGTTAATCTCCCTTTCCCAAAATAAAAATGTCTTAATTGAGAAGATCCCACATTGGTTCTTTTATTATTTACATCACTCTAAGTACTGTTCTCTGTCCTTCTTGATGCTTTTGTGCCCCAGATTATGTTTGTGCATTCCCTTGCCAAAGAGCAACATATTTACCAAATAAGGATCACAAGTTTATCCTGACTAAATAAACAAACCAAACAAAAAGCACGTGTAAACAAACTGAAAAAGTTTTTTGCACCCAGAAAATAGAAATTATAATTAACAAAAACGTTTTTTTATTGAAGTGAAAGGGGAAGAAAAGTTTCATAAATTTCCTGAACTCTTTCACTTCCCCAAAGGTAGATTGTTGAAATCTTTTGTTTTCTTCATTATGCTTTCTTTTGAAAAGTAGCACCACATTCTTTTCTGAAGTTTACAGAAAAAGAACGTTCTTTTCTTAAATTTAATTAAATACTACGTTTTTAGTGTAAAAGATTTCTCTAAATTTGTTGACAGGAATAGAGAATTAATACGGAAATTCAGTAAAATTTTCAAACTTTTCCATTGAGAATGAAGTAAAATTTTAGCATTATTTTCAACCGTGATTATCATAGTTTTGTTATTAGACAATTTGTTTAAAAGTTTTGTTTTGTAATGATTTTGTGAGAAAAATGTTAACTTATTCAGAAGTTAGACTTATGAGAATGTCATTAAACCATTCTTTTAGTTATTGTCCACCATAATTGATGGATATTTTGGATCCTTACCAAAAACCAGTCCTTTTTTTGTCATGTGCATTGGTCTACGTAAAATGAGATGTTTTTTCACATAGAGAACAATTGTATAAGAAGGATAACTATGTAATAGAAGCATGGAGCTACATAGGATAGGCATTGATTTGCCTGAATGAATTCTTCACTTATGCAAATAAAATTCTTACGAAATTCTAAAACAAGGTATATAGCACTTTGAACATTTAAGATGCTGTGTAAATGCTAAATCCAATTTATTAGTACATAATATTACATGTATTTACAAAATATACATAAGTTAATATTTTACATGTTCATTGTAAAAGCATTTTACAATGGTTCTTAACAGTTTTTTTGTTCCATGGACCCCTATACCAGTCTGGTGAAAACCATGGACCCCTTCTCAGAATGTAGCGGCAGATAGTTTTATGACACTTAGTATTGGAGGTCAGAGAAAATAAAGATTCTAAGTTGATTTTTTTCAATTCAAGCTCACAGACCCCCTGAAATCTGTCCATGGACCCCTGGTTAAGAACCCCTTCTCCTAGTGTAAGGTCTTCCAGTTTTCCTTATATGTGGTATTCATTGCAAGTTTTTCTTATTTTAAAACTTGATATTAAAATTATTTTAAAGTGGTCTAGGACTGTGTTCTCTGACCTGCTTTTGAAGTAATCCATAATAAAATGTATTTACCTAAACTTAAATTTAAGAAAAAATTTAAACACTAGTATGTAAGATACTTTTTTTTTTCCCTTTATTTTTAAAGAAGTTTTAGATTATATAAAAGTTACGTAGAAAATATAGAGAATTCCTATATACCCCACTCCCTCCCCCTTCCACACTTTCTTACATTAGCAACATCTTTCATTAGTGTGGTACATTTGTTACAATTGATGAACGCATATTGAAGCGTTGCTACTAACCATGTCTAGACTTTACATTATAGTTTACACTTTGCACCGCACAATATTATAAGTTTTTTTAATTTTTTTTATTTTAAAAGATGCTTAGATTACATAAATGTTACACAAAAATTACAGGGATTCCCATGTTCCACACCTCCCATAACCTCCCACATAAACATCTTTCATTAGTGTGGCACATCACCTGCAATGGATATACACATCCTGGGGCTTTGTAACTAAGCATGGACCATAGTTCATATTATAGACCACACTCTCTCCCACACAGTTCTGCATGTTATATTCTGATGTAAAGTGGCCTATATCTTTGTAGTGTCATTGTAATGTCACTCAGGATAATTCCTAAGTCCTGAAAAAGCCCCTGTATTACAACTGCTTTTCCCTTCCCTGCCCCGAAAGTGTCCAGTGGCCACTGGCTCCATCTCACTGTTGTAATTTCTTCCATTGCTTGAATCACAATATGTCTACAACAAAATTGTAAGATACTTTTGTAGTTGGAGGAGTTGGGGACTAATAAGTCAACATAGGCCCTGTCCCTTGGGAGCTTGGTCCATAAGAAGTTTAAGCAACCATATAAGCAGCACATTCTGAACAATTTGAATAGCAAACCTGTTTTAGAAGGAAGAGTGGGCAACTGCACAAATTTCTTTTAAACTTAGTAGCATGCTAATTATATGTTTTTTAATGTTTGAATAAAATGTAAGCTCTTAGGATTTTACACATTTGAAAGAAATTGTATATAATAAGAAAAATAAAGACGACCTTTTTTCAGATATGGTGCCAGTGGATATTTGCCAAAGATATAGAAAGATGTAGATTTGAATAATCATAAGAATGAATTTAAATTATTAATGGCGCAACTGATTTCACCTCAAACTTTGGTTTGGGGTATTTTAATTATAGAAGGTCAGATTAAGCTTGGTGGTTATTAAAAGGCTTATAATATTTTTATTCTAAATGGAAAATTTATGTCTGTTAACTTTTCCCCCCTTTTTCCAGTATTGCTGAATGTTGCAGCACTCCTTACTCCCTTTTGGGTTTGGTCTTCACAGTTTCTTTTGTTGCCTTGGGTGTTCTGACACTCTGCAAGTTTTACTTGCAGGGTTATCGTGCTTTCATGAATGATCCTGCCATGAATCGGTAAGTTCTTTACTCAGTGTGAGGCCTAGAAATTTCAATCTTATAGATAAGTTAAAGTAATAACGATTAGTTTCTTTGGTTGAGGAATTTTAGAGGAAATGGAATTTTGAGTTTTTTTTTTTTCCTGAATGGTTGCAGCATTTGGATGAAAATATTGCAAAGAGATCACTAAATTCCCATGTAAAAAAGAAATATTTTTATTGTATGAACATAATAATACATGTTAGACACTTTCCTTCCCTAGATTTGTTTGAGATTTTTAAAATATTTTGCTTTTTCCTATTTGAAGTATAAGTGTCCTGCTAAAATCAGATTTTTTACTTTTTTAGGAGGTACCAGGGATTGAACCCAGGACCTCGCATATGGGAAGCAGAGCAGGTGCTCAACCACTTGAGCTACAGGTGGTCAGCCACTTAGCTACATCTGCTTCCTAGTGAGAGTTGGTTGTTTCGTTTGTTTTTAGGAGGTACCGGGGATTGAACCCGGGACCTCGTACATGGGAAGCAGAGCAGGTGCTCAACCACCTGAGCTACATCTGTTTCCCTCTTTTTGATAAAGGTATATAGTAATCCATATTATGGATGTATCTTCTTTTTTCTTTGCTATTAAAAAATAATGCTGCTGTGAGCATCTTCATACCTGTCCTTTTTTCTTTCTTTTAATTAGGAAAATTTCAAGTTAAGAAAGTTGAGCGGTCAGTAAAATGAACCCCTGTGTACCCATCACTAACAATATACACTCACAGCTAGTGTCCTACCAACTCTATCCACCCTGTCCTCTCCTTTTTGCAACTATTTGGAACAAATCCATATTTTATCCATAAATTTTATCTGTAAATATTTCATTCATACCAAAATGAAAAGATCATTCCTAATAAAAAAAGAATTCCTTGATATCTGATAATCCTGTTGGTGTTCAAAGTCCCCTGATTATATAATTAAAAAAAATTTTTTTTTCCGCACAACTCGATCCAAATAAGGCCCATAAATTGCAATTGGTTGATATGTCACTTAAATATCTTTTAATAGGTCTATTATCTCCTTGCTTTTTTTCCCTTGTATTTTATTTGTTGAAAACACCAGGTTAGTTATCCTACAGTTTTTCAAGGTCCTGGATTTCATATAACATGTTCCCACTGTTCACTATATTGTCCCTTATATCTTAACAACTTTTATAGAACATCCATAGGGCAAATTATTGCCAGTAAAATTAAATGAATAGGTATGTACATTAGCAAATTTTTCTCCAGAAAGGTTCTGTTTATACCTCAATATTAGTGTGCCCATTTTTTCCTCATAACCTTGTCAGTACTTGATAATCATCAGTCTTTGTAATATTGGCTAGTCTAATTTTAGTTTTTAAAGCTATGGCTATCCTTTGCTCATTTCTTATTATTTGTGAGAGTTCTTTGTAAATTAAGCAAATGGGATAAAATGTCTTATTATTTGTATGTGAAGACTAAAATTTTTAAATATCTGTATTTATCTTTTTCTTCCTTTATATCTTCTGGGTCTTATGGTCTGCTTAAAGAGACCTTTGCATTCCAAGGTTATGAGGATATTCATCTATGATTTTCTTAGGATATAGCCTACATTGTAAATAGGTATAATTCAGTGGCTAGCTAAGAAATCTAGAAGTATCTGGCTCTTTAGCAAGGTCTGGTGGGAAAATTTTATTTATCTTAGAAGTAGCTTTTTTCCTTCATTGTATACTATAAAATAATAGCTATTATGCTTTTGTACCTGTAGTCATGTAATATATATGGCCATGTATTATTATATTGATGTTATATAATAATAAGAATTAATATACTGATCATTTTTTTAGTCTGAATTAAGTGAGAATAAATTCACAAATATGTAACAACAGTCTAATAAGCCTTTGATATTTTCTTTCAGAATTAAGTGAGATCCTGATTGTTGTATTTCTTTTTTCTCTGAAAACATATGCTTGTTTTAGGGGCATGACAGAAGGAGTTACGCTGTTAATCCTGGCAGTGCAGACTGGTTTGATAGAACTACAGGTTGTTCACCGGGCATTCCTGCTCAGTATTATCCTTTTCATTGTGGTAGCTTCTATTCTCCAGTCTATGTTAGAGATTGCAGATCCTATTGTTTTGGCACTGGGAGCATCTAGAGACAAGTAAGGAACTTCCTAAAAGAAATGTTTGTGATATTCTTTACATGAATTTGTTGTCTGAAGATTTAGAAAATGCTCAGAGACAGAACAGAAAATTGATACTAACTTAGGTTAATTCAACAAGTTTACAGTTTTATTTTTCCTGTATGAAACGTTTTATCTGTTTGACTTTTATAATGATTTTTTTCTCTCTAGATTCCTATAACTGAAAGTTGCATCAAAGACCATATAATTACAAATCAGTTTACTTTTTCTTTGAAGAATTTGATCCTTTTTAAATCATCCAGTTTTGAAATTAAGAAAGGGCATAATATTCAGGCTGGGAAATATAGCAAATAATATATAATTTTATTATGCACAATAAGTAAAAAAACAGAGAGCAGTGAGAGAGAGATGCAAATGAAGAAGAAAAATAAAAACTGACATACAGTCATAAAGATGGGCATTTCTGGAATAACAGCCTCATCAGGTGTCCTAAAAGGACATTTGTATTTACGCAGATGATAATGGGGATTCTTGACACCTTATGGGGCCATGTGAAATTAGTAACTGGATTCATGTATATCTCATGTTACAGAAATTTTATTAAGGAATGAAAATCAAATTATTCTTTAGTTATTTAAGATCCTATTTTGGCTTTTTTGTAGTTTGTGCATTCTTTTTTTCCTGCATTCTCTCTATACTTTTTATTATTATTATTTGATTATTGATTATAGAAGTACATCTGAGTTTATTGCTTTTTGGTAGCATTTTATGAGTAAGGGAGCAGCTAATCTTTTGGTGGATAGAATTGTGAGAGCAGAAATTTTTTTAACATCCCAAACGAGCATTTTAATTATAGTTCATCAGATTTATCTTTTATCCCCATCTCCCACATTGCCAGCCATTCTTTAGAATTTTCTCAAATGATAGGATGGCTGAAAGAATCAATTTAACTTAAGCTGAAAATTCTTAGATATATTTCAGGTAATTTTTATTATCATAATTCTAGTTATTTGAATTTGTTTAAATTCTCAGTAGAAGAATTGAAGATGTTGAACTCAGTGGTAAGCTCAGTTAAATAGCCATTTAATAGACCTGAAAATTGGGTTGCTTTGATCTAAAGACAATTTGTATTTTGTCATCTCTGGTAATATCCTTTAGTTTTATTAATTTTATTATAAGAATAATACTACAGAAAGTTTGGGAAAAAGGACATTATTCCACTTTCATAAGAAGCAGTAAATCCAGTTCTGGGTCTTTCTGGGTTGTTGAACTAGCATGTGACTACTGGCTTCCTCCTCAAAGATCATACCAGAGGAAATTTAGAGGGAAAAGAAGCAAAACTGAGAATCCCTGTGTTTGGGTGCAGGGTATTATTTTGGTATCAGTGCTGTTAATGTGGCTGTAGTAGGTTCAGCCTGAAGCAAGAGATGCTGTTCTTAGGTGTAGGAAAATGAAATGAACAGAGTTTTTCTCTCCCACCATTGCCTGTGGTAATAAGGGAGTCAACAGTTAACATGCCAATAATTTTTAAACAAATGAAGTTGAAAAATTAGGAGAAAAAATATAACCTAATAGAATTGACTAAAGAAGAAGTTAAAAACTTGAATAGTTCTGTAATTACAGAAATTGAAGCAGTTGGTAAACATCTTCATCCAAAGAAAACATGATCAAGATGGCATTACAGGCATTTTCTACCAAACTTTGAAGGAACAGATTAATCCCAGTTTTAAACAAATTTGGAACAATTTTTTTAAAGATTCATTTTAAAAATAATTTATTGAAGCATATAATTCATAATGAACATACTTAAATAATATGTAGTAAAAGTTGTGAACTTAAAAAACCAACATGCATAACATCATACAGGGCTCCCATACATTACCCCACCACAAACATCCTGCATTTGTCACAAACTATGAAAGAGCATCATCCAAGTATTACTACTAACTAGAGTCCGTATCTTACATTTGGTGTATTTTTTCCCTCAACCTACCCTATTATTTTTTTTTGTTCATAAACCATACAGTTTATCTAAATTGTACAATCAGTGGCATTTGGTATAATCACAGAATTGTGCATTAATCACTTAAATCAATACTATAGCATTTTCATTACTCAAAAAGAAAAAAAAAAAAAAAAAAAGTATACCACTATCACACCCATGTTAGTGCTACTAATTACAAATCCTATGATGTGCTTTTACCATTCCTATTCATTTCCAAATATTTACAAACAACTTTTTACCAATACCCCAGCTTTCCATTCTCTAACCACACTCTTTTCTCTAGTGACTTACATTCTACCTACTAACTCCATGATTTTGCTCATTATATTCAGTTCATAATAGTGAAGTCAGACAATATTTGTCCCTTTTTCCCTGGCTTGCTTCACTCAATATAATGTCCTCCAGGTTGATCCACGTTGTCATATGCTTCATGACATCATTTCTTTTTACAGCTGAATAATATTCCATTATGTGCATATATACACAGTTTCTCTCTTCATCGGTTGATGGACACCTGGGTTGTTTCCATCTTTTGGCAATTGTCAATAAAGTCACTATGAACATAAGTGTGTAGATGTCTGTTGCTATCACTGCTTTTAGTAAATTTGGGGCAATTTTGGGGCAATTTTGAGACAACAAAACAAAACAGTTCCAGATTCTAGAAAAAATACTCCCCAACTCATCCTATAAGGCCAGTACAATCCCTTTATCAAAATCAGACATCATAAGAAAGATAAATAATAGTTTCATTTTATTCAGTTCATTCTGACTCATAAGCAGAAGTTATGAAGCTTTTGTAGTATTGGCTCACGGATAGACAACTTGAACAGTGGAATAGAGAGCCCCAAAAGAAACCCATATAAGTATGGAATTTTTGTATATGACAGAAGTGGCATGTCAGATGAGTGGGAACAAGCAACACTGTTGTATACTGAAGCTGGAAAAACTGATTTTCCATTTGGAAAAGGATGAATTTGGATCCATATCTCACAGCATAAACTAAAGAATCAATTCTGGAATATTACAAACTTAAATGCCTGAATGTAGGGGAAAAAAAAAAAACTACAAAGATTAGTATATTTTGGACCTTGAAGTAGGAAAAGATTTCTTAATTTGGCTATAAAAGAAAAGCTTGCTAAATTTAACTCCTAAAATCAATAACATTTTTAAAAATTTAAAGATAACTTAAATGTATTAGAATGATAGATTGCAAACTGGAAGAAGATATTAATAGTTATGTGCAACTGACCAAGAATTAGTCTCAAGAATAAATAACTCCTACAATCATTGATTAAAATGGACAGAAGACATGATCAAGCATTTAAGAAGGAAATGCCTGTCTGTATGAAGGAGAGGTTTCAACATCATTAGTGATCAGAAAAGTGTAAGTCAAAATCACAAGGAGATACTATGTTATACTTTATTGACAATAAATAGAAAGGAATGGGGAAGGAGGAGAAAAGTCTGTCAGTACCAGGTGGGAGAAGATGTGGATCCTAGGTATATACTCCAGAGATACTCTTGTACACGTACTGTAGGAAACATGTAGAGGAATGTTCATAGCACGAGTTATGAAAGCCTGGTAACAACCCAGATGCCAAACAGACAGTAACGTGGGTGAATAAAACTTGATAATAATCACAATGGAATGTTAAAAATATAGTGACACAATAGTGTGGATGATTCATAGCAACATAAAATTTTTAAAAAGTAACTCCAAAATGATTATGATATATGTTATTCTGTTAAAAATAAAATTTTAAACTATACTCTTTAGGAATCATATAGATTGAACAAAACTATGAAAAGGGAAGCAAGCAAGAGAATGAAGAATGCAGAATTCAAGATGATGGTTTTATCCAATGGTAATTTGAAAAATATCAAGCAGAAACAAATTTCAAATTTTATTTGGCCACCTACTTCAAACAAACCTTTGTGCTTAGGCACTGTGGGGCTTATGGAAAAGGAGTTATGGTCTTTTTTCAAGATTTTAAGTTTGAAGGATAAGACATGTATACCTAACAATTGAAATAATACCATTCAGCATGTGATTGGTTTGTACAGATGTTCAGGATGCTGACAGGGCAGGTGGTTTCCGGAGGAATAATTTGCATTGCTTTCATAAATATATTTGTTTAGCTTGAGAAACCCTAAAGGATTTAGGGAAATAGAGAGTAGGATGGAGGCATTTCCAGTGGCATGCAAGAATGCTTATTTTTTGCTGGGAGGATAGTTAATTGACCAGCTTGGTTTATAGTGAGGAACACTGTTGACAAGTTTGGAATGTGAAATTGAGCCAGAATGTGGAGACTCCTGAATGCCAGGCTAGGAAGTTTAGAGAGGTATTGACAATTTTACAAAAGCAGAGCTTTAAAGGAAGATTAATCTGGCTGGCATGTTCAGGTTATATTGGACACTACAGGAAGACCAGCTAGTAGGTTTTTACATTCTTAGCTTTTCCCCCTCAGTCTCATCAGATGTGAGGATTAGAATACGTGCTCATCAGAAAGCCATTCCTCTTAGTAACACTGTACTCAGTATAGCAGAGATTTTCATCACAGGATGGGATGGGTGGGAGAGAATGTCATGTAACTTTAAAAAGGCACAAAGTTATTCTTACTCTTTCCTTCTCCTATCTGGGAAAACTACTGTTAAAAGTATTAATGTTTAAGGCTTACAAAGTCCTGAAATAGTTTGAGACAAGTAAGAATGGGAATGAAATTGAAAACAAGCTATTGAAAAATAATTTTTTGATGGTACTTGGCAATTGACTGGGGGTGGAAAATGAGGGAAACTTACTTGATTTTGAAATGCTGAGGCTTGGGGACTTGGCTTGAACTCTAATACAGTTTATGACATGGAGAAGGCACTTGGTAAAATATTTGAGAAATTTAATCATGGTACATAAACTGTATGTTGCTCATGTAATTGTTGTGCTACTAGATGGCAGTCACTTTAAAAGAATAATTTCTTCTTTCTTCAGGAGTTTATGGAAACACTTCCGTGCTGTGAGCCTTTGTTTATTTTTACTGGTATTCCCTGCTTATATGGCTTATATGATTTGTCAGTTTTTCCACATGGATTTTTGGCTGCTTATCATTATCTCCAGCAGCATCCTCACTTCTCTTCAGGTAAGCCTAGGATTAGTTTTATGTAATATCTGATTTTTTTAGTTTTCCTTTTTTGGAAAAAGAAACTTTTTCAAGATTAATAATTATTCCTGTGAATGGATCATACTTTCATGTTTCTTTGTGTGTTTTGCAATTTTTGCTTGAGAACTGGGCGTTCTGAATATCATGTTATAACTATGGAAATCTAGTTTTCCCATTTCTCTGGGATTGCTAAGATTTGTTGTTACTGGTGGTGTTTGGGACTGGAGCCATCAGTTTATAACGTTTCCAAACTACTTCTGCTCCCACATGGGGAATGGAAAGAGAAAAGCGCGCGCGCACGAGAGAAAAAGGTATTGCCTCTTTTTTGGTGGGTACTGGGGCCAGGGGTTGAGCCTTGGAACCTCATATGTGCGAAGCTGGCGCTCAGCCACTGAGCTACACTGGTTCCCTGATACTGCCTCTTTAAGACTCCTCTGCAGCTTTTGCCTGAGTGGGGTTGGAAGGATGACCTCCCTCAGAGCTGCCCCAGTGATCTGAAGTAGCTGATCCCAAAAGCACGGTGTTCAGACCACTGGATTTTGGAGGCTTAAGGCCTTACAGCCTTCTGGCACCAACAGGCCTCATCAGGAGCCACAGTAGCCACTGCACAGAGAGTGAAATTTGCCAATATTTACCACAATTTACCAGCCTCTTCCTCCAGCTCTTCCTTGAATGCTGCACGATGTTCCACTAGACTCCAGCATTTCAAAATAGTTGGTCCAGAAAATTCTTGCCAGTTCTTATAGTTGTTTTGGGAAAGGCTTCCAAAACACTTGGGACTTTCTACCCCACCATCTTCCCATAATCCTTCCTTTATTCATAGTTTCTTGGTGTATATAACTATATCACATGCATGTATATTTTGCCCTAGAAATGATGTTCATTTGAAATTAGAGATGTATGTTTTTTACCTAATCAGTAAGAGGTGAAAGAAAATGTAGCCCTTGCTACATAAAGATATATAAAGATTTATCACTGTTCTTTGTACAAGTAAAAGTGTTTTAAGAGTTGAGGAACAGGAAGGAACATGGAATTGGGGAAATTGAGATCTAATTGATGGGTTTTGATGGCCTCGGGAATAAAGGAAAAGGATGACTTAGAGAAATCTGATATCTAATCATAGGGTCATTGTATCTAATACTTGAATTATTATAAGATCACCCACATTTTAATTACACACTAGTTTTAATTACTCTTTAGGTATTAAATATGACATCCTGAAAGTACCAGATATGTGTTATTTATTATTTAAAAACCTGTGAAAGGGAAATGGATGTGGCTCAAGTGATTGGGCTCCCGTCTACCATATAGGAGGTCCAGGGTTTGATTCCCAGGGCCTCTTGGTGAAAGGTGAGCTGGCCTGAGTGGAGAGCTGGCCCACATGGAGTGCTGGCTCACATGGAGTGCTGGCCCACGCGGAGAGCTGGCGCAGCAAGATGACACAACAAAAAAAGAGACACAGAGGAGAGACAATAAGAGATGCAGCAGACCAGGGAGCTGAGGTGGTGCAAGAGATTGAGCACCTCTTTGCTGTTCTGGAAGGTCCCAGGATCGGTTCATGATGCTGCCTAAAGAAAAGACAAGCAGACACAGAAGAGCACACAGAGAGTTGACAGCGAGTGCAAAACAACAGGGGGCGAAGGGGGGGGGGAGAGAAATAAATAAAATCTTAAAAAACAAATCTATGAAAAAGCTTTTTTAGTCATGTTTTAGTCTGTCTTAATATGTACACATTTTTTTTCAGGTTCTGGGAACACTTTTTATTTATGTCTTATTTATGGTTGAGGAATTCAGAAAAGAGCCAGTGGAAAACATGGATGATGTTATCTACTATGTGAATGGCACTTACCGTCTGCTGGAGTTTCTTGTGGCCCTCTGTGTGGTGGCCTATGGAGTCTCAGAGACCATCTTTGGAGAATGGACAGTGATGGGCTCAATGATCATCTTCATCCATTCCTATTATAATGTGTGGCTTCGGGCTCAGCTGGGCTGGAAGAGTTTTCTTCTCCGCAGGGATGCTGTAAATAAGATTAAATCATTACCCATTGCTACAAAAGAGCAGCTTGAGAAACACAATGATATTTGTGCTATATGTTATCAGGTAACTTGCACAATAAGAACCCAATTGGGTAGAGGCATATGATGTAGATTATCCCTTGGGATTTTAACTACATTAACCAAATTCAACTTAAATTTCCAGGTAGAATTATCTCCTGGGTAAAAAAAATGGGCCACAAAAATTATTAAAGACCTGATAAAATACTTGGATTTTACTAAGTTTTTTATTTGGTCCCTTGAGTTCTAATTTATTGTTGTTATTTTCAACATTATCGCTCACCCATAAATAAAGGAAAAACAGGTCAGGTGTCTTTTATTTTTACTCCTGAATACACACACCCACACACATATTATCAAAAATATCCTATCAGGAGTCAGCAACTTCTGAAAAGTGGTGTGCCAAGATTCTGACTTACTTACTTCCAGTATTCCTAGGGTGGGGAAGAATTGTTTATTTACTTAACATATGTGGAAAGAGTATGTGCTTGCCCATGTGTTCCTGGATTTACAAGATAGGTACAAGCCTTTATGGCCCAAGGTGGGGGTATGGGGGTGGTGGTGGTGAACAGATATGGTAAAGGCAATCAACTGGTGTATGATCAAGGTTGGTCTAGCTGCCACCTTTGGCATATGTGCTATAAGAAGCTGACTACTTTTTATATAAAAATTAAAACTAATATTTAAATCAGCTTGAAAATAAAACAACAAAAAAGAAGCCCCCCCCCCCCTTTTTAAATAAGAATTTTTCCTAATAGTAAAATGTAACTACCACTTTTTTATTGTGAATAGAGCACACTTTGGGGTACTAACAAAAAATGTTTTCCAGATTGCATGTTTCCATTTTGGGTTTGTAGTACAGGTTTTCTCTCCCAGGTTAAACAATAGTCATTTTCTAAATTCTGTGATATTATTAAAGTGATCTAGGTAGCCTCCTTGTACTCAGGACAAAGCACATCAAAAACAGATTTGGAGATATCAGCTTAAGTCACTGATACCTAAATATATTCTCTTTCTGGCGTTCAAGAGTCTTCTTTTTGTATTTCCTGTTGTCACATCACTTTTTTTGAGGTGCTAGAACTACCTGCTGATATCACATAGAAAATAAGAGTCAATTTGCTTAGCTTCCCAGCTGGCTGCTTTTCTTTGGATGGCTTTCTGCTTAAAAGTTGATTCCCAAGTGTTACCAGTTCTTGGCAAGGAATTTCTGGAATAGCCACAGCTCCTTGTTTTGGAACTTTAAAGAAAATGGTTGGTTCACTAATACGTACATTCTTTAAATTTTATCTTCACGTCCTTAGCCATCTCTCTACAAATGTATCTTAATGCAAGGACTATTAGTGCATCATATACTGCTCCCTATTCCAGTGGTTATCAAACGAGTGCATAAAAATCATATAGGTGTCTTGTCGTATCTGTAAATTTATGAATCCCATCTTCATATATCCTGATTCATTAGGTCTGAGGTGGCCCAAGAATATGCAGTGTTTACAAGCACCCCAGGTGATTCTAATGTAGAATGAGAAACCCTGGTTCATACAGACAAAATCTTGAAAACTGCGTATACATTGGCCCTAAAGAAATTGCCACTTCCTTGCCAATATCCTGGTGTTATGTGGCTGCTATGATTTTTGTCTCCTTGTAAATAATCCCATCATGGAGTGATCTGTTCAGTTGAGTTGAAGCATAACTAGAAAAAGTCCTGTCTCTAATATTAGGTTTTCTGAGGTTATAATTATACTGGTGTCATGCCATTGGAGACCCAGTAAAATCATACTGCTGCAATTTTGTAACCCTTGGGTTTCATACTAAGAACTCAGGAAGATAGTTTCTTCCTGCTTTTTGGTTTTTACTTTTTAAAAAATTATTTAGCCAGTGTTCTTTTATTTTTTGTATATGGGGAGCTCTGATTGCAAGAGGATTAGTATTCACATATAAAATGAGTTTTATTCTAAGATCTGTGTTAGAAGTTTTCTGTTATGGGGAACATTTGGAGGTAGCATCAAAGACTTTAGATAATAGGCATTTATGATGTATCTTTTTTTTCTCTTTTAGGACATGAAATCTGCTGTGATCACACCTTGCAGTCATTTCTTCCATGCAGGCTGTCTTAAGAAATGGCTGTATGTTCAGGAGACCTGCCCTCTGTGCCATTGCCACCTTAAAAACTCCTCCCAGCTTCCAGGATTGGGACCTGAGCCAGTTCCACAGCCTAATGCTGGAGCTGAGCAAAACATTGTGGTTCAGGAAGCTACTGGTCCCCCAGATCAAGAGCATCCTAGAGGGACCGGGATACAAGAAAGTCCTAGTGACAGTAATGAACACATTGCCAGAAGATCAGATAACCAGGAAGAGACTTTTGAGCCTGAGGAATATCCTCTCAGTACAAAAGATGAAGCATGTCCTGTTGAGGACAGCCTGGAAGTAAAGAAGCAGGAATAACACTTTGATATTCTGGAGGCGTCATTAACTCAAGGTGCCGTTTATGCTCAGATCTGAGGAATATATGAGATAATTAGGCAGGGAACTGACATTCTAAGGATCTGATCCAGGAAGTACTTTCAGTGGAGACCACCTGCTCTCATCCCCTTGACATCGAGGGAGAAAATTTGCAATGTATGCTAGTCAAAATGCATTTATATACCGTATGCTGATGTTTTGTTGAGGTTTACCAAGAAAATGCAACCTCAGCAACTTCAGAAACTGCCCCTGATTGTAAGGGATAAGTAAAATCAGATTTGTGTGTTTGAAAGGGGCTAAGGAAAGGAGGATAAAGAGCATTAAGGACAGCATGGGAAGAAACAGAAGTGGAATAGATATTTCACTTTCTGTGGAACAGGATCATTCTTGTTACAAAGTATGAGTAGTTACGGGCCCTTTTCTCCACCCCCTTTTCTCTCAATTGGACCTCAGTCAGGTGATTATTGAGTTTTGTACAGCACTGAAGTGAAATCAAAGATGTAAAAACATGATTGTATTCAAAGGTTGAAGCACGCTCATACTTCGTATGTGCTTTAGGGGAGGGGTGGGTGGGCACTTGGGCCTTGTGGGTGCATTCTTGTAGTCTGAGACTCTTGACCTCTATGATGGAGTCAATACTTTGATGTATATGAAACTTGTTAATATATGGTATACTGTGTTGGCTGTGTGAAGTAAACTAAAACTCTGGTGAACACTTTGGAGTCCACTGTAGTGTAGGAGACCAAAGTGGGAAGGGTTTTAGGGCACTGATAAAGGCCATAGGTGTACTTTTCAATCTTGTGTAATGTTTAATTCTTGCAACTGAATCAAAACAGTGTTAAATTATGGCAATATTTGCACTTTGGGAATGAGTACATAACTGTATGATCACACTCTGCAATTGCCACTTTTAAAGCTGTTAATAGACTTTGCACCTTTTCTTTGACAAGGATGTGTGTCATATTTAAATTTTTACATTCATCATGGCTACAGGTAGAACTGGGGAGGGGGGAATGTAATTTTTTATGGGAATTTTGATATGAAAAGAAACCAGTCATTTATTTATACAATAGCTTGGCTCAAAAAGTGTTTTTTCAGACTTGGTATTCCTAATGTAGGATGTGACTTATTTTATTTTTAGTAGCAAACTTGGATGTAGACTGACAGACATAGCTGAATGTCTTAATAAATTTAAATTTGAAGATAATTCTTCTCCTGTGATTATTATTGTAAAGTATTTTGTTGAAATTCTATTAAGAAGTTCCTTTCTTACCTGGCTGGACTTCTTACATCTTTTTTTTTTTTTTTTGGCTTTTTTGGGGGGACTTCTTACGTCTTGATCCCTGCCTTGCAGGTGGCAAAGCTCTAAGATTGAAAAAGACTGTTTTTTTGTTGTTGTTGTTGTTGTTTTTAATCTTCTACATCAGTGGTATCAAACTTAGCTTTGCATCAGCAGCATCTGAGACCTCTTTAAAAAATTACCCGTGTCTGAATCCCACTTCAGATGTACTGAATCACAGCCTCTTCGGGGTGGGTGCCTGAGAATGTGCATTTATAAGTTTCCTGGGTAATTCTATCCAGGTGGCATGGCACCAGCAGAGTTTTACGTTTAGGAAATAAGTGGCTAGAGTAGAATTAATTTCTCCCAAGTGTGGCTGGTAGTTTCTCACCATCTTTTTGGTGTCTGTGTTGGGTAGAGACAGATGGCTCCCTCTAGTGGTACTAAAGCTGTCATCAAAAACCTAGCAGTAGCAATCTCTGATAAAACTGATTTTCAGCCTCTGTAAAAGGTACACTTTCCAAATATTAAACTTTTTGATGCACTGCTTAAAGGAATAAAATAGATGAAGTTGCAGTAATTTGTGACATGGTTAACTTGGTTGTCCTTGAGCACTGGGTTTTTTTAATTTATATTTTTATAGACTTCCCCACCCCCACCGCACCCCGCCCCGCCCCCAGATGGCTCCCTGGTCAGTCTGCTCATTGTCTGCTCATCTTTAGGAGGCACCAGAAACAGAACCTAGGACCTCCCATGTGTGAGCACCCAATTGTTTGAACCACATCCACTCCCAAGCACTGAGTTTTGTGTATAAGGAACTTGTTTACTTTTCTGGCCAAAGGGCTTTCTCATAAGCAAAGGTACTCAGATCTTTTAATGAAAGTATAGACTTTCTTTGTTATCAGTTTCACATTAGAGCACACTTAAAATAGGGTGGGTTTTTTTTTGGTTATTTTTTATATAGTATACATCTTGTCTCCTAGTAGCAAATAGGCCCTGGTTCTATACCAAGTCACATGAGCCTCTCAGCTGAGTAGCTTCTTGGACAAATGTCACTGTATCAGTGTGCATCCTTTTGCTTTAGTCAGGACTAGATTATATTACAGTAACAACCTCAAAATCTCTGGCTTTAAAGTTTAGTGGCTTTAAGTTTATGTCTCCTATTGCACACAAGTCCACTTGCCGGTTGGTGGGGGTGCTCTGATCAACAGACACTTGAGCTCTAGGCTAATGGATCAGCCATGGTGAAAGGAGAGGGTGCTGGGAGGCCATGCACCAGCAATTACATGCCCCAGGAGTGGACTTTGTCACTTGCACCACCCCTCGGCCAGAACCATGCCTATGGTTCTACCAACTATGAGAGGGTCTGGAAGTTCAGCCTACCTCCTGTGACCTGGAAAGGACATACCAGAGAGCAGTCCTGACTGCACACCTATGTTGGAACAACAGTTAATTTTACACGTTCAAAATTTTGGGGGCACACCTGTGAATGGCTCAAAGTATATCAATTGAGAACCTGTAACTTAATTTGCACCTTGTTTTGATACACTGGGATGGTAGCATTGTATAATGCCAGCCTTAGTTTAAATTTCTGCTTTCCAGTCATTTATGTTGCAATTCTAACTCACTGCCAAACTTTTTGATTTAGGAAGAAGACAAAGTTTAATCACCTGGTTTATATTACTGGAAACCAAGTAAATTTTAGATTCAATTTGTCGTACTTGATCAATTTAAATGAGAAAATAAATCCTTTATGGCCCATATTCCCACTGTTTTTGAAACAGTGCATTGTTATTTTCATTCATGGTCAGTATTCTGTTAAAAAAAAGTTTATCACTTTAGGAACTTTGACATCAGTGTTAGTACTAAGCAGTCTAAACCCTCATGCAAATTATCAGCATGTTTTTCACTCTATCAAACTGTTCTCTTGATCTAATCCATGCTATTTTCATAATATGGCTCTACAGGTCTGTTAAACACTGGGTTGAACTGGTGCTCCTTGAAGTCCCCCTTCAGGGCTGGGTGTGTCCTCTGAAGAAAATGCCTTGTTTTCATGGGCATTTTATATAAGAAACCCTCTGCTTTCCCAAAAGGTTTTGAGGGGGTAAATTGTGAATATAATTGATGAATAGAGGAAGGAGCAACTATAGTTTCTAGGTGTAAAAGGGAGGGAGGGCATTTTGCTAAGACTGTGGTAATGGGACAAGAGCTTTATAGATATATTAATTATGTGCTACTTCTGAAAAAAAATAACTTTAAAAATTAGTTTTCCACTTTAGTTCCCTCCACTATGGCTTTCTTAAAAATAGTTTCAGAATCATGACAAGGAGAAGGTAGGAATTATATGGTTGGATTATTTTTAAAAAATAGGTTGTGGTTTTAAGACAGCGGGTGAAGGCTGCGCACCACCCAGAGGAGAGAGAGACAAAGAGGGAAATTGCAACGACAGAACTGTGAGTTGGAACCAGCAGCAGCTGCTGCTGCCGGCACCCTCCCCCACACTAAAGACTTTAGAATTCTCGGGCCTCTGGGCCTGCCACTACAGACAAAGGTGGCTCCAGGGATCTACCACCCCAGGAAAGGGGGGAGAGAGGGACACAGTCTAAGGCTGACTCAGGTTCTGACCGGCAGATTTGGGCTGCGGTGCCCCATGCGCCCTTCCAGGCCAGGTGGGACCACACAGTGGTTTGCTCTGGGAGCAGGCGAAGGAACTAGAGAAATCCGTCCCTTGCAATCTCCCTCTCTTCTAGCCTGGACTAATTGTTGAGGACTCCACAGGAGAGGGGAGAGAGCCTCAGGCTGACTCAGCTTTTGACTCAGAGGTTTGGTCTGCCAAGTCTGAGAGCCCTTCCAGGCTGGGTGGGGCTGCGCCATTGTTTGCCTTGGAGCCTGCAAGGGACTAAAGATATAAAAACCTCCCAATCTCCTCCTCTACTAACAGGTACTGATTGTTGAGGACTCAGAGGGGAGTGGAAATATTTCCTAGCTGGGAAAAGGGAGGGGGCTGCCAGAGAAGACAGTTCTCCAGAACTGTCTCAGAAAGTTTGAATTACAAGGCTCTTATCCTCCAGACAGGAAGCTCTTATCACATTGATCTGGTCTGTGTCACAACAAATACACTCTGACCAGGCATTGAATTGAGAGCTGCCAAAGAGCACCATCTCCTGGCAGACCAAGGAAGCACACACAAGAAAATTAAAAAGTAGGAGAGGCTTTTTCTGGCCTCTATAACCTCCATGCACAAGGACCTAAGAAATGATTCTACAACCAATTACTGGGTCCAGTGCCCAGTTTTGAGCAACCATCAGGACAATCCTGCCAATCCAGGTTGAGCCAAAAATCAAAGAGCTGTGGTAACTCACAGCCTCCTGTCACTAAATCCCTATAAAAGAGAAAGAGATTGAGCATCTGAGTAAACTACATCCTAACCAGATGCCTAAACACCAGCAAAAAATTATGAGCTGTACTAAGAAAACAGAAGATGTGGCCCAAGAGAAGGAATACATCAAAGTCCCAGAAGAGATGCAGAATTTGAGAGAACCAATCAGTGAGATGAGCACAAATTTCCAAAGTCAAATTAATGAGTTGAAAGACAATATAGTTAAACAGATAAATGACATCAAGAAGACATTGATGGTCCACTAATGGGTTCTTGTTATTGATGACTAGCCTTACCAGTCTTTGCTCTTGTAATTGAAACTTAGTCTATTGTTATGGGGTGCCTAAGGGTTGGCACCTGAGAGCCTCCTTGTTGCTGAAATGTGGCCTCTCTCTAAGCCAAACTCAGCATATGAATGCATTACCTTCCCCCCAGCGTGGGACATGACTCCCGGGGATGAGCCTCCCTGGCAATGAGGGATTACTAACAAGTGCCAACTGGCAATACAACTGGAAAAAGACCTTGAATAAAAGGGGGAAAAGGTAAAGACAATGAGTTCATATGGCTAAGAACTTCAAAGAGAGTCAGGAGGTAATACCAGAGGTAACTCTTACGCACACCTCAGTAGGATCTCATAGAACACCAAATTGGCTATCACCCCAAACAGAGGGGCTCCTGAGGGCTCTGGAGACACCCAGGTCCTATATAAGGGGGGATAGCTCCAGAGATTGATGCCTTATCAGTGGGCTATACCTTGGAATCTGCTCCTGAGAGTGACAGAGTTGGACTCAAATAAGTCCTCCCTGCACATGGTCCTTCAGTCCCTTCTATTCAAACCTATTTGTGGTGCTGGAGTTTGTAGGTGTACTTCCAGAGACTGGAGCCTTTGGCCTGCCCATGTGCCAGCTGTGCCTGGAATCTCAGTGGAGCTGCAACTCCTTCTCTACAGCTCAATGTACTCACCCAAGACACCTGGCAAGGAGATGATGGACAATGGCCATCCCAGGGAATGGAGAGTGTCTGCAGCTGTAGGCAGGATAATCCCATCCATCTTATCCATGGGATATAAGCCCCCTTCTCACTTGGAGGTGGAGTGGACATCACCATCCAAGACTCCTCAGGTTTGGAGGAAGAGCTATGGACTAGAGTGGACTTACTGGTGTTCTGTTGTAGACATATTGTGATTCAAGCAATGGAAGAAATTACAACATTGATGTGGAGCCAGTGGCCACTGGACACTTTTGGGGCAGGGAAGGGAAAAGCAGTTGTAATACAGGGGATTTTTCGGGACTTGGGAATTATCCTGAGTGACATTACAATGACATTACAAAGATATAGGCCATTTTACATCAGAATATAACATGCAGAACTGTGTGGGAGAGAGTGTGGTCTACAATGTGAACTATGGTCCATGCTTAGTGGCAAAGCCCCAGAATGTGTATATCCATTGCAGCTGATGTGCCACACTAATGAAAGAAGTTTATGTGGGAGGTTGTGGGAGGTGTGGGAGGTGGGGAACATGGGAATCCTTGTAATTTTTATGTAACATTTATGTAATCTAAGCATCTTTTAAAATATTAAAAAAAAAAAAAAGCATAGTAAAACATGGATGAACCTGGAGGACATTATGTTGAGTGAAGCAAGCCAGACACAAAAGGACAAATAGTGTATGATTGCATTATTATGAACCAAATATACTGTGTAACATATTGTTTGATTTAAAATTTTTTTAATATGTATCCAGTATATTTAATTGAAAAATGCATGTATTTATTCATGTGTTTAGTTTTCAGCTTTTAACTGTTTATATTTTCAATTATTAAGTATACAAAATAAAGTGGAAAAAAAAAAAAAAAAAAAAAACATTGAGCAAATGCAGAGAAGAATTTGAAATCCTGAACAAAAAAGTAACAGAGTTCATGGGAATGAAAGTCACAATAGGTGAGGTCAAAAACACATTTGAGGCATACAACAGCAGACTCGAAATTATAGAAGAAACAATAAGTGATACCAAAGACAAAACAGCTAAAATTGAAGAGAGAAAAGAACAGAGAGAGAAAAGAATGGAAAAAATTGGCAGGGGCTCAGAGAGTTGAATGATACCACAAAATGCAACAACACATGAGTGATGGGAGTTCCAGAAAGAGAAATGAAGGGAAAAGGGACAGAAAGAGTATTTGAGAAAATAATAGCTGAAAATTTCCCAACTCTCATGAAAGAAATGAAGTTACATGTCCAAGAAGCATACCATACCCCAATCAGAATAAATCGAAATAGACCTATGCCAAGACACATACTACTCAGAATGCCAAATGTCAAAGATAAAGAGAAAATTCTCAGAGCAAGACAGAAGCAAATGATCACATACAAGGGACGTCCAGTAAGACCTAGTGCAGATTTCTCTTCAGAAACCATGGAGGCGAGAAGATAGTGGTATGATACAATTAGGAAACTGAAAGAGAAAAACTGTCAGCTGAGAATTCTTTATCCAGCAAAACTGTCCTTCAAATATGAAGGTGAATATAAAATATTCACAAACAGAAACTAAGAGAGTTTGCATAAATGAACCCACCTTTGCAGGAAATATTAAAGGAAGCCTTAGAACCTGAAAGAAGTGAGGAGAGAGAGGCTTCGAGGAGAGTATAGAAGAAATACCAGAAAGGATAACCAAAAGAGTAAAACAAGAGTCAAAAACAAGATGACATATGAAAACCAAAGAATAAAACGGAGGACGTAAATTGTGCATTTACAGTAATATAATTGAATGTGAATGGATTAAACTCCCCAATCAAAAGATAAAGGCTGATAGAATGGATTGAAAACCATGAGCCATCCATATGCTGCTTACAAGAAACTAACCTTAGACCTAGGGATACAAACCGGCTGAAAGTGAAAGGTTGGGAAAATATACTTCAGGTGAATAGTAACCAGAAAAGAGCAGGGATAGCTATACTAATATCAGACAAAACAGACTTTAAGTGCAAAAAAGTTATAAGAGATACAGAAGGCCATTATATATTAATAAAAGGGACAATCCACCAGGAAGATGTAACAGTCATAAATATCTACGCACCTAACCAGGGTGCCCCCAAATATATGAGACAAACTCTGGCAAAACTGAAGGGAGAAATAGACATTTCTACAATAATTGATGGAGGCATCAACACCCCACTCACATCATTAGATAGAACAACTAGACAGATCAAAAAGGAAACAGAGAACTTGAACAATAAGATAAACAAGTTAGACCTAACAAACATATACAGAACACTGCATCCAAACTCAGCAGGTTATACAGTCTTCTCAAGTGCCCATGGATCTTTCTTCAGGATAGACCACATGTTAGGTCACAATTCAGCTCTCAATAAATATAAAAAGATTGAAATTATACAAAGCACCTTCTCAGATCATAATGGAATGAAACTAGAAATCAATAATAGGAAAAAATTAAATTCGCAAATGTGTGGAGACTGAACAACACACTCCTAAATAATCGGTGGGTCAAAGAAGAAATTGCAAGTGAAATCAGTAAATATATTGAAGCAAATGAAAATGAGAACACAACTTATCAAAACTTATGGGATACAGCAAAGGCAGTCTTGAGAGGGAAATTTATAGCCCTAAATGCCTATATTAAAAAACAAGAAAGAGCTAAACTCAAAGATTTAACTGAACAACTAGAGAAACTAGAAAAAGAACAGCAAACCAATCCCAAAGCAAGCAGAAGAAAAGAAATAATAAAAAGTAGAGCAGAAATAAATGAAAATGAGAACAGGAAAAACAATAGAGAAAATCAACAAAATCAAAAGCTGGTTCTTTGAGAAGATCAATAAAATTGACAACCCCCTAGCTAGACTAACAAATTAAAAAGAGAGAAGATGCAAATAAATACAATAAAAAATGAAAGGAGGGAAGTTACAAATGACCCCACAGAAATAAAAAGAATCATAAGAGGATATTATGAGAAACTATATGCCAACAAACTAGACAACCTAGATGGAATGGAAAATTTTCTAGAAATGCACAACCAACCTACACTGATGCTACAAGAAATGCAAGAACTTAACAAACCAATCACATTTAAGGAAATCAAATCCATCATCAAAAGTCTCCCAGCAAAGAAAAGTCCAGGACCAGATGGCTTCACAAGTGAATTCTACCAAGCATTTCTAAAAGAATTAACACCAATCCTGTTTAAACTCTTCCAAAAAATTGAAGAGGAGGGAAAATTACCCAACACATTTTATGAAGCCAACATCACCCTAATACCAAAGCCAGATAAAGATTCTACAAGAAAAGAAAATTGCAGACCAATCTCTCTAATGAACATAGATGCAAAAATTCTCAACAAAATACTTGCAAATCGAATCCAACAGCATATCAAAAGACTTATACATCACAACCAAGTGGAATTCATTCCTGGTATGCAAGGCTGGTTCAACATAAGAAAATCAATCAATGTAAAACACCACATTAACAAATTGAACGAAAAAAATCCACATGATCATCTCAATAGATGCAGAAAAGGCATTTGACAAAATCCAGCATCCTTTTTTGATAAAAACACTTCAAAAGATAGGAATAAAAGTAAAATTCCTCAATATGATAAAAGGCATATATGAAAAACCCACAGCCAACATCATATTCAATGGGGAGAGGTTGAAAGCTTTCCCTCCAAGATCAAGAATAAAACAAGGATGCCCACTGTCACAATTGTTATTCAACATTGTACTAGAAGTCCTAGCTAGGGCAATTAGACAAGAAAAAAAAAAATTTAAAAGCATCCAAATTTGAAAAGAGGAAATAAAATTCTCACTGTTTGCAGATGACATGATCCTGTACTTAGAAAATCCTAAAGTATCCATGACAAAGCTGCTTGAAATTATAAATGAGTTCAGCAAAGTGGCAGGATACCAGACCAACACCCAAAAATCAGTAATGTTTTTGTACACTAGTACTGAACAACCTGGAGGAAATCAGGGGAAAAATTCCATTTTCAGTAGTGACAAAAAGATTCAAATACCTAAGAGTTAATTTAACCAAAGAAGTACAGGACCTATATGCAGAAAACTACAAAACAATGCTAAAAGAAATTTAAAAAGACCTAAACAAATGGAAAGACATTCCATGTACATGGATTGGAAGAATAAATATCATGAAGATGTCAATCTTACCCAAACTGATTTATAGATTCAATGCAATACCAATCAAAATTCCAACAGCTTACCTTACAGAATTAGAAAAGGCAATTACCAAATTCATCTGGAAGGATAAGTGCACCCAAATAGCCAAAAGCATTCTAAAAAAGAAGAGCGACATGGGAGGAATTTCACTGTCTGACCTTGAAACATATTACAAAGCTACAGTCGTCAAAACAGCATGGTACGGGCATAAAGATAGAAACATTGATCAGTGAAATAGAATTGAGAACCCAGAAATAAACCCTCACCTATACAGTCAACTGGTTTCCCCCCCCCCGCCCCACTGGGAGGTCCGGGGATCAAACCCAGGTCCCTCCATATGGGAAACGGACGCCCAACCGTTTGAGCCACATCCGTCCCCTCAACTGGTTTTTGACAAACCTACCAAGCCCATGCTAACGGGAAAAAACAGTCTCTTCAACAAATGGTGTTGGGAGAACTGGATATCTATAACCAAAAGAATGAAAGAGGACCCCTATCCCACCCCCTATACAAGAATCAACTCAAAATGGATCAAAGAGCTAAATATAAAAGCCAGGACCATAAAACTCCTAGAAGAAAATGTAGGGAAACATCTTCAAGACCTTGTAGGTGGTGGTTTCTTGGGCCTTAGACCCAAAGCACGTGCAACAAAAGAAAAAATAGGTAAATGGGACCTCCTCAAAATTAAACAGATTTGCACCTCACAGAACTTTGTCAAAAGGGTGAAAAGGTAGCCAACTCAATGGGAAAAAATATTTGGGAATCACATATCTGATAAGGGTTTAATATCCAGGATATATAAAGAGATGTTACAACTCAACAATAAAAAGACAAATGACCCAATTGAAAAATGGGCAAAAGACTTGAATAGACATTTCTCTAAAGAAGAAATACAAATGGCAGAAAAACACATGAAGAAATGCTCAACATCACTCATGATTAGGGAAATGAAAATCAAAAGTACATCTATCTGAATGGCCACTATTAAAAAGACAGAGAACTACAGGTGTTGGAGAGGATGTGGAGGGATAGGAACACTTCTTCAGTGTTGGTGGGAATGCAGAATAGTACAGCCACTATGGAGGACTTTTGGCAGTTCCTAAAGAATTTGAATATAGACTTGCCACGTGACCCTGCAATACCACTGCTGGGTATATACCCAGAAGAACTGAGAGCAGTGACATGAACAGACATCTGCACACCGATGATCGCAACATTATTCACCATTGCCAAAAGTTGGAAACAACCCAAGTGTCCATCAACAGACAAACTGTGGTCTAGTCACATGATGGAATATTATGTAGCTGTAAGAAGAAATGAAGTTGTAAAGCATATGGCAACATGGATGAACCTGGAGGACATTATGTTGAGTGAAGCAAGCCAGACACAAAGGGACAAATACTACATGAATGCGTTACTATGAACCAAATATATTGTGTAACATATTGTTTGATTCAAAAAAAAAAATTTATTTGTATCCATTACATTTAATTGAGAAATGTATATTTATTCATCTGTGTTTACTTTTTAGTTTTAATTGTTTATATTTTCAATTATTAAATGTAGAAAATAAAGTAAAAAAAAAACAAGTTGTATGCTTTTGAGTATGTTTTCTCTTGTTTTTTTTTTTTTCAGGACTGCTTATTATTTGGAAAATAAAGTATTTAAAAGGAATAAAAATCACCCATAATCTCACTTCTGGATTTAGTCTCTTTAAGGCACTTTTATATTTGATGATAGCAGATCTCTCTTCTAGACAAACACACCCACCCACCGAGGGGTCATTTTCACTTCTCTTTTTTAAGAGTCTACTACCTGATCATTTGGCCTCTGAAATTCAAATATGTTCCAAACAATTTTGTAATTCATCAGTTAAGACACACCTGTTTCTCCCGCCTTTGAAGATAAAGAAATTATATGGCTTTTAAAAATAGGATTACATTTTATAGCTAGTACTTAGAAATAATCATAAATTCAAGGAGCAGTTTATACAACTAGTTATCCTTGCAGCCACTCAGAAAAATACTTTTATTTCTCTCCTTCTATGAATTATACGTTCAGTTGCAGTATGTAGAGAAAGTTATGAGTAAAGGTAGGATATTTCTAGTAAAGACTGAGTAAATCCTGCCATCAACCAGGTTTCTAGAGTCATGTTCATTTTCCTGGCTCTTAGTGCTCTTGTACTAATATGATTTTTATGAATGTTGACTGGCCCTTTTTCTTTCTATTCTTAAAAGATACAAGCAATTCCTTGCCTTTCCATTGTTTTATATGTTCTAAGGTAAGAGAGAATGGACTTCTGGCTAGCTGGAAATAATCTCATGAATGTAGAAATTCAGAGCCAATTCTAGTTGGAATATTGTATTACTTTTAAAATGAGAACTTGCTAAACTGAAGTCATCTCTCTGAGTAGCATCAAGTGTACAAGTTTCCTTTGACAGTCCTTAATCTATCAGTCCCCTTGGATTTAGGGGCACAAGGCAGCATGAGAAGTGAGAAGAGGCTTGACTAAAAGCAGGACCTCTGAGCTGTCATTTTCATTCCCTCTTTAGCTGTTTAATTCTTGGTCCCCCTATGTTTATCTGGGCTTCAGCCTCATCTGAAACAATTGATCTCTGAAGTATCATTCAGTTCTTAAGATTTTGCCCATTTATATTAGTCAGCCAAAGGGGTGCTGATGCAAAATACCAGAAATCAGTTGGTTTTTATAAAGGGTATTTATTTGGGGTAGAAGTTTATAGTTACCAGGCCATAAAGCATAAGTTTCTTCCTTCACCAAAGTCTGTTGCCACATATTGGAGCAAAACAGCTGCCGACGTTTGCCAGGGTTCAGGCTTCTTGGTTTCCTCTCTTCCCGAGGCTCCGTTGCTCTCTGGGCTCAGCTACTCTGTTTCCTCCACAAGGTCAGCTGTAGACTATGAGGCTCTCTAGGCTTTGCCTCTCTCCTCAAGGCCAGCTGTGAACCACCGGGCGAACGGCTCGTTTCTTTTCCCGGAGCCTTCTCTCCTTCCTTATGACCAAGGTCCTCTGTGTGCGTACTCCCCTGGGCTCCAGCATTAACACTCAGCATCAGAACTCCAACATCAAAATTCCAACTCTATCCTTTGCCATGTCTTTTTATCTTTGAGATCCCACCTACCAAGGGGTGGGGCTCAATGCCCTACTGATGTGGCCCAGTCAACGCCCTAATCATAACTTAATAATGCCCAGATGAACAGACCAGTTTACAAGCATAATCCAATATCTATTTTTGGAATTCATAACTATATCAAACTGCCAAACTGCTACACTCCACCCTCTGAATTCCAAAAATACACTACAATATTCAAAAAACTTTAAATTGGTAACAATGCAAGTACAAAATCATATCACAATCAGTTTAAAGAAATAGCTTGTCTTTGGGCAAAAATCTCATCTGCTGTAGACCTCTGAAACTTACAAAACAATTTATCTGCTTCCATACACAAATGGACAGACAAAGGATAAACATTTTCATTTTCATAAGGAGAAACTGGGAGGGAAACATGAATCAGGTCCCCTATAGTTCAGTATACCTTGAGGGCCTCCTCCATTTGATTTCAAAGTCTGAGAGTCATTATTAAGACATGGTTTCTTCTCCTTTTGGGCCTCATGGGGACCCAACATTTTCACAGGATTGCCCAATGGCCATTTTCTTGGTTCCACCCTCATCAAGCATCTGGGTGTCGACCAAGCGCTATACCTCACCCTCCAAGAGTGTTGGGGTGATTGCCACACCTTACCCAATCTTTTGGTTAGAATCTTAGCCCCCCCTAGTACAGTGAGGTGAAGACAACATTCCTCCTAACCTTTGGCATACAGGCTCAACCCTCTCAGAACAACGAGTTGACCACCTCGCCATCCCTAATCCATGGCGGACAGGCGCATCCCTCTCAGACCTATGGGATGCTAACCTTAACTGCCCTAATCCTTGAGGAATGTGCTCCACCCTCTCTGTATCTTGGGGTGGCAAAACTTTTCCTGAATATCCAGTGGGAACATCCACCCTCTTCAACTGCTGGGGAAAACACCCTCTCTGTATACATGGGTGGGGCTCCTCTCTTGGCCCAAGGTGATGTCTTAATTCCAGATCTCTGCTTCTATGGTTTTCCTCTTAAAGTTGTTTTCCCTTCCATCTCTCCTGTCAATGACCTTTTTTTTTGGCCAGGCTGACAGTGGTTTTGTTCATACGGTTCTCTCAAAAACTTTGTTGGTTTAGCATGCAGGAAGCAGGGGTCCAAGCCATCAGACAGTTAAGACTTTCCATAAGTCTTTCTAAGATAACTGCATCTTCAATCCTGATTTTAAAGTCCCAAATTTATTTAAGTTTTCAAATGGGGCACTATTATCCGGGAGCTTGATTTCCAGAGGCTTGGAATTTCCAGAACCAGTTTCTTTTTCCTTTGTGCGCAAGAGTTCTGTTCTTAGCATTTTTCTCTCATCTAGCATGTCACTATAAACTGCAAGGAGAACCCAAGCTGCATTCTCCAAATTTACCTTGGAAAGTTCTTCAGGTAAATTCTCAGGTTTGCCATTTTTAAATTCTGTCTTCCATATAACACCAGGAGTTAATCTTGCTAAGTTCTCTGCAACTTTAAGATTGCCTTTCCTCCAGTTTCCAATAATAGTTTCATCATTTACTTCTAAGGCATCATAATAAGTCTCTTTAGCGTCCATATTACTATCAACAGTCTTTTCAAAGCACTGTAGGCCTTTTCCATCAAGCATCTCACAATTCCTCCAAAAAAATACCCATTTATAAAGTCATTCCAACATTTTGGTCATTTTAAAAGCACTTCTCCACTCCTTGGTACCAAATTCTGTATTAGTCAGCCAAAGGGGTGCTGATGCAAAATACCAGAAATCGGTTGGTTTTTATAAAGGGTATTTATTTGGGGGTAAAAGCTTACAATTACCAGGCCATTAAGCATAAGTTTCTTCCTTCACCAAAGTATGTTGCCATGTGTTGGAGCAAGACAGCTGCTGACGTGTATTTTACACATACAGATGGTGTAAAAATACACTATCCATATTTTTAATCTTCACCACTGAGTAATGAGTTTCATGTATTTTTTTCTATGTGCTATGCCTAATATTAAACTTAGATAAAGTCTGGCTCACCATTACATTCCAATTAACTGGCACAGAGAAGGAGCTCTGTAAGTATTGAATGAACAAATGCACAGCATGTGACTCCTTGTATAAACTCCATAGTTTAAAAATGACAGAATTCTATTTGTTGTGGAGGCAGAGAGCATACTATTACAAGCCAACTAGATAAAGTCCTTTATGTGAATAGTTTTCAATTGTCTGACTGAATTCAAATATGAAACTCAGAGTTTCTAGAACAGAGATTACAGTCTTGCCATCCAGGTGATATCCTGGCTTTATTTTGTTGTTAGCTTTTAATGGTGTATTTCTTTAAAAATTAAACTTTATTTTTAGAACAAATTTAGGTTTACAGAAAAATTGCACAGAAAGTACAGAGTTCCTATCTCCCCCTCCCCCCAATTTCCTTTAATGGTGCATTATAAAATTATGTTTAAAATATTTGAATTAGTTGCCAACATTTAAAAATGTTAAGAGTGTACATACAAACTCAATTTCTAGCTTCTTGAAAAATTGAAAGATCTGGCCACACGGAGTTCTTGTTCCTGCCTGGTTACAGTTGGAAGAAGCTGAGGTGGGCCAAGAAGCCTTTATTTTTTTTTACCTCTTTTTTTGCATTTTTAAAACAAATCAATTTTATTGACATATATTAATAAATCATAAATCCATCTAAAGTATACAATCAATGGTATTTGGTATAATCACATAATTGTGCATTCATCACTTCAATCATTATTAGAGCATTTTCATTATTCCAATAATAATATTAATAATACTAAAAAACAAAAAACAGACAAAAAAGCCCCCATCACCTCTCAATTTTTCTATGCTTCCCCTGCTGAACATAGCTGCTATTCTGTTTCTGTTTCTTTAGTTTATTTGTATTTATATTTTGTAAAAACCATCTTATATAGCAATATTACCCATATTCATATTTCACATGAGGTTTCACTATGTTATACAGTCCCATGTTACACATTTTTAGCTTTCCTTCTAGAAATATACATGTGCTTACACTTTCCCTTTCAACCACTGTCATACTCATATGATAGCTCTGCTAGTTACAAACATTATGATATGCTTTCACCATTTCTATTCATTTCCAAAGATTTACAAACAACCTTTTACCAATTTTGCACAGATTAACCCTCAGCTTTCCATTCTCTGCCCTCATTCTATTATCTGGTGATCTATATTCTAATTATTAACCCCATGAGTTTACACAATGTATTTAGTTCTTAATAGCACAATCATACAGAATTTGTCCTTTTGTGTCTGGCTTGCTTCACTCAATATAATGTTCTCCAGGTTTCTCCATGTTATCATATGCTTCACGACTTCACTTCTTCTTAACTGCTGCATAATATTCCATACTGTGTATATACCACAGTTTGTTTATCCATTTATCAGTTGATGGACACCTGGGTTGTTTCCATCTTTTGGCAATTGTGAATAATGCTGCTATGAACATTGATGTGCAGATGTCCGTTCATGTCACTGCTCTCAGTTTTTCTGGGTATATACCCAGTAGTGGTATTGCAGGGTCACATGGCAAGTCTATATTCAACTTCTTTAGGAACTACCAAATAGTCCTCCACAGTGGCTGTATGATTCTACATTCCTACCAGCAGTGAAAAGCATTCCTAACTCTCCACATCCTCTCCAATGCTTGTAGTTTTCTATTTTGTTAATAGTGGCCATTTTCATGAGTGCGAAATGATATTTCACTGTAGCTTTGATCTGCATTTCTCTAATCGCTAGTGATTTTTAGCATTTTTTCGTGTGTTTTTTCACCATTTGTGTTTCTTCTTTAGAAAAATGTCTATGCAGGTCTTTTGTCCACTTTTTAATTGGGTCATTTGTCTTTTTATTGTTGAATTGTAGGATCTCTTTATATATGCTGGATAACGGACCCTATTCTAATGTGTGACTTACAAATATTTTCTCCCATTGAGTAGGTTGCCTTTTTACCCTCTTCACAAAGTCTTTTGAGGTGCAGAAGTGTTTAATTTTGAAGAGGTCTTATTTATCTACTTTTTTTTTTTTTCTTTGTTACTCCTGCTTTGGGTATAAGGTTTAAAAAACCCCACCTACTATAAGGTTTTGTAGGTATTTCCCTACATTATTTTCTAGGAGTGTTATGGTCCTGGCTTTCATATTTAGGTCCTTGATCTGTTTTGAGTTAATTTTTGTATAAGGTGTGATAGGGGTCCTCTTTCTTTCTTTTGGATATGGATATCCAGTTCTAGCACCATTTGTTGAATAGACTGTTCTGGCCCAGCTGGGAGGACTTGACTACATTGTCAAAAATCATTTGACCATAGATGTAAGGGTCTATTTCCGAGTTCTCAATTCAGTTCCATTAGTCAATCTTTATGCCAGTACTATGCTGTTTTTTTTTTTTTTTTTTTTACCACTGTAGCTAAGTTATTTGCTTTGAAGTCAGGAAGTGAGAGTCCTCCAACTTCATTCTTCTTTCTAAAGACATTTTTGGCTATTTGGGGCCCCTTACCCTTCCAAATAAATTTGATAATTGGCTTTTCAATTTCTTCAAAAAGGCTGTTGGGATTTTTATTGGGATTGCATTGAATCTGTAAATCAGTTTGGGTAGAATTGATATTTTAATGATATTTAGTCTTCCAATCCATGAACACGTAATGTCCTTCCATATATTTAAGTCTTCTTTGGGTTCTTTTAGCAACATTTTGTAGTTTTCTGAATACAGGTCCTTTATGTCCTTGCTTAGGTTTAGTTTATTGCTAAATATTTAATTCTTTTAGTAGCTATTATAAATGGAAAATTTTTTTCTGATCTCCTCCTCAGATTGCTCATCAGTAGTGTATAGAAATGCTACTGATTTTTGCATATTAATCTTTTTCTTTTTGAGGAGGTACCAGGGATTGAATCCAGGACCTATACATGGGAAGCAGGCACTCAACCACTTGAGCTACTTCTACTCCCCCATATTAATCTTGTATCCCGCCACTTTGCTGAACTCATCTGTTAGTTCTAGTAGCTTTGTTGTGGATTTTTCAGGATTTTTTAGACATAGGATCATAACTTCAGCAAATAGTGAAAGTTTTACTTCTTCCTTACCTATTTGGGCACCTTTTATTTCTTTATCTATCCTAATTGCTCTGGCAAGTACTTCTAGCACAATATTGAATAACAATGGTGACAATGGGCATCCTTGTCTTGTTCCTGATCTCAGTGGGAAAGCTTTCAGTATTTCACCACTAAGTACAATGCTAGTTGTAGGTTTTTCATATACGCACTTTACTCTATTGAGAAAGCTTCCTTCTATTCCTATCTTTTGGAGTGTTTTTATCAAGAAATGGTGCTGTATTTTGTCAAATGCATTCTCTGCAGAAATTAATTGAGAGGATCATGTGATTTTTCTTCTTCAATTTATCAATGTAGTTTATTACACTAACTGATTTTCTTGAGTTAAACCACCGTTGCATATCTGGGATAAAAGCCACTTGATCGTGGTGCCAAGTAACCTTTTTAATTCACTCCAGTTCCCATCCCACCACTATCTGCTCTAGAAAATGAGATTGTTGTCATCAAACTGCTGTTCACATAGCTGAGGCTGTTACTGAGTACTGGGCAATTTCGGTGTCTCATTTAAAAATAGGCAAATTTATTCTGTACTGTTGATCAAAGTGAAAAACATGAGATTGAAAAGACAGAAACAATGTAGATAAATTTGATATTCATTTATGAATGTGTAGAATCTAAATTTTTTCCTTTTTTAAAAAAAATTACATTAATGCAGTTAAAAAAATCAGTGACCAAGTGTTTCATTTGAATATATTTTCAATTTGAGTCTATGCTTGAATTTTGCACTCTTTGATATTGCCAAGTTGTTACATGAACCTAGTCCAATATTTCTCAATCTTTGATGTGTATTGGAATCAGGGAAAAACTTGTGTAAAACACACATGCCTGGGCCCAACACCATAGATTCTGACTGGGTGGGCTTGGAATGGAGTCTGAGCATCTTTACTTTTCACCAACTTTGCAGATTATTCTGATCCCGTCACAATGTGAGAACATTTGATCTAGAACAAGTATTCCTGTTATTTTGGTGAGAGAATGTTCCTTGTTCTTGGAACTACCAGTTTTACAGAAGAAGAATCTTAGAGAAGAAATACACATAAAGATATTTGTGTCTGAGAAGCATTTGTGGTTAAGGATTGTGGCAAATGCAATAACGGCTTACACGGTTTCTGCCGTGAAGTCGCACAGCCTTGCAGAAATGTACATGCAGGTGTGGCTGTGAGCTCTGCCTTAATCCACCAGCCATTTTGGTTGATTGACCACCCAGAAATGTCTCAAGCTATTTATATTTTAAGATAAAACATTGTCAGTTCTCTTTTTTTTCACCCTACAAGCATATAGAATTAAACAAGCACAGAAATTTGGAAGTAAACCAGCCTTTAGAGACCTAGATCAGTCATCCTATTTTATAAGAGAGAAATTTACCCAATTTAGCTGATGGCAGAGCTTGGAATAATGCATGGATCTCCTGAATTCCAGTCTAATGCTCTTTCTATTACACCTTGTAACCAGCCCCACCAAAACTCCAAATATCCATGTGTGTTATGCTGCAACCAAGGGAGATGTTTCATTAAATTCCAAGGTGCTGTATGTCAGCTTTGATGAAAAGAATCAACAGTGGAATTTCTGGGGTATCAATTTCAGAATTATCAATTCAAGATCAAGCTTCTGGTGAACTGTTTAAAGAGGGAAAACAAAGAGTAAATAAATGTTGGGGTGTAGAATGAATCGTAACATGTGGCAGCCCATTGAGATATGGAAGTTGAAAGCTCTTGGTTATAAAATGTCCCTGTACTATTTATTTTTTATTTTTACTGTACTATTTATTATGATAATACTTTCTGTGTAGTTAGAGCCACAAATCTTTCCTATTATCACGGTCTGCTGCAAAGATGTTTAGTCACATGAACCATGTGATCACTCTGTTTGCAGGATGAGATGGCAAGTGCTTAACACCAGGGAATCAAGTTTTGCTTAAGAGAATTTTAAAGTATAACATTGCTTCCTTCCCAAGATGAATATTAAATCACTATAAGAGGCACATGTGAGGGATGGATGTATAGCTGGATGGGTGGATGGATGGATAGATACAGATTGGAATATTATTTCCTGTTTTTCTCTCTAATTGTTTAATAGCTCTTTTCCAAAGCTACCAGTCCTCCCAAAAGTATCTCTAAACTCTCACCCACCTTAAAAAAAATTAAGGGGCCAGTTATATTTATTTTTGTTACCATTAGCTATAATGTGCAACTTAAGCAGAAGTGAACTTGAAAGATGTGTTTGGTTTTTCACTTTATTTTTTTTTTGGTGCTGATGATGGTGGGGGATTGATTGCTCAAAGGCCACATGTGTTAGGAAATATGTTGACAAGGGAATCCAATTAGTTGGGTTAATTTGTATCATGCTAACGTTTGACTTTAAATCTGTGTTTTGTGGGCCTAGACCCTGCCTCCCTGCCATTGCCTTTATCTTATGTTATGCACTTATGTTTTTATAGTTTCTTCCACATTTAAGAAAAAACAAACAATAGCTTGGAGAAATGATAGCTAGGAAATGCATCTGTGACTACAGTGGAGGCAACAACAAAAAAGCTCAGTGTAATTTGGAGGGAAAGAAAAAAACAACTTAAAATTTTTTTTCTATAAAAAAGATGGTAGGGAGTGGATGTGGCTCAAGCTGTTGAGCGCCTGCCTCCCACATGTGATGGTCCCGGGTTCAGTTCCCGGTGCCTCCTAAAAACTAAACAAACAAACAAACAAACAAAAACAAGCAAGCAAGCAAAACAAAACAAAACAAAACAAAACAAACAAAAAAACAACTCAGGGGAGCTAATGTGGCTCAGTGGTTGAGTGCTGGCTTCCCACATACGAGGTCCCGGCCCTGGTACCTAAAAAAAAGAAAAAGACGGAAAGCAGTATTAACAACTTAGAAAAAAAAACTTGAATGTTTTTAATGAAATATGGAGCAGACATACTTCTTAAGTCACAAATGCAAATACAAACTAACATGTTGCTTAGTAAAATGTAGGAACCTATATATTATATTATACTTTGAAGACAAATGTGGATGGAATTCAACGAACTCTGGTGCAGTGTGATGGCTTCAGTATCCAGTATGAAGCTACAATTAATACCACATTGTTGTAGAACATGGACTTTGAGAGATCCCCACTAGCTGCACACCAGTATGGGGAGGAGGGAACCAGTGGGTACAGTCATTCTCACTGTCTCCCCCAATCCATCTGGTGACGAATACCATGTATTGAAAGAGAGCTAAATAGAGTCTGAGAGCTGGAGATCTGTTTGCCCTCTCCCCTCTGCCCTTAGGGTTTGACCCCAGGGTGGTATTAACTCTGCCTTCTATTCATCTGAGCGAATGGTTCATGTTTTCTGAACATCTGACATTATATCTCAAACGAGCACATGTCTATGGGCCTGGTACTTTGTAGGTTTCATTCATTAGTAGCTGCCAAGAGATGATCTCCATCAAACTCCACCCCCATTCTTTTATTTTTATTTTCAAAAAACTTCCCCTTTAACCACATTCAGATATATAATTCTGTGGTGTTAATTACATTCACAATGCTGTGCTATCATTATCATCAGCATCCACTGCTACTACTTTTACATCACCCCCAACAGAAATTCTGTACCAGTTAAGCTTTAACTCCCTATTTTTTAGCCCCTGGTAACCTGGATTCTAGTTTCTGACTCTACGAATTGGTTTTTCTATTCATCTGTTGATGGACGCGTGGGTTGCTTCCATCTCTTGGCAATTGTGAATATTGCCACTGCACATCAGTGTGCAGATGTCTGTTCTGGTCCCCACTTTCCATTCTTTTGGGTGCACACCCATAAGTGAGGATTGCCAGGTCATATGTAATTCTATACTTTCTGCAGAACTGCCAAACTTTTCCTCAACAGCTACACCATTTTACATTCCCAGCAACAATGAATGAATGTTCCTGTTTCTACACATCTTTTCCAACACTTATTATTTTTCATTTTTTACTAGTAGCCATTCTAGCGGGTGTGAAGTGGTAGCTCATTGTGTTCACCCCCATTATTTGATATGGACAGCTGATTCTTCCTCAGTTCCATGTAAGGTGTTATAGGATACTTCAACCAGTATCCCACCCCCACATCAAACCCATCCCCAACTAACTTGCTTTTCCCTTGTCCCTGTGGCATCTACTCAACAAGTATTTGTAAGCAGCTTCTAGGTACCATGCATTGGCTAAATGCCAGGCATAGCCTCTGCCTCATAGAGTTTTTATAGCCCAGTGGGAAGAGACACACAAGTAGGAATAGTAAAGTGTGATGAATTCCTTAATGGGGAGTCAGAACTTCCCTATTCGTCTGTGTTTAGATTGTAAAGGCTGTTCGTGAAGTCCATTTGTTCACAAGTACAGACTACGAGAGGTTTAAGCTTGCCTCTCAGATTCATTTCAAATCTTTAAAACTACGCATACTCCTTGCCTTCTCGGTGGCATAATTTTCCCCCAAAGACCAGCTTTATCAATACTGTGGAGAGAGGTTCTACCTTCCTGTGATCTCAGAACCATAGAATGGTGGTTCCCAAACTTTACTGCACATTGGCATCACCTGAGGGTTTAAACCAAGTATGCCTGGGTTCCAGCTCCAGACATTCTGATTTAGTTGGTGTGGGGTGAAACCTGGGTGTTGGGATGTTTAAAAGCTCCCTAAGTGATTCTAATGTGCAGCAAAGCCCAGGTTCATTGCCATGGTGTCTATAAGATTAGGGTCATCTTAGTTTTCTGGAGCTGCTGTAACAAAGTACCACAAACTAGGCAGCTTAACACTACAGAAATATATCGTTTCATAATTCTGAAGGCTAGATGTCCAAAATCAAGGTGCTGGCAGGGCTATGCTTCCTCTGAAACTTGTAGGGGAGACTCCTTCATTACCACTACTGGCTTCTGGTGGTTTGCTGGCAACCCCATATCCCCTTCACCTGTGTCTGCCTGGGTCTGCCCTTCCCTTCTTCTGAGAACACTAGGCATATTGGGTTAATAGCACATCCTACTCCAGTCTGATCTCATTTTAGCCTGAGTCCTTCTGTGATGACCCTACTCCCAAATAAGTTCACGTTCTGAGGAACGGGGATAAGGATTTCAACCTTTCTTTTGGGGGATACAATTCAACCCATAACAGCACTCTCAGCTGCTATGCTTACTTTGATATTCTGCAGGAAGATCTGGATGCCCCTGGGACCCGTTCAGCTGTCACTCCTGGCCGGTAGCACATTTCCTCCTCCGCCCATGGAACTTTGGTGTTCTCAGAGCCCACTCTTGGCCTAAATCAGCATTAGTCAAGTTAACGTCTGCTGCTGCTGCCAATCTTTGGGCTTAGAGGTTGACACTGGTGCCTATGGGCCAAATCTTTATGGCAAACTTGTTTCCTTTTGCTTTGACAGTGTTTCTAAAAAAATTGAGGTAACATTTAAAAATGAGGACATTTCCTGAAAAAAAATCTGGATTCCTGGATTCCTGGTTTCTCTAAAAATATCAGCAGGTCTAAGCCCATTCCCATGATAATAACTGGCATATATCCCTCCTCCATGCACTCCCCACATCCCCCAGCCCACCAGGCCCTTCCCGAACCTCTTGCAGGTCACACACTAAGGTATCACTCTATTTTGACCTTTGCTTTTGCTCATCTTTTGCTGAGTGTTGATTACACATGCACAGTGCTTTTTCACTAGAGTTTGCTTCCTGCCCTGGAAAGGCTTCTACCAAGGAACCATTGACCCCACACATCCACACCATTTCCAGGTTTGTTATCCTCACTTTCACATTCACTTTTTCATATCACTTCTAGCTTTTACTCCGTTTGTACCTTCCTGTCCGGATAGGGTTAAGGATGTTTTTCAAAACATCACAAAACTAACCAGAAATACAAAATCACATGGAAGACCAGGGTTCTGGAATTCGAAAGGCAGCAGGGGTCATGTGGGTAATGGAAGGTGGTGAATAGTGAAGTGGGCCACGGAGACCTGAAGAACATTGCTACACCTGAAGGAGGCAGCCCTCCCCAGCCGCCCTCTGCTCACTGCTGCCCAGAGGAACATTCTGAGATGGCAGAGATTGTTCTCTGTCTGCACTGTATGGAAGCCATTAGCCACATGTACACTGAGTACTCAAAATGTGGCTAGTATGATGGAGGAGGTGAATTTTAAATTTTATTTCATTTTTATTAATTTAAAATTAAATAACCATATGTGACCAGTGGTTACCATGTTGTACAACGAGTCTGATTATTACTGAGCAGAAGTGAGTGTGGGTCCAGTGTGACCAGGTCTTCTGATTTTTCCAGAGCATCCAGGAATCCATATGCTTAATAAAATCTTTTCACTTTAAGGTGTTGGCTCCATTTTTTAAAATGCAGTGAAAGCCAAAAAATATATATATTGAAGGGATGGATTGTAGCCTTTGGTCAACTACTGGTGCCCTGCATTGGGGGTCAATGAACAGCTAAGGGCAAGGAGAAAAACACCATGCACATCTGTTGGTGGGACAGACGTATACGTTGACACAGTTAATGTGTTATTGCTCTAAAGTATAGCTTAAGTTGTACAAATGAAAGTTTGTTGAAACTTTGTCAGTGGTAGAGTTCATATCTGTACTATACTATACTAAGCTTGCTATACTATACTATACTTGCTATACTATATTATAATATTCTATACTATACTATATTTGCTATTCTATTCTATTCTGGCTATACTATACTATACTCCATTATGTTATACTATGCTATGCTATATTATACATATATGCTATACTATACTGTACAATACTATACTATACATACTATACCATGCTATACTATGCTATACTATACTCTACTATACTGCATGTTATACTATGCTGAACTATATTATGTATATTATGTATAATGTGCTATACTATATTATACTGTGCTATACTATGAAAGCATATAGCAATGCTATTTATATAAAGGATAAGTAAAAAGTTAGATGAAGTAAAGATCTTCTAAGGAGAGGGAACAGCAAAGGCAAGGACCCAGAGGCAAGTGAGAACACAGCTTATTGGGAACCTAAACAAATTTTCTGTGTCTGCTCAGTCCAATATGGTAGCCACTAGTCCTATGTGGCTAATTAAATTTAAATTTAAGTAAAAATTTGAAAATTAAAAATTCAGTTCCTCAGTCACAGCCATATTTCAAGTGTTCAGTTGCTGTGTGCAGCCAGTGGCTAGTTATTGGATCATTCAGCTATAGAACATTTCTGTTGTTGAGTAAAGCACATGGACAGCACTAGAGCTTGGAGGGCCAAGGAGATGGAGGGAAGAGGGAGGAGAAGGGGTATCATGAGAGAGGAGGTTAAGGAGGTATTCAGGGACCAGGTTATGAGGTCACCGAGAAGCTTGAACACCATATTAGGAAGTTTTGGACTTTGTGCTGAGTCAAAATGGACTTGAAGGAGGACAAGAATGGATGCTAGAGAGCAGTTAAGAGGCGGCACTCCAGTCGAGAGATGGGGATGCTTCAGGGCTCCAGAATTACTGTTATCCAAAATGCTGGCTCCAGGCCCAGAATATAGTCACCATTTATAGGGCCAGGTGGAAGATATTCACTCAAAATTGCCCCCAGGTGAAGAAACCGGGGTTCGCAGTGGTAAAGTAGCCCAGCAGATCACATAGCTGGTAAGTTCCAGAGCAGGGATTCTAACCACAGCTATTTAATTCCAAAGTCGGAGGCATTTTGATTTGTGTTTGTTGTTGTTTTCTTTCTACAGTGGTCTCTCCCTGGAAGAGAGATGCAAGAATAAGAAACTGAGAAGAAGGAAGAGTCCTCAGCCTGGTGGAGGGGGGTGGTGCCAGCAGGACGGTCCCCAGAGGGGCAGGCAAGAGGCTTTGAGTCAGCCCCTCTGGCTGAGAAGCAGTGAGCGCAGCCAAGCTCCATGCCGCCTCAGGGGTGGCCTTCTGCCTTCTACTTTGTTTGGTTCTCTTTAAAGGCTCATGTAGCTAGGTGCCTATTAAACATGCTAGGCTTCTTGAACTGCTTTCTTGGCATTGGAAGAGCAATGTAGAAGGATGCAACATAAATCACCGGGCAACTGGCTTTTTCTTGGTGACCAATTCATCCCTTTTGCATCAACTTTCCCCCATACCCAGTGAGTCACTCTTCCACCTGCATCCTCACCACTAGAAGTGCTCTCTATTTCCTCTTCCTTTTAAGTTGAGGACAATTACCTTTCACAGCAATTTCTTTTTCATAGTTGGCTTCCTCTATTCCAACTTAAGGGCTATTACAGCCATTGGTTGGTTGTGTTCAAGGCTAGAATCCAACCTGGATAACCCATCTTTTGTACACGTAGATATTAAATCTGTGAGCTTTTACAAAAATATGTGTGCCTTTGAGGAATTCTTCAGACATCTGGGGAATTTAGCAATTTATAATAGATTTCCTCAACTAGTAAAGTAATTCCCTAATGAAAAGAGCGGGTCTTTATTTCAAACTGCAGCAGTAGAAAGGAACTTAATAGCTGAGACTCTGAAATTCTCAAGCCTTTAGTGCAAGTTGGCTTGTTTATTTTGTACCCTTTTGTTTTTTCTTTAAATAAATATGACATTTAAAAATCCCTTAAGGCCCCAGTCAAGATGATGGAGTGAGATGCTTCAGGGCTCTGTGGCTCCACAGAAGCTTCGAACAACCAGCAAGAACTGGCAGAAACATCTTTCTGAAAGCTCCAGAAAACAAAGGACTGCAGTAACAGAGTAAGCACCCAACCAAGAAAAATGCTATTTAAAAGCGGTTTGGGGAATAAGTGTAGCTTAGTGGTTGAGTGCCTGCTTCCCATGTATGAGGTCCTGGGTTCAATCTCTGGTATCTCCTAAAAAAAAGAAAAAAAAAGTTGTCAGATCTTGCAGCCCCCTGGCTGTCCCCTTTCCCACCCTTCGTGGCTCTGTGTGGAGTCAGCCCAAGCTTCCAGTACAGATCCCTGGTCTTGGTTCCAGAGAGAGCAGAGCAACCTTGTGCACATACTGAACCCTGTGTTTCTGGCATAATCTGTCTGGTGGTGGCCTGAGGGACTCACTGTCTCAGAACTTGCCCAGCATTTAAAAGGCAGATCACAGAGCTCTCCTACAGAACACTGGGGGAGAGCCGTCAAACTGCGCTGCCTGGGGCAAGGGATTGCTGGCTATAGGACATACAGTGCAGTGCCCTTTACTGTGAGGACACTGCTTCCTAGGGAAGAGGGGACATTCATATCTGTGTAAATGGGGAAATTCCTAAGGCCACACATGTATGCCCAAGACAAATGGCATGCACAGAAAGGATCATGGAGGCCCCTATGCTTTGGCCTGAAGCTATTCTCCAAACTTATGGATACTCCCTCAAGCAGAGCACTGGCACAAGGCAATATGCAAAGGCTGGGAAAAGGGTTTTCCTTTTTTTGTTGTTGTTGTTAGTTCCTGGCATTGAAGAAAAGCTCATAATAACACTCACTGGATATAAGCTTAAGGAACAGATGTCTCAGAGTCTAAATCCCAGTGTAAACACACTAAAATATCAGGATGTCCAGGTTACAAGACATGGAAAAGATTACAAGACATATAAAGAAACAGAAGCACTGGCACAGGCAAAGGAGAAGATTGAAGCATTAAAAACCATCAGTTAGGAAGATCAGACCTGGGGCATATCAAAGGCTTTAAGAAAACAGTCCTAAATATGCTCAAAGAGCTAAAGGAAAACTTGAACAAAGAACTGAAGGATATCAGGAAAATAATATAGGGATACAAGGAGAATATCAATGGAGATATGGAAATTATGAAAAGGGACCAAACAGAGCCGAAGAACACAGGAACAGAAATTAAACATTTTCTAGAGGACTTCAACTGTAGACTGGAGCTGGCAGAAGAAAAGATAAGTTAACTTGAAGATAAGACAAATGAAATCATCCAGTCTGAGGAGGAGAAAGAGGAAAAAATGAAGAAAAGTGACCAGAACCTGAGGAACCTGTGGGATGCCACCAAGCGTATCAATATACGCATTGTGGGAGTCCCAGCAGGAGAAGAAAGAGTGAAAGAGGCAGAGAGAATACTTAAATAAATAATGGCTGAAAATGAAAGACATGAAAATGAAAGATGTGAAATATATACATCCAAGATGCTCAATGAACTCCAAACAGGATAAACCTAAATAGACCCACACTAAATCATGTTATAATCAAACTGTCAGACGTAATGATAAAGAGAATTTTGAAAGCTACAAGAGAGAAGCAACATGTCACATACGAAGGAGTCTCAATAACATTAAGTGCCTATTTCTCATCAGAAACCATGGAGGCAAGAAGGCATTGAGAAGATAGATTTAAAGTACCAAACAAGAATTCTGTATCTGGCAAAAATTTTGTCTTTCAAAATGAAGGAGGAATTAAGATAAAACAAAAGCAGAGGGAGTTCATCACCATTAGACTGACCCTACAAGGAATGCTAAAAGGAGCTCTGCAGGTTGAAAGGAAACTCTACCAGACAATTGACTGAAGTCACATGAAATAAAGAACTCTGGGAAGGGTAATGCTGTAGGTAACTATAAGACCAGTACTCTTGTAATTTTGATTTGTAACTCCACTTTTTACTTTCTACAGGATCTAAAAGGCAAATGCATAAAATGTAACAATCAATCAACAGTTTTGAACTTATAATGTTTAAATAAATGTGTAATTTGTGACAAGAACTACAAAAAGGGAGGGATGGAGAGAAATAGGAACCTAGATTTTGTGTGCTATTGAAGTTGTTATCAAAGCAGGTGAGATTGTTATAGATTTAGGATGTTAAGTTTAAGTCCCATGGCAATCACAAAGAAAATATTAGAGAAAATGTAAACTCATAGAGACAGAAAGTAGCATGCAGGTTACCAAGAGTGAGGGGCAGGAATTAATGCAAAAGGAATGTAGGGTTTCTGCTTGGGGTGAAGGGAAAGTTACAGCAATGGATGGTGGTCAGGATACTGCAACAACATAAATGTGATAAACTTCACTGCTTAGGAGGGGTTGGGATGGGAAGATTTGTATTGTATATATGTTTCCACAATTTAAAAAAAAGAAGGGGAAAATCCCTTAAAAGCCTTATTTCCCCCTTTTTTTTGTAACTTAATTTTGATATAATTTCAAATGTACAGAAAATCCCAAGACTAGTGCAAAGAACTATGTACTCTTTACCCAGATCCACCAATTGTTAACTTTTGCCCAAGTTTCTGATCATTATCGTTGCCTCTCAGCACATTCATATACACACCTTATTATTTTTTCAGTCATTTGAGAATGTCACAGACATAATGCCCTTTTACTGCTAAACATTTCAGTGTGTCTTTCCTAAGAAAAGGATTTTTTCTTACATAACCACAGTACAACTATCAAAACAGAAAATTTAACACTGGTGCATCATTATTACTTAATCGACAGCATTATTCAAATTTCTCCAATTATGCCAATATATCCTTTATGTACATAAGAATTCTTGAGTCCATGCTAATAAATACAAACATAGATAAGAGAGTAGGGAAATCTCTTCTTAGTGTAAAATGCTAACTAATAAATGTAGAAGGAATGACAGAAAATGACCACTTTGCAATCATTATGGTAATAATTGATTCAGGCAAGAATTATCAACGGATGCTATAACTAGCAGATGAAAGCTTGAAAAGGAAAAAAGATATTTACATAGCCTCAAAATATCAGCCCACAAATTATTTATTAATTACAAAGGAATGAACAGTAACTTTACAGTGGATACCCCTGGGAGACATCATCTTAACCAATTGATCAGAGTTAACATCACCCATGATGAAACAAACCATGCTCACAGGCCTCTGGATGATTCACTGAGGAGGACACAACTTTTACAGTAGTCTCGTTAAAAATAAATTGAAGGAACTGATGTGGCTCAAATGGTTGGGCGTCCATCTCCCATATGGAGGGACCCAGGTTCGATCCCTGGGACCTCCCGGTAAAAAAAAAAAAAAAAAAAAAAAAAAAAAAAAATTGAATCATGAAGAAACAAATTCAAATTGAGGGATATTCTATAAAATGATTATTTTCAAAGACAAGCTTTCTTAAACTACGGGTTACACGAAAAGTTGCATTATAAAAGCTACCACTGGATGTCACTATGGTTTTGCAAATCGCGTAAGTTTTATTGCTCTTGGTAAAGAATTCCTTTGTGGCCAGACTCCTTTCTTTGACAAGTTGTCGACTAGACAAATATAGCCAATTCCAAAACACATAACTTTTGAGAAACATATGAGTTAAATAATGGTAAAATCAACAGAGGAGGAGGCAGTCCCTCTCTGCCATCACAAACTGTGGGACCTTGGCAGTTCCTGGCCTGTCTGGTGTTGGTTTCTTTGTGTATAAAATGAGGTGTCTCGGACTGTCTGCTCCTAGTGGGGTATAGTTCTGACAGTTTATGATTCCCTAAGGTCATTTGCGTGCCCCTTACAAGATTTTTGCCTGAGTGGGACCTACTACTCATTTTCCTTTGATGGTCTTTGCTTTTTTTTCACCTGGTATTATTTATCTAATGTTTGTCTTTAAGTTGGCTCATTTAATAAATGAGTAAATAAAGAAACAAAACTGTGTCGGTCAATCATGAATGGAAACTTACCATAAATCAAAGTTAACCACAAAAAATATATATACAATAAAAACAATATATTGTAATTAAATTCAATCTAGATGCAATTGTCTGCCAAAAGCTAAGAGCCCGGGGCCTGCTTTCTCCTTCTTCTTTTTCTTTTAAGGGAGTTTTGGAAGTGTTAAAGAGAAGTTGAAGACAGACTAGCACTGAGACTTTCCTCTGGATGCCAGCAAAAGACTGAGAAAAGACGACATTTCTTTCTGTGTGGTTCATTATTATTTCATGCTGTATTCATGAAACCAATCACAATATTTCATATGCCATCTCAAACTAGTCCAGCAGCTTCATAAGCTGTTCTACGTTATATGATTGTTTTTCTTTTCTTTTCTTTGGCTCTGGATTTTGCAATATTTCCAATAGCCCAGAAAGAGTGTGATTAGAGATCATAGGTTATTGTTTTCTTCAATCTATATTAAGGCTTTGATTTTATTTTGGTATTCATTCCAGTTTAGAGACGGTTTAATATCCCTTTAATGTTTATTTAAATTTGCTTTTCTATTCAGTTTTCTGCCATTTAAAGCACTGTCTTTTTAACAGAGGAGATGATATACACCCCTCTTCTGTCAATGTCGAAGCAATTATATGCCACCAAATGGCTTGTGATTTGGCATCTCCTCCTGATAAAGGCTTATGATAGATAGGATGTGGCAGAGGTCAGGAATTCTGCTGAGTACAACCTGAGGGTATTCTTCAAATTGCTTGTGCTTTATCCAAATCCCCTAGGACACAATCAGAAAACTGGTCCCCTTCAATTTCAGTGCAGAGCTTTTTTCTTCATTCTTCACAGAGATTCAGAGTTAAGACACACAAGACTGAGCTATCTAATTGCACTCTTTACTCCCAAACATTAGTTTAATCCTTTTCTGCTTTATATAATCTGTTATAATTACTAATTTGATAGGCACAATTAGTATAGAGGGTTTTATAGGAACAGAAACAGTTTCTTAACTACCCAATGTTGTTAAATAATTTAAAAGGGGGAAGACAAAGAATTTCTATCAAATGTGTTTTGTTTTCTTAATGTCTTTGTTGCCATTAAGGAAAACCATTATAAGGTAAAGAAACAAGGGAATTCTTAAAGATCAATACACCAATTATTTCCCACATTGAAACTGTTATTTTTTCATATTTTTTTTTTCTTAGAGAGATGGATTTAGTTTCCCATTAGAAACGCAAAATTTGAGAGGTCAAATAGCAAACAATTATTGAAGTACATGCTAGAACCAGTTTCACTGTTCAATCAAACAGAATATTTTATGTCTAACAGGAAACACTATTCCTATGTGCTAAAAACTATTTGGAGAGATTTCTTTTCAGAAGAAATTTTCATTAACAAGTTGATTATGAAGCTATAGAAAGTGTTTTTTTTTTTTCCCTGCCAAATTCTGTAGATCTATATTCCATCCCATATACAAAAAAATCAGAGTAAGAACTCTTGTTTTTTTTTCTCTGTTATATTTGCTATAACAATGCTAAGATTCACACCAGGGTGAGCAAATATTATAAGATTTTACATATATTAAACTTAACATTGAAAATCAACTATGAAGTATGATTATTTTCTAGTGAGAGACTGACAGGATTTTCTAAAGAATGCTTCAGGTTTCTCGAGCCCCATTTGTTCCTGATGTTGATTAGTGTTTATGATTCCATTATCCTCTTTATGTTTACAGATCACCCCCACTCCCCAGTGTACTCTTTTGTTTTATTATATGGTGACATCAGCTTTAATAGATGATAATAATATGGCAGTGTCTCATTCCAAGGTTTTCTGAGTATCACTACTAAGTGTACTTTGAGCCATTTTCTGGAACTATATCTTTAGTCTATTCCCAATGCTGCAAATTATAATTTATTTCACTATTTTAAAGAATCTAGAGGCAATATGTCCGTTTAAGATACTGAGTGAAGTATTGTCTTTCCAGTGCATCTATAAGTATTGATTCCTGTGATAGAGACCTAATTAGAGTTGTGTTGCCTTTGAACCACAGAATGGAAAGAGGCTTTAAAGAGCCCTTCAGCCCATCTGCTGCCTGAGTCCCACCATTTCAGGGTTGTTGGTGTAAGTAACAGAAACCAACTCTGGTCAAGTTAAACCAAAAAAGATATTTACTGGAAGGGTAGCTCCTGGAATAAAGGAACCAGCTGAAGATACAGGCTAAGCAGGGTCAGGAAACACACAGGTCTGCGGCTCCAGGTAACAGGTGCTAATTGGCAAATTCTTTAGGCTTTACCCAGTGCTGACTCCAAGGAAGTTTTTGGGGGGAGCTTTAAACTCCCTCCAATGTTTTATGTGAGTAGTTGAGATTTTCTTACCCTTATGCAAAATGCTATGTGAAGGCTTAATGTGCTCCCCCATCCTGCCCTCAACCAGATTGCCACCCGCTCCCCTTCTACATAGAAATGATAAAACAATGACTAGGAGGAATCAGCTTTGCATTGCATCCCCTGCCCCACTCTTGGACCACTGCAGAGAAGAGGGTCCTGGAAAGTGAGTCCATTTGGTCTATCTTAAGTTAGTATGTCACTGACCCTCCTTTGGCCAGGGTTACTGTTAAGTCCGGCATAACAGGGGAAGAGTAAACCCCCAAAAGAAAATCTGGGGCTGTTCCCCAAGGAAGCAGGCAGGGCCAAAAAAAACCCATGCTCACTAAACTCACCAAGAGGTTGACAACCACTTTCAGTGACATGGGATGGGCTGATCCTTCAAGTAGCCTCGTGAAAAGTTCTGATGGTTGCAAATCCTTTCTTTCCTTGGGTAGAATTTAGCCGCCTTTGGCTTTCATCTCCCGATCTTATCTCCACCTCCTTGTGTCCATCCAAAGCAAATCCTTCAGATATTTAATGATAGCCCACAAGTCCCTGGCAAACTGCTGTCTCCTTCTCCAGCCTTTTCCAGGTTTATTATTTTCTCTTCCTGGGATGTACTCCCCCCAAATCTTTGTATGGCCAGCTCCTTCTCACCCTTCAGTTCTCAGCTTAAATGCCATCTCCTCGGAGAGGCCTGCCCTGATAAATCTGGCCCAAGTACTTGTGCTCCCCCACCAGGTCTCCCTATGTCTGTCCCTCTTTATTTCATAGTTTTATTGCAATCCGAAATTTTCCTTTTGTGTTTTCCTTTGTTGCCTATCTTCCCCAATTAAACTGTAAGCTCCATGAGAATAGAGACCTTCTCTATCTTTTTATTACTGTCCACTCACTGCCTGGAACCGTGCCTTTTATACCAAAATTGCTCAATAAATGTGTGTTGAATGAAATCCACAAATTAGTAAGTGTTATATAGCTTTTTATCATAACACATAATATGCTTATAGAAATGTGCACAAGAGTTGTAGGTACTGTTTAAGAAACAGTTATAATGTGAACTGTTGTTAATTACCACCTTGGTCAAGAACTAGAATAGTACTGCACTCCAGACATTATCCCTGTACCCCATGTATCCATTTCCAATCACAACCTCTTCTTTTCCCCAAAGGTAACTACCATCTTCACTAATATGGCATTCATTTGCTTGCTTCTCTTCACAGTATTTTCACCTATACACGCATTCTTAACAAAATAGCTTAGTTTTGCCTTAACTTAGAACTAGGTATAAATGGAATTGCACTGAATATACTCCTCTGCATTTTAATTATTTCACTCAAGATTGTGCTCTTTAGAATTCCTACTTCCAGCATGATGGAGTGAGAAGGACAACAAAGCTTATTTCCCCCAAAGAACTATTAAGATGGTTAAAACTTAAAAAACAACCATTTTAGGGCTCTGGAAATTGACCAAAGACATTTAACAACTGATGAAAACTACTGATCTTTGAGTAAGAACAGCACAAGTCTGTGGCAATGTTGCCTGGGTTTCTCCTATTTGTGCCCCTTCCTCTCCAGTTCTGCAGTGGTAGTTTACCCCGGGTGGAGCAGGCTATAAAAATCAGTAGCTTAGCTGCCACTGCCATAGGGACTCCCTTGATTTGGGGTGTAGTCAGTCAAAGTGGCCATCTTGGTGGCAGCACACAGCAGCTCCACCGCTCTGAAATTATGGTCCTGTTTGGGGCAAGCAATGGACTGGCAGTCTTGCCAGGGATTTAACAGGGAGGTCCAGGATGTGAGATAGTCCTAGGGAGCTTGATAACCTCTACACATATCCTGAGTTGACTGGAGACTGAACTCATGTACAGCAGAGACCAGAGTTAGCCCAGGCCACTATGCAGGGAGGAGATGTAAGAGAGTCCAGTTGAAAAGAAGAGCTGGGGCAGACTTGAAAATGTCTTGCCCTTGAACACATTCCCCAGTCCCACACAGAGATCCATTCAGGAAAGAGTGGAAGCCTTTTTGCTTTGAAGTGTTTGAACAAAATTCCTGACCAATCTTTGCCTGAACGCCAAGCTGTGTAGACACAGGAACAATCCCTAGGAAGCCAGGTTTAGAGATAAAATCAAGGAAAAAAACAAAATGAGCAAAGACATAAGACCCGTCACACACTGTGGGCTGGACAGACTTTACATATTGAGTTCAGGCAAGTTACTAAACAAACCAACAGATAAAATAACCCTCAGAGGAAATGTCAGAATCCAGAGTGCCTGCAATGTTATCTAAAATGTCTAGTATTAAACAAAAAGTGCAAGACTTGTAAAGAAAAAAAAAGGAACGGCCAGATTCAGGTGGACAAAGCAGCCTGTCTCTGAGTGACCCCAGATACTGAATTCAGCAGACCAAAATTTCAAGGCCCTTATTATAAATGTGGTCATAAAGGTAAGGAAAACAATTTTAAATAACTAGAGCAAAATATGATAACAATGATTCAATGAATAGAAAAGATCAATAAAGGTAAAATATTTAAAAGCAAACAGAATTCTGAAATAGAAAAGTATAATTGAAATGAAAATTTCACTAGAGGAACTCAACAGCAGATTTCAGATGGCAAAAGAAAAAAACAGAAAACTTGAAAATTAGATTAAAAGATATTATGCAACTGAAGAAGAGGGAGAAAAAAGACTGAAGACACATGAATAAAGGCCTTATAGGCTTGTGTGATGACATCACATATACCAAAATACATGTGGTGGGAGTCCCAGAAGGAGATGAGAGGAAAATGAGGTAGAAAAAATATTTGAAGAAATAATGGCCAAAATTCTTGCAAATTTGATGAAAAAAAATATTAATCTGCAGATCCAAGAAGGCCAATGAATCCTAAGTAGAATAAACACAAGAGAGCCATGCTATGCATATCACAATCAATCTGTTGAAAAATAAAGACAGAGAAAATCTTGAAAACATTAAAGAAAAACAACTCAAAGGAACAACAATACTATTAATATCTGACTTATCAGAAAGACTAGAGGCCAGAAGACAGTAGAATAACATATTAAAGTGCTGAAAGAAACTGTCAACCTAGAGTTCTATATCCAGCAATATTATCCTTCAAAAGTGGCCTTACCTTGGATATGATAACCTATTTCCCCAATGTATCAGAGTTGGACTCATTTATAATTTTTCTACACATGGTTCTTATGCCCCCATTTATTTGAACCTATAATTAGCACTATATCTGTTAAATATGTATCCCAGAGACTTAAATCTTCTGGCTGTTCATATGCTGTTTGAGCCCTGAATCTCAGCAGAGTTGCAGCCAACACCTACTCTCCAGTTCATTAAACTCACCCAGGACAACTAGCAAGGAGATGGTGATGGGCAACCCCCATCCCGAAAAAACAGAGAGCATCTACAACTGCACGCAAGACAGTTCCATCCATCTGCCCCATGGGATCTAAACCCCCTCTCAATCAGAAGCAAAGTGGACATCACCATCCCAAATTCCTCAAGAAAGAGGAATGAACAAACATAAGGAAGGGATGCAACTATGAACTAAAATAGACTTATTATTATTCTAGTAATGGAAAAACTGGTAACATAAAGGTGGTAGTCACCAGAGTTTCTGAGTTTCTGAGGGAAGGGAGAGGGAAGAATAGGTATAACGTGAGGCATTTTTGGGACATTGGAATTGTCCTGCATGTCACTGCAATGACAGATACAGACCATTCTACATTTTGTCAAAACCTATAAAATTGCACAGTGCAAAGTATAAACCATAATGTAAACTATTGACCATGGTTAGTAGTAATGCTTCAATATGTGTTCATCAATTTTAAGAAATATACCACACTAAAGAAAAATGTTGTTAATGGAGAAAAGTGTGGGAGGGGGATGAGATGGAATATGTGGGAATCCCCTATATTTTTGATGCAGCATTTATGTAATCTAAAGCTTCTTTTAAAATAAAATTAAAAAAAAGTAAATACAAAATAGAGTTCTATATCCAGCAATATTATCCTTCAAAAGTGAGTACAAAATAAAGATGTTGCTCAAATAAACAAGACTGAAATAATTCATTGCTAGCAGGCCTGTCTTACAAGAAATTCAAAGGAAGGCATTCAGGCTGAAAGGAAGTCATACCAGATGGTAACTCTACTCAAAAGAGATACATGAAGAGGGCCAAAAATGGTAAATATATGAGAAAATTAAAATTCTCTAGAAATATATGTTTTCTCTTACCTTTTCCTATTTTTTCTTAACTTCTTTAAAAAACATAAGATTGCAAAGAAGACTTAAATAAATGGAAGAATATTCCCTGTTCATGGAGAGGAAGACAAAACATCATTAAGATGTCTATCCTACCCAAACTGATCTACAGATTTAAAGCAATCCAATAAAAATCAATACAGCATTTTTTTTACTAATTTGGAAAAACTGAAATTTATTTGGAAGGGCAAGAAGCCCCGAATAATAGCCAAACACATATTGAAAAGAAAAATGAAATAGGAGGAATCACACTACCTGACTTAAAAGCATATTACAAAGCTACAGTGGTCAAAACTGCATGGTATTGGCACAAGGATAGACATACTGACCAATGGAACCGAATTGAGAGTTCTGATATAGATCCTCGCATATACAGTCAACTGATATTCGACAAGCTACCAAGCCCATTCAACTGGGAGAGAATGGCCTCTTCAACAAATGGTGCTTGGAGAACTGGATATCCATATCCAAAAGAATGAGAGAAGAACACCATCTCACACCTTATACAAAATTAACTCAAGATGGATCAAAGATCTAAATATAAGAGCCAAGACCATAAAGACCATGGAAGATAATGTAGATAAGCATCTACAGGATCTTATAATTGGAAATGGTTTCATTAACTTCACACCCAAAGTATGAACAGTGAAAGAAAAAATAGATAAATGGGATTTCCTCAAAATTAAAAACTTTTGCACCTCAAAGGAGTTTGTCAAGAAAGTGAAAAGGCAGCTTATCCAAATGGGAGAAAATATTTGGTAACCATATATCTGATAGGAGCATAATATCCAGCATATATAAAGAAATGCTACACCTAAAAAATAAAAAGATAAACAACCCATTTAAAAAATGGGCAAGTGATTTGAATAGACACTTCTCCAAAGAAGAAATACAAATGGCTAAAAAACACATGAAAGGATGCTCAACATTGCTAGCTATTAGGGAAATGCAAATAAAAAACTACAATGAGATACCATTTTACACCCATTAGAATGGCAGCCATTAAAAAAGCAGAGGACTACAAGTGTTGGAGGGGTTGTAGAGGAATGGGAACCCTCATCCACTGTTGGTGGGAATGTAGAATGGTGCAGCCATTGTGGAGGACAGTTTGGTGACTCCTCAAAAACCTAACTCTAGATCTGCCATATGATCCAGCAATTCCACTGCTGGGTATATGCCCAGAAGAATTGAAATCAAGGACATAAACAGATATACGCACACAAAGTTCATAGTGGCATTATTCACTATTGCCAAAACTTGGAATCAACCCAAATGCCTATCAACAGATGAATGGATAAACAAAATGTAGTACATACATACAATGGAATATTACTCAGCTGTAAGAAGGAATACAGTGCTAACACACGGGATAACATGGATGAATCTTGAAGACCTTATGTTGAGTGAAGCAAGCCAGGCATTGAAGGATGAATATTACATAACCTCACTGATATGAATTAAGCAAATTGACCAGACTCCCAGAGCTAGAGTCTGGAAGATAGGTTTATAGGAAATAGAAAGTGAGAAGACAGTTGTGAGCCAATGCCTATACGGGCGAAATCTATGATAAGGTGGAAGTGTGTAGTTATGCAGTGAAGGGATATGTCGGGGGTGTAGTGATCTATAGGGTTTGGCGGTGCAGGTTTGACAAGGGGGCAGGGTTGAGAGGGTGGGTTGGACAGTCCATGGAATTGGGGGGAAGGTTGGGGGAGGGTGCAGGTGAACGCTGGGGATTGGCAGGCATGTGGTTGAAACTACAATGTTGGGAAAGCTCTTCTGGCAATATGACAAGGAAGGGTCACCAGTTTAGGGTGTTCGATGAGGGGGCATTCAGGACAGGGAGCACCTGGGGCAGGCTTCTAGGGAGTGTTCAAGTGATCATTTTGTCATAGTGTGTTGTATCAGTGGGTGGAGACCCACATAATGAGCAGGAAGGAATTGGACTCCCATCCTGGGGAGGCCCACGATGTTCTCAAACAGAGGGGCGGGAATCTCTCAAGAGCATGGGTGGTGCCTAATAGGGGAGGACAGACCAGTGTGGCAAGCCCTCAGTGTTGTTGCAACTAACTATGAATTTTGTCCTTCAAGGAGTGAAGCCTGATGGTCACCATGGGCGCCAAGGGGAAGGGGAGGAAGGAATAGAATAGATGGAACAGGGGGCATTTTGGGGGCGATGAAAGTGTTCTACATAATCTTGCTATGATGGATAACAGGCCATGTTAAATTTTATCAAAAATTTATAAAAGTGTATGGTCCAAAATGTAAACCATAATGTGAACCATTGACCATGGTTAGTAGCTAAGTTTCAATATTCATACATCAGTTGTAACAAATATATCATCCACATATAAAAAGGTTATTCATATGGGAAAGAGAAAAGGGGGAGGATGTTGTATAAATGGGAGTCCCCTGTATACTGTATGTGTCTTTACTGTGACCTAAAACTTCCTTGAAAACAAAATGAAAAAAAAAGTGAGACACTGGAGGAATAAATGGAAAAAAATGTCACTGTACATACAGGGCAACATATCTTACAGTGATGAAAGGCAAAATGTCAAAAAGAATTTTTAAAAAAATATTTTCATTATTTTTTTTCTGACTTTATTTTGTAATTTAATAATTGAAAATATAAACAATTAAAAACTAAAAAGTAAACACAGATGAATAAATATATACATTTCTCAATTAAATGTACTGGATACATATAAAAAATTTTTGAAATCAAACAATAAGTTACATAATATATTTGGTTCATACTAATGCATTCATACAGTATTTGTCCTTTTGTGTATGGCTTGCTTCACTCAACATAATGTCCTCCAGGTTCATCCATGTTATCATATACTTCACGACTTCACTTCTTAACCGCTGCATAATATTCCATCGTGTGACTAGACCATAGTTTGTTTATCCATTCGTCTGTTGATGGACACCTGGGTTGTTTCCAACTTTTGGCAATGGTGAATAATGTTGCTATGAACATTGGTGTGCAGATATCTGTTCGTGTCAGTGCTCTCAGGTCTAATGGGTATATACTTAGTGGTAGTATTGCCGGGTCACGTGGCACATCTATATTCAACCTCTTTAGGAACTGCCAAACAGTCCTCCACAGTGGCTGTACCATTCTGCATTCCCACAACAGTGAATAAGTGTTCCTATTTCTCCACATCCTCTCCAGCACTTGTAGTTCTCTGTCTTTTTAATAGTGGCCATTCTGATAGGTGTGAAATGATATCTCATTATAGTTTTGATTTGCATTTCCCTAATTATGAGTGATGTTGAGCATTTCTTCATGTGTTTTTTTGCCACTTGTATTTCTTCTTTGGAGAAATGTCTATTCAAGTCTTTTGCCCATTTTTTAATTGGGTTGTTTGTCTTTTTATTGTTGAATTGTAACATCTCTTTATATATCCTGGATATTAAACCCTTATCAGATATGTGATTTCCAAATATTTTTTCACCCTTTTGACAAAGTTCTGTGAGGTGAAAAGTGTTTAATTTTGAGGAGGTCCCATTTATCTATTTTTTCTTTTGTTGCACGTGCTTTGGGTGTAAGGTCCAAGAAACCACCACCTACTATAAGGTCTTGAAGATGTTTTCCTACATTTTCTTCTAGTAGTTTTATGGTCCTGGCTTTTAGATTTAGATCTGTGATCCATTTTGAGTTGATTCTTGTATAGGGGATGAGATAGGGATCCTCTTTCATTCTTTTGGTTATAGATATCCAGTTTTCCCAACCCCATTTGTTAAAGAGACTGTTTTTTCCCGTTAGCGTGGGCTTGGTAGGTTTGTCAAAAACTAGTTGACTGTATAGGTGAAGGTTTACTTCTGGGTTCTCAATACTATTCCACTGATCAATGTTTCTATCTTTATGCCCGTACCATGCTGCTTTGACCACTGTAGCTTTGTAATATGTTTCAAGGTCAGGCAGTGAAATTCCTCCTATGTTGCTCTTCTTTTTTAGAATGCTTTTGGCTATTCGGGTGCACTTACCCTTCCAGATGAATTTGGTAATTGCCTTCTCTAATCCTGTGAAGTAAGATGTTGGGATTTTGATTGGTATTGCATTGAATCTATAAATCAGTTTGGGTAAGATTGACATCTTCATGATATTTATTCTTCCAATCCATGTACATGGAATGTCTTTCCATTTGTTTAGGTCTTTTAAAATTTCTTTTAACATTGTTTTGTAGTTTCTGCATATAGGTCCTGTACTTCTTTGGTTAAATTAACTCCTAGGTATTTGAGTCTTTTTGTTACTATTGAAAATAGAATTTTTCCCCTGATTTCCTCCTCAGGTTGTTCAGTACTCATGTACAAAAACATTACAGATTTTTGCGTTTTGATCTTGTAACCTGCCACTTTGCTGAACTCATTTATTAACTCAAGTAGCTTTGTCATAGATATTTCAGGATTTTCTAAGTACAGGATCAAGTCATCCGCAAACAGTGAGAGTTTTACTTCCTCTTTTCCTATTTGGATGCCTTTAATTTTTTTTCTTGTCTAATTGCCCTAGCTAGAATTTCTAGTACGATGTTGAAAAACAGTGGTGACAGTGGACATCCTTGTCTTGTTCCTAATCTTAGAGGGAAAGCTTTCAACCTTTACCCATTGAGTGTGATGCTGGCTGTGGGTTTTTCATATATGCCTTTATCATATTGAGGAATTTTCCTCTATTCCTAACTTTTGAAGTGTTTTTTATCAAAAAGGATGCTGGATTTTGTCAAATGCCTTTTCTGCATCAATTGAGAGGATCATGTTGCTTTTTTCATTCAATTTCTTAATGTGGTGTATTACATTGATTGTTTTTCTTATGTTGAATCAGGCTTGCATACCAGAAATGAATCCCACTTGGTTGTGATGTATAAGTCTTTTGATATGCTGTTGGATTCAATTTGCAGGTATTTTGTTGAGAAATTTTTGCATCTATGTTCATTAGAGAGATTGGTCTGTAATTTTCTTTTCTTGTAGAATCTTTATCTGGCTTTGGTATTAGGGTGATGTTGGCTTCATAAAATGTGTTGGGTAATTTTCCCTCCTCTTCAATTTTTGGAAGAGTTTAAACAGGATTGGTGTTAATTCTTTTTGAAATGCTTTGAAGCCATTTGGTCCTGGACTTTTCTTTGCTGGGAGATTTTTGATGACAGATTCAATCTCCTTAAATGTGATTGGTTTGTTAAGTTCTTGTATTTCTTGTAGCGTCAGTGTAGGTTGGTTGTGCGTTTCTAGAAATTTGTCCATTTCTTCTAGGTTGTTTAGTTTGTTGGCATATAGTTTCTCATAATATCCTCTTATGATTCTTTTTATTTTTGTGGGGTCACTTGTAACTTCCCCCCTTTCATTTCTGATTGTATTTATTTGCATCTTCTCTCTTTTTTCCTTTGTTAGTCTAGCTAGGGGGTTGTCAATTTTATTGATCTTCTCAAAGAACCAGCTTTTGATTTTGTTGATTTTCTCTATTGTTTTTCCTGTTCTCATTTTCATTTATTTCTGCTCTAATCTTTATTATTTCTTTCCTTCTGCTTGCTTTGGGATTGGTTTGCTGTTCTTTTTCTAGTTTCTCTAGTTGTTCAGTTAAATCTTTGAGTTTAGCTCTTTCTTGTTTTTTAATATAGGCATTTAGGGCTATAAATTTCCCTCTCAAGACTGCCTTTGCTGTATCCCATAAGTTTTGATAAGTTGTGTTCTCATTTTCATTTGTCTCAATATGTTTATTGATTTCACTTGCAATTTCTTCTTTGATCCACCAATTATTTAGGAGTGTGTTATTCAGTCTCCACATATTTGAGAATTTACTTTTTTCCTGTCTATTATTGATTTCCAGTTTCATTCCATTATGACCTGAGAGGTGCTTTGTATAATTTCAATCTTTTTATATTTATTGAGAGCTGAATTGTGACCTAACATGTGGTCTATCCTGGAGAAAGATCCATGGGCACTTGAGAAGAATATATAACCTGCTGAGTTTGGATGCAGTGTTCTGTATATGTCTGTTATGTCTAACTTGTTTATCATATTGTTCAAGTTCTCTGTTTCCTTGTTGATCTTCTGTCTAGTTGTTCTATCTAGTGATGTGAGAGGGGTGTTGAAGTCTCCAATGATTATTGTAAAAATATCTATTTCTCCCTTCAGTTTTGCCAGAGTTTGTCTCATATATTTTAGGGCACCCTGGTTAGGTGCGTAGATATTTGTAACTGTTATATCTTCCTGGTGGATTGTCCATTTTATTAATATATAATGGCTTTCTGTATCTCTTATAACTTTTTTGCACTTAAAGTCTGTTTTGTCTGATATTAGTATAGTTAGCCCTGCTCTTTCCCCGTTACTATTTGTGTGGAGTGTCTTTTTCCAACCTTTCACTTTCAGCTGGTTTGTATTCCTGGGTCTAAGGTGAGTTTCTTGTAAGGAGCATATGGATGGCTCATGTTTTTTATCCATTTTATCAGCCTGTATCTTTTGATTGGGGAGTTTAATCCATTCACATTCAATGATATTACTGTAAATGCACTATTTATTTCCTCCATTTTATTTTTTGGTTTTCATATGTCATCTTGTTTTTGTCTGTCTTTTTACTCTTTTGATTATCCTTTCTGGTATTCTTTCTTCTATATTCTCCACCAAGCCTCTCTCTCTTGTCTTTTTCTTTTAGATTCTAAGGCTTCCTTTAATATTTCCTGCAAAGGTGGATTCTTTTTTGCCAACTCTCTTAGTTTCTGTTTGTTTGTGAATACTTTATACTCACTTTCATATTTGAAGGGCAGTTTTGCTGGATAAAGAATTCTCGGCTGGCAGTTTCTCTCTTTCAGTTTCCTAATTGTATCATACCACTGTCTTCTTGCCTCCATGGTTTCTGAAGAGAAATCTGCACTAAGTCTTACTGGACGTCCTTTGTACGTGATTGTTTGTTTCTCTCTTGCTGCTCTGAGAATTTTCTCTTTATCTTTTATATTTGACATTCTGAATAGTATGTGTCTTGACGTAAGTCTATTTGGATTTATTCTGATTGGGGTATGGTTTGCTCCTTGGACATGTAATTTCATTTCTTTCATGAGAGTTGGGAAATTTTCAGCCAATGTTTCCTCAAATACTCTTTCTGCCTCTTTTCCCTTCTCTTCCCCTTCTGGAGCTCCCATGACATGTATATTGTTGTCTTTTGTGTTGTCATTCAACTCTCTGAACCCCTGTCCAAGTTTTTCCATTCTTTTCTCTCTCTGCTCTATCCTTTCTTCAATTTTTGCTGCTCTGTATTTGGTATCACTTATTCTTTCTTCTATCATTTTGTGTCTGCTGTTGTATGCCTCAAATGTGTTTTTGATCTCACCTATTGTGTCTTTCATTCCCATGAGCTCTGTTACTTTTCTGTTCAGGATTTCAAATTCTTCTTTACATTTGCTCAAGGTCTTCTTGATGTCATTTATCTGTTTAACTATATTGTCTTTCAACTCATTAATTTGATTTTGGAAATTTGTGCTCACCTTGCTGATTAGTTCTCTCAAATTCTGCATCTCTTCTGGGACTTTGATATATTCCTTTTCTTGGGCCATGTCTTCTCTTTTCTTAGTATGGCTCATAATTTTTTGCTGGTGTTTAGGCATCTGGTTAGGATGTAGTTTACCGGCCCTGGCATGGTCCTACTGCTGCTGCAGGTCCCCGCCACGCTCCTTGGCCGGCGAGCCACCCTCCTTGGCCCAGGGCTGGGTGGCCAGTGGCTCTGTCTGGCAGCTGCGGAGCTGGAGGCTGGCATTCACAGCTATAAATTTCTGTCTGAGAATCTCCTTCTCTGTATCCTGTAAATTATGGGCATCAGGATCCTGTACCTTGAAGTTCTCTCAAATACATGGGCATCTGGTCACAGAGAACACAGGCTGTCTCCAGGTCTGAAACCACCATCAACATACACATTTCAGCCCTTGAAGACCAAAGTCTTCTGGAGAGTTTGCATCTTCTATAATGAGCTGTCATCTAGGCACATTCTACTTATATGGCCGGGCTTCATCATCAAATCCTCCTCCCCACCAGACTTCACCAAACCAGGTGCAGATCAAGAGTCCACTCTTAACTAAAAATATATACAGACAGGTTTATACATCCTGCTCTGAAAAACACATGAACCCATGATCTCAAAGAATCATTTTATCTTCTGCTAAATAGATTCCACACTTTGCCAAAGGTCAGAAGATCTACAGATAAGCTTGTGGTAAACCCAGGCTTGCTATAAAGGTAATAAGGGGGATATTAATAGAAATAGAAGATAGACAATGGTATCCCATAGAACATATTTTTTTCTGAAGAAGAGAACAGAATAAAATGAAGAAAAATTAACAGTTTCATAGAAATAATAGAAAAACACTTCTCTTGATACCAAACTCTGAATTGACAGATGTAATATGTACACTATATTCCTGTAAACAGATGACAAAAATTGGTGAAAAAAGAGACATATTTTGGTGAAAAATGTTAAATTTATAAAATTAAAAATATTTCTATTTTTAATAACCAGAACAAAAGTGTTCTGGAAAGATTGTAAATTTCCTCCTCAATTCTAAAACACTTTGGGGAAATTAGATTTGTTATTTTTCAGTCAGATATCTCAAATATTTAAGAATTTGTGGTGAATATAGTAACCACCACTAGAATAATTAGAGGAATTTAATATAAATTTAGAAAGAACTAAATCAGGATAGTTTATGATGAAGAGATGAGGTGGCAGGAAATTTAAATGCACTAGTATTTCTGTTTTTTTTTATAGTGAGGGTATTACTTAAAATTTATTAATCAAGAACTAAAGGCCTATATAAGCAAAATACAAATTTACCCCTAGCAGACAAAATAGATAAAAAATTCTTCCATGCTAGCATATTGAAAGCACACACACGAGAAAACATAAACAGAATATATAAATATATGAGGAAATTGCATAAAATTAGAAAATGAAGTTGATTAGATTCTTCTCTATCATAGCAATAAATATAAATAAGTGATACATTTAGATGAGGCAATGTTTCAATATGTATCCAAATATTCATGTCTCTTAACCCACCCACTGATATAATCTATAAATAAATTTAGGATTGTGTACCATTTACATATACTCTCATGTCCTTTGCATGATTGTTTTTAAAAAATAGTGACAGAAATAGAAATAGCAAATTTTCTTTAGTAGGACTGGTTAAATAAACACATACTTAATTAAAGTATTTTTTACTATTGAAAAAAATGCCTGTAAATAACTACCATATAACAATTATACTGATCAGTGCATCAGCTTGGAATTATGCACAAGATATGGTGATGATTGTGGTGGTGATTTTGTTTTTGTTTTAATATAAGAAATTTATTGAGATACAATTTACAGACCATTCACTTTTGCTTTGAAAGTGTACAATTCAGTGGGTTTTAGTACATTTAGAGAATTGTACAACCACGATCACTCTCTAATTTTAGAATATTCTCATCCCCCCCAAAGAAACTCCATGTATTAACAGTCACTCCCCACTCCCATCCTTCCAGCCCCTGGAAACTGGTTATCTATTTTCTGTCTCTATTGGTTTGCCTGTATAGGACAGTTTAGGTTAATGGGAAACATACAATATGCAACCTTTTGTCACTGCTCATAATATTTGGCTTTCATCATTGAGCATAATGTTTTCAAGGTTTATCTATGTTCTAGTCTATATCAATACTTTTGGGGAGAAAGACTGGGAGATAAAGGCAGGATTTCACTTCTCATTTGGAACTTTTCTAAGTTGTTTTTATAAAAAAAAATTAAAAACAAAACCAAAAGCATATGCATGATTTCTGTAACAGGATCATATGGGTATGGAACTCATGTTATTTTCTTCTTTTTTATTCAGTAATATATATGTATAGATCATATATAAATGTCAATTATGATCTATCATAGACTAAGAAAAAAACTAGGCAAGTACCCTTATATTTTTGGCTATGAAGGAAACATACATAACTAAAACAATATTAACTGTTATCCAAAAACCTATAAACCATGAAAAACTGATTCATTCCATGGAAAAATTTTGTTTTAATTATAGGTGGTCAATTAATACATTTCACCATTAATAGCTTAATAGTTTAACACTATATTTATCTATAGTCAATTGTTCATGAAGGGTGAACATGACAGATATTTCCTACAATACAGATATAAGAAAAGTTTATTTGGTATACAATATTACTCTGTGTTTGTTAGTAAAATTCAATATATGAAATAAATATAAGGTTTGAAAATTGAAAAAAAAAAAAAAGGATGTAGTTTACTCAGATGCTCAATCTCTTTCTCTTTTATAGGGATTTAGTGACAGGAGGCTGTGAGTTACCACAGGTCTTTGATTTTTGGCTCAACCTGGATTGGTAGGATTATCCTGATGGTTGCTCAAAACTGGGCACTGGACCCAGTAATTGGTTGTAGAGTTGCTTCTTAGGACCTTCGGCAGGGAGGCTATAGAGGCCAGAAAAAGCCTCTCCTTTTTAATTTCTTGTGTGCGCTTCCTTGGTCTGGCAGGAGATGGTGCTCTTTGGCAGCTCTCAATTCAATGCCTGGTCGGAGTGTATTTGTTGCAACACAGACCCAATCAATGTGATAGAGCTTCCTTTCTGGAGGCTAGGAGCCTTGTAATTCAAACTTTCTCTGAGACAGTTCTCCAGCCTTCTCTGTCAGCCCCCTCCCTTTTCCCAGCTAGGAAATTTCCACTCCCCTCTGAGTCCTCAACAATCAGTCCCTGTTAGTACAGAAGGAGATTGGGAGGGTTGTATATCTTTAGCCCCTTGCAGGCTCCAAGGCAAACAATGGCGCAGACCCACTCTGCCTGGAAAGGCTCTTGGGACACAGCAGACCAAATCTGTGAGTCAAAAGCCGAGTTAGCCTTAGACTGTGTCCTTCTCTTTCCCTTTTTCTGTGGAGTCATCAACAATTAGTCCAAGCTAAAAGAGAGGGAGATTGCAAGGGTCAGATTTCTCCAGTCCTTCGCTGGCTCCCAGGGCAAACCACTGTGTGGTCTCACCTGGCCTGGAAGGGCTCGTGGGGCACAGCAGACCAAATTTGTGGGTCAGAAGCTGAGTCAGCCTTAGGTTATGTCTCTCTCTGTCCCCTTTCCTGGGGTGGTAGATCGCTGGAGCCCCCCTTTGTCTGTAGCCGCAGGCCTGAGAATTCTAAAGAGTCTTTATTGTGGGGGAAGGTGCTGGCAGCAGTAGCCCCCTGGTTCCAACTTACGGTTCTGTCTTCCTGATTTCCCTCTTTTGTCCCTCTTTCCTCTGGGTGGTGTGCAGCCTTCATCTGCTTTCCTAAACCCTTGAAGATCTTTTTCGGGGCTGTTTTAGCTGTCCTCTAACTATTTTTCTGGAGAAGAGATTCCCGTGTCTTACTAGCCCGCCATCTTCCAGGAAGTCATTGTTATTTTTTAATATCCCAATTTTTAAATTTTATTTTATTTTCAGTGTTTAAAATTTTTTTTCTGTATTTTATTTCTTATGTTTAAAATTATCATTATTATTTCATTTTCTTATTAACTATATTTGGCTATTTTATTGGATTCATTTTTGAAGAAGTTTTGGATCACAGAAGGGTTATAACTTGGGCAGGGGAGGATCATTGGTGTGGGGTGTCAGTGATGGGGGATACATGGGAGGAAGTTAACCTGGGCATACATATAAAGCATATGAATGTGTTCAAATGTTCATGGGGCATTGTCACAGTGGGTAGAGATTCACACAGTAACCAAAAGAATATAAAATTTCCATCCTGGGGAGCTCTGCCACATTCTTTAATGGAAGAGCAACAATCTTCCAAATACAGGGGCAATGACTAGTGAAGGAGGATGGTCCATTGAGGGGCCCTTGATATTGATGACTATGCTTATGAGCCTTTGCTCTTGAAATAGAAACTTAGCCTAGTATTGTAGGTATTGTAGTGACCTATTGGCAACCTCCTTCTTGCTCAAATATGGCCTCTCTCTAAGCCAAACTCAGCCTATAAATGCAATAACTTCCCCCCAGCATGGGATTTGACTCCTGGGGATGAGCCTCCCTGATACCGAAGGATTACTACCAAGTATCAACAAGCAATGCAACTAGAAAAAAAAAAAGACCTTTACCAAAAGGGGGAAAAGGTAAAGACAAATGTGTTTATATGGCTAAGAGACTTCAAAGTGAGTCGGGAAGTCATTCCAGAGTAACACTTAGGCACATCTCAGCAGGACCTCATTGATAGCCAAAGTAGATACTACCCCAAATAACAGGGCTCCTGAGAGCTCTGGAAACATCCAGACACTATAGGCAGGGCAGATAGCTCAGGAGTTTGGTCCCTTGCCAGTGGGCCCTACTTTGGGATTTATGCTTCCCAGTGTGACAAAGTTGGACTCGTTTGTGGTTTCCCTACACATGGCTCTTCTGTCCTTCTATTTGAACTTATAATTAGTACTAAAGTTGGTACGTGTATGTCCAAGAGACTTAAATCTTTGGGCTGTCCATGTGCCAGCTGGGCCCTGAATCTCAATGGAGTTGCAACACCTACACTCCAGTTCATTGGACTCACCCAGGACAACAAACAAGGAGGAGATGATGGATAACCAACATACCAAGGAACCGAGAGTGTCTACAACTGCAAGCAAGAGAGTCCCATTCATCGGCTGAATAGGATTGAAGCCTCCCTCAATTAAAGATGGAGTGGGCATCACCATCCCAGAATCCTCAGGATTGGAGAATGAGCGATGGACTAAAGTAGACTTAATGGTATTCTACTTATTGTGATTCTAGCAATGGAAGAAATATCATTGATGTGGAGGCAGCAGCCACTGGAAGTTCTGAGGGTAGGGAGAGGGAAAACAGGTGTAACACAAAGGCATTTTCAGGACTTGGGAATCATACTGAATAACATTACAATGACAGATACAGGCCATTCTATATCTTGCCATAACCTACAGAATTGAGTGGGAGAGAGTGTAACCTATATTCCATGCTTAGTGGCAATGCACCAAAATGTGTGTATCCAAATTCAATGAATGTACCACACTAATGAAAGATGTTGCTAATGTGGGAAAGTGTTGGACGTGTGGGGTGTGGGGCATATGGGAATCCCCTATATATTCTCTGTAACATTTATGTAATCTAAGTATCTTTTAAAAAAAATTTTTTTAAAAAAAGAAAGGACAAAAAAAATACATAAGGTTGTATAATGTCAGACTCATAACTCTATTATTGGTTTATAACATTTATAGATGTAATATTCATGGCAATAATAGCAATAAGGATGGGAGAAGAAAAGGGGGGGTATGTATTGGAACAATGTTTCTATGTTTTACCAGAAAAGTTAGTACTATTCTGGAGTAGATCATGCTAAGTTAAAATGCATATTAGAATCCTTGAAACAATCACTAAAAAAATAACTCAACAAAATAAAGTAAAAAATTAAATGCACTAAAATATTCATTTAACATAAAAGAAAGTAGTAAATTATGAACAGAGGGTCAAAAAATACATGAGACTAATAAGAAATACATAGCAAAATGGCAAGCATAAATGTAATCTCAATAATGACATTAAATGTGATTGGACTAAACAACCCCCTCAAAGGGAAAAGATTGTCAGACAGGATATATATATATAAAAAAAAAGCAAGACCTAACTATTTACTGTCTATAAAGGGAATGGCCTTCAAAGACACAAATATGTTAACAGAAAAATGATGGGCAAAGATATACCATGCAACCATTAATCATAAGAGAGCTGGAATGGCTATTTTAATAGCAGACAAAATGCTTTAAAAATAAATTTTACTAGAGACAAAAGGAGCATTTCACAATCGGAAAAAGGTTAATATTTCAGGAAGGTGTAACAATTATAAATGTATATCTGTCAAACAACAGAGCCTCAAAATACTTGAAGCAAAGTCTGACAGAATTGGAAGGAGAAGCAGACAATTCAACATTATAGCTGGAATTTTAATACCTCACACTCAAGTACTGATAAAAACAACTAGACAGAAAATCAGGAAGGATTGAGAAAACAGCACTATCAACCAACCTGACAACTAACATTTATAGATCAAGTCACTCAACGAGTGCAAATCCATATTTTATACAAGTGCACATGGCACATTCTCTAGGGCAGATCATATACTGGATCACAAAATAAGTGTAAATAACTTTTAAGAATGAAATAATACAAAGTTTGTTCTCTGACCATAACACAATTAAATAATAGATTTACAAGAGTAAGAATTCTGGGAAAATCTAAAATACTTGGAAATTAAACATCACACTTCCAAATAACCCATGGGTCAAAAAAGAAATCACAGTGGAAATTAAAATACATTTTGGGCTGATTAAAAATGAAAACATAACATATCAAAATTTATGGTATGCAATAAATCAGCTCTTGGAAATTTTTAGCTTTAATTGCCTGTATCAGAAAAGGAGAGAGATAACCTAAGCCTTCTTCTTAACAAACTCTAAAAAGAACTGTAAATTAATCCTGAAACAAGCAGGAAGAGGAAAACAGTGAATAGCAGAGTAGAAATCATTGAATTAGATACCAATCTCCTCCATTGAGGAAATCAGTGAGACCAAAAGTTGGTTGTTTGAAAATATCAACAAAATTGGCAAATTCTTAGCTATATGAACAAAGAAAATAAGAGAGAAGAAACAAATTTCTCACATCAGGAATGAAAGAAGGGACATCTCTACCAACCTTATAGAAGATTATAAGGATAGATAAATAACTTTATGCCAAGAAATTAGGCAACTTAGATAAAATTGACACTTTCCTAGAGAGGTAAAAATTACTAAAACTGAAGAAGAAATAGAAAATTTGAAGAGACCTATAAGAAGTAAAGAAATTGAATTAATAATTTAAAACATTTACACAGAGGACCAGATGACTTCACTGGTGAATTATATTAAATAATACCTTCATACAGTTATCTGATATCCTTCATACAATTAATAAATAAATCCTTCATATGATTTTCGAGAAAATGGAGAAGGGGACACTTCTGAACTCATTATATAAGGCCAATATTATCCTGTTACCAGAGCCAGACAATGACTTTACAGGAAAAGAAAACTACAGATCAATTTCTCTCGTGAGCATAGATTAAAAAATACTTAACAAAATACTAACAGGTTGAATTTAGCTATATATATATATCATATATATATATATATATATATATATATATATATTTAAAAGCTATATATATATATATATATATGATTATACACTATGACCAGGTGGGATTTATCCTTGGAATGTAAAGTTGTTTTAACATGCATGTCTGTAGAATATATTCTATAGGAGTGGAATTTCTGGATTATAGGGTAAAAAAAACTGTAGATAATGCAAAACTTCTTTCCACAGTGGTTGTATTTATTTTACACTCCTACTAGTAACTTATGAGAGTTCCTACATGTATTAGGCAACACTTGGTATTGTCAGATTTTTAAACTTTGCCTAATTTAACTATTCCCATAGTATCTTATTCTGGCTTTATTTTGTATTTGCCTGAATCCTAATGAGGTTGAGCACCTTTATATGTACATATTAATCATTTGGATGTCTTTGTGTGTGCAAAATACTTATTAGACTTGTTACATAATGATAATAGATGACATCTTATGTGGTGTTTACTACGGGCTGGGCACTGTGCTAGGTGCTTGAGATCAAATTAGTTTATCCTCACAATAACTCTATGAGGCAGGTTCTATTATTATCATCATTAACCACTTTTTCTGCAGCTATCATAATGATAGTATGATTTTTCTCTTTTAATCAATTGACGTGGGAAATTAAATTTTTTTTTTTTTTTAGGTTTTTGGATCCTTTCATTCTTCTTTTTTAAAAACAATTTATTAAAGTAAATCATTCATACATGAACATACACAAACTATAAGTGTTCAGTAAACATCATGAACTTACAAAAGAAACATGCATAATATCACACAGGGCTCCCACACATCACCTCCCCACAAACACCCTGCATTGTTGTGAAACATCTGTTAACAAATCATGAAAGATCATCGTCAAAGTATTACTACTAACTGTAGTCCATGTCTTCCTCCCCTATATATATATATTTTAAGGATTTACTTATTTATTTATTTACTTTTATCCATTTTTACCACCCCCCCCCCCCGTTTTTGCTGTTTCTGTGTCCATTCACTGGGCAACTCTCTGTGTCCGTTTCCCGCCCTATCTTTTCATCCTTCTCCTGTCTTCACTGGGATTCGATCCTCGGACTCTCCAAAGTGGGAGAGAGGCATCCTACTGCCTGTGCTACCTTAGTTCCTGGTTTTTCTGTGCAGTCTCATCTTGGCTCTCCCTTGTGTCACTTTCCTGTTATGTCATCATCTTGCTGTGTGCCTTGCGGGGCCTGGTGATGCAACCGCGGACGGGGCCTGGCAGCTTGCTCGTGGGGCCTGGTGGCACACCCACGCACTGGGCCTAGTGGCCCATGCGTCTTCTATATTTTTCTTTTTTTTCTTTTTACTGGGAGGTCCTGGGGATCGAACCCAGGTCCCTCCATATGGTAGACGGATGCCCAACCACCCGAGCCACATTTGTCCCCCTGCTATATCTCTTAAGTTTGACCAAAGGTACCCAAAGTTACAGTCTTTTTCCATACAGGATGGTCATATAATAAATCAGGCTTAGTTTATCACCAGCATTCTAAAAACCAGACCTAGGGAGAAAAACTAGGTCTGGGGATGCATGCATGGTTTCTAATATAGCGAATGTTTAGCCTACCCTGATTATCACAAAATCAGGTCAGCAAGAATAATCGCATTACATTGATTTTTATTATGTTGCCCTAATTTTACACTGAAGGGATAAACACTACTTGTTTATGAGATAGCATCCTTTTTATATATTGTGAATTCAATTTGTTAATATTTTGTTTAGGGTTTTTCATGTGTGATCATGAGTGAGATTAACCTGTAATATTTTCTTTTATCTTTACTGTGAAGTTTTGGTATCAGTATTATTTTTAATGTTTTTTTTTTTTTACAGGACATGCTTTTATTTATGATTAAGAATGTATTATAAAGTGTTATCAATGATTTATTAGATGGGATTCTTAAGGACTTAAAAAATTGTGGTAAAATACATATAACATAAAATTTACTATTTTTTTTTTTTTTTTTTTTTTTTTACCATTTAAAGTATATAATTCAGTGGCATTAAGTATATCACAATGTCCTTCAACCACCCAGAACTTTTTCATCACCCAAATGGAAACCTCATGCCCAGCAAAGAGTCACTGTCTATTTCCCCCTGCTGGGGGTTCATCCATGTTGGAGCATGTATCACTTCTTCATTCCTTTTTATTATTGTATAATATTCCATTGAATGGATACCCTACATTTTCCTTATCCATTCATCAGCTGATGCACATTTGGGTGGTTTCCACCTTTTGACTATTGTGAATGGTGCTGCTATGAACATTTGTGTACAAGATTTTACTTGAATATCTTATTTTTCATTGTGAGTATTCATAATTATTCAATTAATTCTGACTAGGAGTGTGGAGCAACAAACCCCATTTCTATAATTTTTGTTATAACCTTAGTGATTGCAGCCTGCATAAGCAACTTATCCAAATCTATAGGTAATCAGAAGCATAACTCTCTAGGACAAACAAGGACCTCACACTGCTTCTTATCTATTTCCCCTCTTCCAACTCATATGCTTTGTTGCGTGGTACCTTAAGGTGATCTCTTTTTTCCACTCGCTAGAAATGTTATTACTATTTCACAGAGTTGATGTTTATTTTATTTGCCCACATTCTCTACTTCCTTTTTTCTACAACCTTTCTTGCACCTGAGATCTTTCTGGTATCACTCTCTTTCTGCCTGAAGCATATCTGATAGGATTTTCTTTGGTTAGGATCTTCTGGGGACAACTTCAACTTGTTTCTCATAGAGTACAGAATTTTACAGTGGCAGTTATTTCCTTTTGGTGCATTGAAGATACCATTCCATTGTCTTCTGTCTTCCATCATTGCTGTTGGGAGGACAGCTACGTGTTTGTGAGAAGTCAGTCTTAACTACCATTCCTTTCAAGGCAGCTTGTCTTTTTTCCTCTGGTTGCCTTTAAGATTTTTCTCTTTACCTTTGTTTTTCTGTGAATTTAATATCACTTCTTTCTTCTGCCAGCTTCAATCTGCTATTGAACCCTCCTGGGAATTTTTCATTTCAGTTATTGTGGTCTTCAACTCCAGAAGTTCTGTTATTTGGTCCCTTTGTAAAAGAAAGAGGACACAAATGACTGAAATCAGAAATGAAGAGAGGGAACATCACTACCTACCCTGCTGAAATAAGGACTATAAGAGGACACTATGAACAACTGTATGCCAACAAATGAGAGAACCTGGGTGAAACGGACAAATTCCTAGAAACACACATACTACCTTCACTGACTCAAGAAGAAATAGGACGGGGGTGGATGTGGTTCAAATGGTTGGGTGTCCATTTCCCATATGGAGGGACCTGGGTTCGATGCCTGGGACCTCCCAGTAAAATAAAGAAAAATATAGAAGGCATGCGGGCCGCCAGGCCCTGTGTGTGGATGCGCCAGGCTCCACCTAGCCACGCAGCAGGATGATGATGTAACAGGAGAGTGACACAAGGGGAAAGCCAAGAAGAGACACGCTGAAGAACCAGGAACTGGGGTGGTGCAGGTGGAAGAATGCCTCTCTCCCACATCGGAGCTTCCCAGGATTGAATCCTGGTGAAGACAGGAGGAGAAGGATGAGAGGAGAGGGCAGGAAACGGACACAGAGAGTTGCCCAGCGAATGGACACAAAAAAACAGCAAAAATGGGGTGGGGAAGGGGGGGTTATAAAAGTAAAACAAATAAATAAATCTTTTAAAAAAAAGAAGAAGAAATAGGAGAGCTCAGCAGACCAATATCTAGTAAAGAGATCAAATCAGTCATCAAAATCCTTCCAAGAAGAGAAGCCCAGGAACAGATGGCTTCACTGGTAAATTTTATCAACATTTCACAAAGAAGTAACACCAATCCCTCTCAAACACTTCTAAAAAAATTGTAGAGTAGGGAACATTCTGTAACTCATTCTCTGAGGTCAACATCACCCTAATATCAAAGCCAGCTAAAGATACCACAAGTAAAGAAAATTACAGGCTAATACCCTTATGAATACAGATGCAAAGACCCTCAATAAAATACTAGCAAACTGAATCCAGTAGCACATTTGAAGAATTATACAGCATAATCAAGTGGGATTTATTTCAGGTATGTGAGGGTGGTTCAACATAAGAAAATCAATTAATGTAATACACTATTGTAATAGAAAGAAGAAAAAAACCCCACATGATCATCTCAATTAATGTAAAATAGGTATTTGACAAAACTTAGCACCTCTTCTTGATAAAAAACATTTAGAAAAGTAGGAATAGAAAGAAACTTCCTCAACGTGATAAAGGGCATATACAAAAAACCCACAGCTAACATCATACTCAATGGTGAAAGACTGAAAGCTTTCCCCCTAAGATCAGGAACAAGACAAGGTTGCCCATTGTCACCACTGTTATTCAACATTGTGCTGGAAATTCTTGTCAGAGTATTTAGTAAATGAATAAATAAATAAACAAATAAATGGCATTTGTAGCAGTTTGATATGGTTTATGAATTCCAAAAATAGATATTGGATTATGTTTGTAAATTTGTCTGTACCTGGGCATGATTAAATTATGATTAAGGTTTTGACTGGGCCACCTTAGTAGGATGTTGGGTCCCCGCCCTCTTGGTAGGCGGGGACTCACAGATAAAACTACATGGCAGAGCAGAGGAGTTAGTTGGAGTTTTGATGTTGGAATTTTGATTCTGGAGTTTTAATGCTGGAGCCCCGGGAAGTAAGCACACAGAGCAGCAGAGCAGCTGAGCCCGGAGAGAATTGAGCCCTGAGGAGAGAGACAGAGCCGGTCACCTGATAGTCTACAGTTGGCTTTGTGGAGACAACAGGGCAGCTGAGCCTGGAGAGAAACAAGCCCCAGGAAGAGAGGAACCCAGGAAGCCTGAACTCTTGGCAGATGTGAAGCCATCTTGCTCCAACACGTAGCAACAGACTTTGGTGAGGGAAGTAACTTATTCTTTATGGCCTGGTAACTGTAAGCTTCTACCCCAAACAAATACCCTTCAAAAAACCCAACAGATTTCTGGTATTTTGCATTAGCACTCCTTTGGCTGACTAATACAGCATACAAATTGGAGAGGAAAAAGGAAAACTTTCCTTATTTGCTGATGACATGATCCTATATATAGAATATCCCAAAAAACCTACAAGGCTACTGGAGCTAATAAACTAGTTTGGTAAAGTGGCAAGGCACAAGATCAATATGCAAAAATCAGTAGTGTTTCTATATAAAAGTAATGAACACTCTGGAGAAGAAATTTAAAAATCCATTTATAATAGCAATGAAAAGAATCAAATATCTAGGGATAAATTTAACCAAGTATGTAAAGGAGTTATACCCAGAAAACCACAAAGTACTTCTTTAAGAAATTTAAAAAGGCTAAATAAATGGAAGGGCATTCTGTGTTCATGGATTGGAAGACTGAATCTTGTTAAAATGTCAATTCTATACAAAGCAATTTGCAGATTTAATGCAACTCTACTAAAAATTCCAGCAGCCTTCTTCACAGAAATAGAAAAGCCAGTTATCAAATTTATGTGGAAGCCAAAACCTTTTGAAAAGGAGGAACAAAACAGGAGGACACACACACATCCCAATTTTAAAACTTCTTACAAAGCTACTATAATCAAAACAGCATAGTACTGGAACAAGGAAAGACATATGAAACAATGGAATTGAGAGTTCAGAAATAAACCCTCTCTTCTCAGGGCAATTGATCTTTGACAATGGTGCCATGTCCACTCAATTAGGAAAGAAGAGTCTCTTTAATAAATGCTGTTTGGAAAACTGGATATCCATAGGCAAAAAACAAATTAAAAAATAGAAATAAAGGTAGACAGATCCCTACAAGGGAAGCATCTTCAGGATTTTGTGTTAGGCAATGGTTTCTTTCACTTTATACCCAAATCATAAGGAACAGTAGAAAAAATTGATAAATAGGACTTTATCAAAATTAAAAAATTTGTGCATCAAAGTTTATCATGAAAGTAAAAGACTACCTCCCAGATAGGAGAAAATATTTGTAAACCACATATCTATATGTAAACCACATATCCTATAATGCAACAACAACAAAAAGACAACCCAATTACAAAATGAGCAAAAAATTTGAATAGACATTTCTCCAAAGAAGATATACAAATGGTTAAAAAGCACATGAAAAAATGCTCAATATTTTTAGCCAGTAGAAAAATAAAAACTATGAGATACCATTTCACATCCAGTAGCAAGGCCACTATTTAGAAAATGGAAATTAACAAGTGTTGGAGAGGATGTAGAGAAATAAGAACAGTTGGTCATAGTTGGTGGGAATGTGAAATGGCACACCTACTGTTTGAAGAAGTTTGGCATTTCCTTAGAAAGTTAAGTATAGAATTACCATACGATCTGGCAATCCCAATTCCAGGTATCTGTCCCAAAAACTGAAAGCAGGGACTTGAACACATATTTGCACACTGATGTTCATAGTGGCATTATTCACAACTGTCAAAAGATGAAAGCAACCCAAGTGTCCATCAACAGATGAATGGTTAAACAAAATATGGTATATACATACAATGGAATATTATTCAGTCATAAAAAGCAATGGAGTTCTAATACATGTGGTAACATAGATGAACCTTGAAGTCATAATGTTGAATGATTCCAGGCACAAAAGAACAAATGCTATATGACCTCACTGATGTGAAATGATTAGCATAAGCAAATTCATAGAGTTGGAAATTAGAATACAGTTTACCAGTGGCTGGGGTGTGGGTAGGGAACAGAGTTAATACTTAATGGTAGGAATTCTCTTTGAGGTGATGGGAAAATTTTGGTAACGGATGGTAGTAATGGTAGCACAACATAGTGAATATAATTAACAGCACTGAATAATTTATTTGAATGTGGTTAAAGGGGGAAATTTTAGGTTGTATATATTTTACTAGAATAAAAATTTTAAAATATACCATAGGACTGTAAAAAACAAACACTGAACCCTAATATAAACTATGGACTATAGTTATTACTGCAATTATAATAATATTCTTTCTTCAATTCTAACAAAAGTACCACACTAATGCAAAATGTTAATAAAGGGGATAACTGTGTGTGTGTGTGGGGGGGAGTAGTAATGCATTATTTTTCTATCAAGCTACAATTGCTCTAATAAAGAAAAATTATTTTTTTAAAATCAAAGTTTTCTCATACATACCCTTATGCAAAGTAATGAAGTAGAATATTTTCATTTAAGTGTTTAAAAATAATTATGCCATAAAACTAAGACTACTTTAAAAGAAATTTTAACCTGAAATATAAAGCATTTTGGTCTGAAGATGTCAATGTTCTCCACAGCTCACCAATCATTAAGCTTAAAATCCTTGTATACAATTTGAAGGGTCAACTTTCCCATTGATTGTGGCCTAGACACTTCAAAATCCAGGCTTTCTTCTATTTTACAGGATATGCTTTTCAAACAAGAACATGTTTTCTTTTTCTTATGTATACAGACATGTTCATGGCGTTTTAGAGTAGATCGTTCTTCATTCTCTAGAATGTCAAAAGATGTAAGAATAATGCCCACAAAATACATATAGCAAAAAAACTATTTCTTCTCCCGGTGGTTCCCGACAGCGACGAAGAAGTCTCGGGAGAGTACCTGGACTGCTGTACCCAGCCGCTGCGCGCACAGCCGGAAGCCCTTTCCCCACAGGCAAAGAAGCCGGACAGACGCTGCGGCTCCTGACTCCGCAGCTTCTGGGTGACCCTCCTCAAATTCCAGGGGCCGAGGTCCTGGAGCCCCGTCAGAACCTCAGTCAGGGCGTGTTAGGTGGGTCCCCCACATATGCTTTGAATTCCTTGGCACATATGCTCAGAAATTGAAACTCTAAGGGCAGACCCATGCTGTGGCTTCAGAGTGTTGGAGAAAGGCAGGCAGCCTGCATGGAATAGGGGTGACACCACCTACTGCCTTAAGATCTTAGAAAAATGATCTCACCTCTTAGTGCCTCAGTTTCCTCATTTGTTAGAGGAGAATAGTGACTGCTGCCATGTCACAGAGTTGTGAGGAATAAATGCAAAAAATATAGAATAGTCATTGGCATATAAAAAGTGCTCAATAAATATTTGATATTAATATTCTGACTTGAAAACTGTTCTCTCACTGGGGAGAATAATAATCTTGAGAGGGAGTTTTGAATGTAGTTCAGAAATAATTAAATGCCTTCCTTGATTGAAATAGAAAGGCAATTAAGACAAGAAAGCATTTTTCTCTGTGTTATCTAGGACATATTTTTCTCATTTTCCTTTTGTAATGGGAAATTTTAAAACTCAGTGAAAGTTACTCAGAGTGGTGACAAAATTACTCATCCTTGAGTGGGGAAGGTGGATAAGGTTCTGGAGGCCTCAGAATCAGACTCGAGTAACAGTTTGGGACTCAGACAGGCCCAGGGTTCTGCTCTTGCCAGTGTATATTGGGATCTCTGGATCTCAGGCTGCCTAATAATAAATTGGGGATAAAGATATCAACCTGCAGTGGTAGTGCTGTCAGATTTAAAGGCTATCGAGTGCTATTATATAGTGGCTGAACAGCAACCCACAGCAGACTTCACAATGGGTCCCAGTGACTTATTACAGCAAGCTAAGCTCTGCTTACTTTACCCAAGCAGACTGTCTCACAGATATGTCTCTGATTATCTGAGATGAGACACAGATCAACCCAGACATGTATCTATGAATACGGTATTGGAATGAGAGGGATGTCAGTGACAATATAGAATGTTACAGATGTTGCAACCATTAATTTTCCAAGTCACATGATTATTTATCTGATGGCGTTTTATTTATTTCAGTAATATCTATGAGAGGTAGATAGATGAATAGCCTTCAGCGCTTGAAGAAGGAGAAGAATAATATTTATAGAGAGCCATCTATGTAACTGGGTATTATATCAGCGATGGCCACTGCTGAAACATCCCTAAAATTTTGATGACTTAACACAAAAGAAATTTATTTCTCACTTATATAGAATTTATGTCCTTATGCAGCTACTTAGAGACCCAGACCCCTTCCATCTTATAACTCTGCCATATCCTAGAGCAGGGATTGGCAATCTATGGCCTCTAGGCCAAATCCAAACTTCTTGTTTTTATAAATAAAGTTTTATTGATATACAGCCACACATTAACTTATGCATCATCCATGGCTGCTTTCACACTACAACTTCTGTCATAGTTATGACAGACACTATATGGCCCATAAATCCAAAAATTTTTACTATCTGGCTGCTTACAGAAAAAGTTTGATAACCCCTGCTCTATAGCATCAGAATCAGTGCTGGATCCTCTGATTCAGCCCTCAGAAGCACAGAATGGGGAAAGAAGAGAGTGGAAGATTGTATGGGAGCTTTTTATGGACTATGCATGGAAGTAGCTTTCATCAATTCCACCTACATTTTGCTGGCCTTAACTCAATCATATGGTCACATCTGGCTGCAGAGGAAACTGGGAAATTCTGGCTAGCTATGGCCAGTTGGAAAACACATAGCAGTTCTTAGGTCTGGGGAGGTTTAACAACCTGAGGTCCAGAGAGGTTAAGCATGGTCATCCAGTATCAAATTAATGGGGGTGGGCTATATTCTTTACATGACTTTTCTGTAACCTAAAGCTTCTTTGAAGACAAAATGAAAACAAAAAACAAAAAACGAAAAAACACTGGGGGAGTAAATGGAAAAAATGTCACTGTACACACAAGACAACAGATCTTACAGTGATTAAAGACATAATGTCAATTTTTTTAAATTTTTTAAAATTTTATATTCTTTTATGATTTTTTGTTATTCTATACTAAAATTTTTTGTATTTTATTTGTTATTTTTAAAAACTATCATTATTATTTCATTTTCTTATTAATTGTATTTGGTTATTTTGTTGACTTCATTTTTAAAGAAGTTTTGGATCACAGAAGGGTTACAACTGTGGCAGGGGAGGATCATTGGTGTGGCTGTCAGTAATGGAGGGTGCATGAGAGGAGGTTCACCTGGGGCATACCTATAAGGCATATGAATGTGTTCAAGTGTTCATGGAGCATTGTCACAGTGGGTGGAGATTCACACACTAACTGAAAGAATATCGAATTTCTATCTTGGGGAGCTCTGCCACATTCTCTAATGGGACCACAAGAATACCCTGAGTACAGGGACAGTGACTAGTGAAGGAGGAGGGACCATTGATGGGCCCTTGATACTGATGACAGTACTTATGGACATTTACTTTTAAAAGCCTAGTGGTATAGGATGCCTAAGAGTTACCTCCTGAGAGCCTTCTTGTTGTTCAAATGTGGCCTCTCTCTAAGCCAAACTCAGTATATAAATGCATTACCTTCCCCCCAGTATGGGACACGACTCCTGGGGACGAGCCTCCCTGGCACCAAGGGATTACTACCAAGCACCAACTAGCAATGCAACTGGAAAAAGACCTTGACCAAAAGGGGGAAAGAGTAAAGACAAGTGAGTTTATATGGCTAAGAGACTTCAAAGTGAGTTGGGAGGTCATTCCAGAGGTTATGCTGATGCACGTCTCAGCATGATCTCATTGACTGCCAAAGTAAATATTGGTTCAAACAGCAGGGTTCATGAGGGTTCTGGCTGTCATTGCAGACATCCAGATACTATAAGCAGGGCAGACAGCTCAGGAGTTTGGTGCCCTGCCAGTGGGCTCTACTTTGGAATTTATGTTCCCCAGTAGACAGAGTTGGACTCAGTTGTGGTTTCCTTACACATGGCTCTTCTTCTGCTCCTTCTATTTGAACTTATAGTTCAAATAAAGTTGATAGATATGTGTCCAAGGGACTTAAATCTTTGGGCTGTCCATGTGCCAATTGGGCCCCGAATCTCAATAGAGTTGCAACACCTGCTCTCCAGTTCATTGGACTCACCCAGGACAACTAACAAGGAGATGATGATGGACAATGACCATCCCAAGGAACAGAGAGAGTCTGCAACTGCAAGCAAGATAGTCCCATCCATCTGCCCCATGGGATCTAAGGTCCCTCTCAATTGGAGGCAGAGTGGGCATCACTATCCCAGAATCCTCAGGATTGGGGAATGAACGACAGACTGGAGTAGACTTACTGTTATTCTACTATAAACTTATTGTGATTCTAGCAATGGAAGAACTTTTGTCATTGATGTGGAGGCAGTGACCACTGGAGGTTCTAGGGGGAGGTAGAGGGAAAAATAGATGTAATATGGGGGCATTTTCAGGGCTTGGGATTCATCCTGAATGACATTGCAAAGACAGATACAGGTCATTGTATATCTTGTCAAAATTTACAAAATTGTGCCTGAGAGAGTGTAAACTAAAATGTAAACTATAATCCATGCTTAGGGTCAGTGCTTACAAAATGTGTTCATCAATTGTAACAAATGTACCACACTAATGAAGGATGTTGTTAATGTGGGGAAGTGTGGGAGGGGTCAGGAGCAGGGCTTATGGGAATCCTCTATATTTTTTTTCTTAAAAATTTTTATTGAGATATAATCCATATATCATACAATTCACCCATTTAAAGTGTACAATTCATTGGTTTTTGGTATATTTGTAGGGTTGTGTTTTTCATCACTTTAGAACATTTTCATCACTGCAAGAAGAAACCCAATGCCTTTTTTTTCATTGTAACCTATTTTTTATTTTTATTTTTATTTTTTAAAAAGATATTTAGATTACATAAATGTTACATAAAAAATATAGGGATTCCCATATGCCCTGCTCCTCACACTGCCACCATTTGCCCGCACTAACAACATCCTTCATTAGTGTATAGTGAAAGTTGTGAACTTACAAAACAAACATGCATAACATCATACAGGGCTCCCATACATCACCCCACCACCAATACCTTGCATTGTTGTAAAACATTTGTTAGGAATTATGAAAGAATATTGTCAAAATAGTACTACAGTACTAACTATAGTCCATACCTTACATTTGCTATATTTTCCCCCCAACCCACCCTATTATTTTTATTTTTTAATTTATTTACTTATATCTATTTTTACTACCCCCCACCCCCTTTTTGCTGTTTTTGTGTCCATTCACTGGCAATTGTCTGTGTCTGTTTCCTTCCCTCTCTTCTCATCCTTCCCCTGCTGTCTTCACCGAGATTCAATCCTCAGAAACTCCGGTATAGGAGAGAGGCATCCTACCACCTGTGCCACCTTAGTTCCTGGTTTTTCAGTGTGTCTCATCTTGGCTCTCCCTTGTGTCACTCTCCTGTTACATAATCATCTTGCTGTGTGGCTCAGTGGGGCCTGGGGGGCTCACCCATGCATGGGGCCTATGTGCCTTCTATATTTTTCTTTTCTTTTTACCGGGGGGTCCCAGGGATCGAACCCAAGTCCCTCCATATGGGAGACAGATGCCCAACTATTTGAGCCGCATCTGCCCCCTGCTATAGCTCTTAAGGTTAACCAAAGATACCTGGAATTACAGTCATTTCCCCTACAGGATGGTCATATAATAAATCAGGCTTGGTTTATCACCAGCATTCTAAAAACCAGACCTAGGGAGAAAAACTATGTCTTGGGACACATGCATGGTTTCTAATATAGTGAATGTTTAGCCTACCCTGATTATCACAAAATCAGGACAGAGAGAATATTCACATAGAAATGTTTTTCTATTCCCTTATAAAATTGCCAATAAAGTCTCTTCTCATCAGACCCTATGGAACTCACTGCATTGCATATCTGTAAGGAGGCAAAAGCTCCACTGGGAACTCTTAATGAGGTCAAGCAATGATATTGAGATTCCTTTTAAGCATTTGTAAAATTTAGTTGTTTTTCCCATGTTAGAGTTTTCCAAAAGTGAATGATTTCATTATCTGCTTTTTCTATTTAATTAAACATGCAAGTCTATTTTCCAACTTGAGGAGAATAATTCTCACATTGACCACAAAAAGAAAAGCAAAGATGGGTTATCTTCCTATGTATTAGTCAGGCTAGGGTAGGCTATGCTGCAGTAACAACAACCTTGAAATCTCTGAGACTTAAAGTAAAGACTTGTTTCCATTCATGCTAAATGTCCATTATGGGTGGAGGGTTCTCCACTCCACATCATCTTTGCAGAGTTGCACACTGATAGAAACTCCATCTGGATGCCCACTGATAGCTGTAGCACAGAGAAGGGGATTTGGTGAATTGCATACTGGCTCTTAAAGCTTCTGTCTGTAAGTGACACATGCCACTTCTGCTAATTTTATCAAAACAATAGCAAGGTCACATCTAAATGAAGAGAACTCAGAATACTTCAATCTTACTATGCGCCTATTAGGAGGAAAATAAGAATTTTTTGGAACATCTCTAATGACTACCACTATAGGAATAAAAAAAATGAAGGAAAGAAAATAGAATAGACCACAAAATTGTTGAAAAGCCAGTATGAATCAAATCCTCAGTCAGGGATAATAAAATACCTGTCAGCTATACAACAAAATCTCTTAACACATTAATTTGCTACAGGTAATAGTTTTCTAAGTTCATTTCTTCATTTTCATAAAAGAATATTACACAGAATGGGTGGGATGCAGGTACCAGTGAACTTAGCTGGTGGTGGGTTGAAGTTTCTAGAAATGGCTTGTGGGCCAGCTAAATAGGGAGGCTTTTGTGGATTTTATTAGCCTCATTCTCTCTGGAGAAATAACTTGTTTATGTCATGACTATACTAATCAATGAAGTCTTTCTAAAATAATTTGATAGTAGGAAACTTATAGCTTGGTCAAGCAGAAAAGTTCATTTTCACCTAAAAATTGCAAATAGGAGTAATTGTTTAATGGATCACTCCAGAAAGAGACACTGACTCTTTAAAACTTAACCTATTCGGGAAATACCTGAAGGTATGGAATATATTTTAGCAACTTTTATTTGTTTATTTTATTTGGGTACAATCATTTGCTTAGATACCTATTTTTAAATTTTTAGTGTATTAGCAGCCACAAAGATTTTTCAAGTGAGAAAAATCTCAAACTAGCTCAGAATCTTTCCTAAATTAAAAAATGGTGTTTTGTACTTTACAGAATAATAATCACCTTATAGTCTTTTGTTAAATCTTTCTTTGTAAAAATCTACAAAGCAAGAAGCAAGGATGAGAGGCAATGTCTGCTGATTTACTGTTTCATTACATCTCCCCCCCTTACCCCTTAATTTTTTATAACAGAATGTGGTTAACATTAACTCTCAGTCACAATAAACTAAACATATTTTATCACATGCTTTCGTCCAAGTTGAAAATGAAGATATAATAGTGAGATAATTTCATATAGAGGCACTGTGAATATTGCATGACCAGCAGTAAGTCAGTTTTGTATTTTGTGTTTTGGATTTTTAGCTATCAGTAATGATTATATTAAAAGCAAACTTTTATTAAATATTGATATTTAATAACTTTTATTAAAAGTTATTAATATAACTTATATTAAATACTCCACCTTTTTTTCCCTCATTTAATCCTCACAGTAAAACTACTTTTACAAATGAGAAAATTTGTAAGTGACTTGACCAAGGTCACTTAGCTAGTTAGTGGTAGATTCTTTTTTTTGGGATAAATCATTGTGGTGATGTGTCAATTAAGGTATCTGACAATGTTAGTGTTTATCTAGCCCAACTCCCTTGGAGAAGAAAGAATTGAAATTGGCAAAGGTCCATTTATTCATTAATATATGAGTGCCCTTTCTGTGCCTGGGCCGGGTCATAAAGCCTGTGGATATATAGCTACGTAAGTCTTCAAGACACAGTGGTTAAGAAAAGTGGGCTCTGGCATTAGACAGACAGACTTGGATTCAGGTTCTGCAATGCATTCTTGGACAAGGGGCATAGTCTCTCTAGCCTCAGTAGTTTCATCTGCAAAGTGGGAAACAAGATAGGTACCTACTACATGGTTTTCCTGGGAAAATTAATTGAGATAATGTAACTAAAATGCTTAGCCCAGTACATTGCATAAATGCTCCATAGTATGTGCTCAACAAGTTTATTATTTTAATTACTATTGATTTAGGAACAGAAGTCATTGTCGAAGAGCTCCCTGATTAGGGTGGGGGAGAGAGTTTTAAATAGTTATGTCCTGTCAACATGATATGAGCATTAGGGAAAGTCACAAGTGATTGCCTTGGAGGGATTTGAAAAGGTTTCACAGAAGAGGAAAAACTATTGGGCTAGTGCTTATAAGAGGAACAGGGTTTCATCGGGTGGATACAAAGGCGCAGTGGTAAATCGTGCTTGGGGACCCTTGAGGATCGGGTGAAGAAGAACATGGCACCAGGGGGGAGAGAATGGAAAACTGCTAGTGGGAACTTGGGGCCTGGACGTGGAAGGGCCCCCTTGGGAGGCAGTGACCGGAGGGTGGTTGGAGGATCGCTAGGTGGCGCTGTGGCTCCACGCAAAGGGGCCACCAGCATGCCCAGGGCGGCTTCCGAGAGGTGGGACAGGGCGGTCTTGGTGGGTTTGGCACGGTCCTTACGGCAGCCACCAAATCACAACGGCGATAAAGATGATAAAGAAGAGAAGCAACTAACCCGGAAGCGGCCTCTTTTTTAGGACACAAAGCTTCAATAATCAGGAACTGCCCGTAAGGAACAATTAAGAGTGCGGAACTGCCCATCAGGGATCATTGGGAGCACAGCCCGCGTAATTTGTGGATCCGCAGCAGGAACTGACCTCTTCTGCCCAGAGTCCAGCTGGGTGCTAACCTGCTGCATCCCGGGCCAAGCCCTCGTCGCCTGGGCGGCTCCCCACTACCTGCTGGCGGAAGAAGCAGCATTCTCCACCGCTGCTCTCGTGCGCTCAACCCGCGTCCTGCCTAAGCCTTTCTCTTGACTGGAACTGAGATTTCTTGGACTTTTTGCTAAGTTTCACACGGGTACTGTACACACGAACCACGTGTGAGCTCAGGCTGTCTCTCTTAACACACATGCACGTACTTCTGCACATGCACACCCTCTCACATAAACTAGACACACCTACACGTGGCACATGCACACACTATACACACATGCACTCGTTCACTCACGCTTCAATGCACAAACGCCTCCCCAAGCACACCGCACACATTCGTCTTAAACAGGCCCACAAACATGCAGGCACCCTCGCTCATGCAAACATACTTGCACACTCACATCACACATATCTCGCATCTCCGTAGCTAACAAAGACCGCGCAGCAAGAGCGGTGCGTAAATATACAGTTAATCGCTCCTTAAAGAAAATACGTGCGCGAACTTTTTCTCACCCGGGCCTCTTGACCTGGTCTTCTAAACTCCCCTCCCTTTTCTCACGTTCCGCTAAGCCAACAGGCCCTTACCTTCTCCCCCTACCCTCCATTCCCCCCCGCTCCCCGCCCCTCTCGAAATCATCCTATGCCTCAGTTTCTTCTATCCGGGTTTGCTCTACTGAAGGCATGATGATTTCCAAACAGTCGCTAACACCCCCCTTCTCCCTTCCTGGTGCCTCCTTCAGCGAGGGAGCGGGGGTCAGTCAGTGATCAGACCCCAATCTTGAAGGCCCCTGAGGCTGGAAGGCTGTTGGGAAGGACCGGGGGTGTGGGTGTGGTCGCGCCCGGGGAGAGCCTCGGAATCTGATCCTTCCAGACAGTGTCCCCGGTTGTATGCTCTCTGCTCAGAAGGACTTTAGTTTTTAGCTATCTATGGTCATGCCAAGGCAGAGTCATCTTCTCCCGCCATTAAAGTACATCCTCAGGTGTCCAGGTTTCTGTTCCTTGATGGGCGCCGCGGACATCGCAAATTCTTGGGATTAGTCTGTTTCAATTAGGCGAAGTTGTGTGAGCCTGGAGCTCTAAGACCTCAGCTAGAACAGGGTCCAAAATGGAGAAGCGAGTGACTCGAGATCGTATAGCAAATGCGGCAGAGCCAGGGCTGGGGCTGGCACGTCCCTGGCGCGCCCTGTCCTGGGCGAGTCGAGACAAACGCCGGTTGATATCTGACCGCGTGGATGCGCATCCAGTCCGCGTATGAGTTAGGACTTTTCAGAACCTTCTCCCTTTCTTCTCTGGTCCCTGCCCTCGGGAAGCAACGTGAGTCCTCGCTCCTTTCTCACCAGGGATGGGGTACTTGGATCCAGGGGCTCGAGAGCAGAAGGGACCCGCGAACGCTCCGGGGCAGACACCGCGGCGAAAGCCTGAGATAACGCGCCGCTGCTGGTTGGGTGATTTGGCCGCAAGGTTAAGGGCACAGGTTTTGGAATGGGTTCGGATTCCGGTTCCGCAACTTTTTTAGCAGTGTGGCTGTGGACAGATTGTTTTACCTCGCTCACAGGGCCTCAGTTTCCTTACCTGTAGAATGGGGGTGATTTTATCTGCCTCTTTGGTCTGCCGTGGGATTTTAGTGATTTCCTGCTCGAAAAGCCTTCAACAAATGGGATCTATTATTATCTGGGGACTGCCCCAGGGAAAACCCGAGATTGCCGGGCAAGGCTCTTTTAGAGCAAGGTTTGATCGCACCCCTTGCCCGGGCCCTTGTCCTAGGCAAACTAAGAACTCCCACACCCGGGACAGAGAGGTTTTGTCTGTCGGATCTCTATCTTTGTCCCTGCCTAGCCTCAGTTTCCCAGCTCGTATGATAGAAGGAGGCGCTTTCCCGGAGGCTGGAAGTGTCTGGCAGACTGGCCTAGCAAAGACCCCGCATCCTCGGGAGGGATAGGGATAGGAAACCGGGATCAGATTCCGGATTTCCGGTGGAACAATAGCCTCCTGCTCCCACAGACTCCTGGAGGGTGGCGGGTGGAGGTCATCGAGAGGAAGGGTCAGGGTTTTGCTGGCCGGCCGGGGGCCCGTTCACCCCCAGCTTTCCCAGAGCCCCGGGCCGCCACCCATTCCTATCCCTCTCCTCCTCCAGGCAGTGCCTTGGCCTCTGCCCACCTCTAGGCTGCGGATCGTCGCCTCTGGAGGGGAGCGCTGCTGTCAAAAGAACCCTGGCACCGTTGGGCTTCGTGGTCTCATCATCTCTGTCCCTTTCTTTTTTTCCCAGTACCGAAGGGGGCGTCTGTCCTCCGCCTCGTCTCAGACTTTTTCTGCGAGCAGCAAGTGAAGGGACATTTTCCCGGACAAGCGGCCCCTCTGGGAACCGACCACCACAACAGACAAGGAAGGAATTTTCTAAGGAATGGGCCTTAAGTCTGGTCTCCGAGGAGCGGACGAAGAGGAGAGGATTCCTTTCCTCCGGACGTCCCCGATTGTCCTAAGTTCAGCTGTATTTATCTCGCCTTTCCTCATTTTTGGGGAGGGGGATGAGGTGTTCCTCCGGTACTCCCGGAAGTCACTGCGGTGAGCGATGCCTTTTAGCAAAGGGAATTGATTTTCCTGTACCTCAAGACGGTTGGGATAGCGGAGGGTGGAAAGCTTTCAAAGTCCGGGGCTGAGCAGGAGGCGGGGAAGAGTGGACCTCGCTGGACCTGAACTTCCTCCAGCCCAGGGGCTTACCAAGCGACCCTGAGAGCTGCCCTTCCCTGTCTACCTCTTGGAGCACTTGGGGGGTTATGGAAGCTAACCCCGACAACTGGAGAAAGTGGGGAGGCTTCACTCCAGGGGACACACCAAGTCTTTCCAATTGTTCCTTCCACATATAAACTCATTCTGCTGTGCTTTCCCCTCATGCCCAGGTTCTCTTTTGCCTCCCTTCCTCCTCTCAGAGAGGATATATACCCCAAATCAAGAGATTCCAAATATATTTAAATATAGATTCCCAGACACCAACACCAGAGGTTCTGGTTTTGCAGGTCTGACAAAAGCCCAGAAATCTGCATTTCTAACACGCACCCCTTTATGATTCAGCCGATGAGCCCGGTTTGGGGATTACTGGTATAAGCTTAATCTAAAGTCATATTATGGATATGCTATAAAGTCGGGGCAATGTTATACATATAACATTTTTTTTTTTTCATAGGAGATGTGACGACAAAGTAAAAAGGATGAGTTTACTCTTAGTACATAAGACTCTGCCTACATCTTTGTCTTCTGCATGTGGTGCTAACTTCACATGAAGGGGAGATAAAAAATGTTTAAGGGATTCTTTTTCAAAGTTTAAAATTGCAATTGGTGATTCAATATTCACCAGGGGAAATCCACAAAAAGCCACCTCTCTGCTGAGCTGAGTGTCACTCCCAATTTTCTGTCACTCTCTCTCTTTTCTACCTTCTCTTTAGCCTCCTTCCTACTTAAACATTTATTACAGGGTGAGACAGTCAGGGTGAAAGCACAGGGATACCTAGAAGAAAAGCTATGAATACACTGGGCTTGATTAAAATGAAGTTCCCTCACTATCCCAGGTGAGATATCTGCTGCCTCTACACAGCCAAAGGAAATTAGTGTTATCAAAAGATTTCTGCCTTCTCTTATTTTTCCTCCTTCTTTGGCTTTATGGATGTGGAAATTGGCTCCCTATTATATAGTTCCTGGGGAGACTGGCTCTGGGGCAGGAATTGGGCTGCTGACAACTTCTTTCTTTGGGCCAACTTCTCATTTGGGACAGGCAGCTTGAGGGGTCTCAACAAACACATCCTTTGCAGAATTCTTCTTGACCCTCTGAAATCTGTCTGTTGTGTGTTTCTCACTGGTCTTGGTCCTCAGAGTGACTGTGTCTCTCCTTTCCCTGGCATCTTTGTCACCTCCCTTTGGCAGTGATCTATACCCCCATAATGTATACCCTACCAGTCTCAACTTGGATTCCTGCAGACTGTTTTAGTGGAGAGTAAAATGGGGCTCAGACAGTTTGGGAGAAGAAGGCCTAGGTCTTATGCTGAGGCTATCCTGGGACTCCTTGATAGGAGCATGGTCACTACTTCTTGGTCCCCTATCTTGAAGGATCTCAAGGTCTAATATTTCTGAGCTGGACAATGTGGCCCAGGCAGGGGAAGGGATTGGCTCTAGGGACCCCTTGGGCCTGGAGCATCAGGTTAAGCTTGGAGTTTTGGGAAGTTTACTGCCATCCCAGTTTCAATTGTGAATTTAAATTCTATAGAGATGGAGAAGGTTCAGGACCCCCTAACTCCCCCTAACCTATAACCCTTCCTGTCTGCCGACCACCATATACCTCCTGAACACCTACTGTGTATAAGAAACTGGTAGATGTTGTGGGGATTCTGATGAATCAAAGAGAACTCTTCAGGAATTTGGAGATGACAATTCTGATACTAGAGAGAACGTGCTCAGGACGTAAGTGGTCCTGAGTAAATGGTATGAAAAGTGGGCAGGCCTCATGCACGAGAGATAAAGCAGTGGTTGGAGTCAGTGGCTTGCACCCAAAGGCCTGGAACGCATTCCTTCATCCAGTTTAGGAATCAGGACATGTCTCCCACTTTCGTTCTCTGCCAAGAACACAAAGCATAACTCTTGCCTGTCTCCATTCAAAGTGGGCATGTGTAATTTCCACCACTGACCCCATGAGCTTCCTAAATCAACGGGCTAAGGAAGACTGGCAGAAAGGGGACCTGGGTTTCTGGCAGAGAATTTCCTCAAAGGAGTCCTTGGCAGAGTTGGCTGCAGTCAGGGAGTTCTTCTGAGAGCAATGAAACAGAAGTTCACCATGTGCTTATTAGAAGTTACAACCTGCTAAAAAATGATGGGACACATTACCTAGAAGCATCTAGCTATTTCCTTTGCCAACCACAAGCATATATACTGAAAGCCTGATGTAGGAGGCAATTTCTTTTCTTTTCTCTCTTAATCTACTTTCCTTCCTTCTTTCTTTCTCTTTTTCTTTCTCAATCCCTCTTTCTTGATATATGGCAGGGACAGAAGTTGGGGAGGATTTGTTCAACACTTTCTACCCACGCCCTTTTCAACAGAATGAATGAGGGAGGTGAGAAACGCTACACCAGATAACCTACTAATCAGAGATGAAATACATTGTTGTTTTTGGTAGCTACACTAAAGAAAAAACTACTCTGAAGCGGGGGTGAGGAATTGGGGAGTGAGTTTGAGAAAAATTTCAAACGCTTCCTAACACACAGCTCTAGTGTGAGAGCATTCATTCCACCATTCAAATACCCCGAGGATTGCCGGAAAGCAGTGAGCGTGTGAGGGCAGCGCCTAAGGCTGCAGCCTAGAGGCCAGCGGTCGAGCGAGAAGCGTTTCAGATGCCGGGCTGGCGGCAGAGTCCTCCCCACTCCCTGGGGGACCCACAGCGCCTCACTTGTCGGGGCTCAGGGTCCTTCCATTCCTCCCGGGGTGGAGGTGTGCCCTTGAGGAGCTCCGGGTCCCAACCTTGCGCAGCCATGTTCTACCCACCGCCCCCGTCTCCAAGCGAAGAGATGGGCACCTGGGGCGTGCGTCCTGCTTTTTCTGCCCAGGCTCTCCCGTCTCATCCACTTTTGTCCCCGACGTCCCAAAACAGCAGAGCAGGATGCGGCATCAGCCCTGGGAGGGCGCAGCCTATGCTCCCGGAGCGCGCTCCGGAGGCAGCCAGGATGCTAAGAGACCGAAATGGCCGGGACGCAGACCCCAGCTCAAATTCCTGGGAAAGATACTCCCCTTCCTTTCCTCTTGCCCCCTCTCCGGCCCCTCTTGGCCCCACTGGGCACCGCACCTCCCCAGCCCAGCCGCCGGTGATCAGCGCTCCCTCGCTCGCTACTTTGCAAGGAACTTTGGTCGGCTCCGCTAAGCCACTGGGAGAGGGATGTTAATGAAGGAGGTAGCCCAGCGCCGCCAGCCAGCCAGCTCCAGAACCGCGATTGGCTGCGGCGAGGCGGAAGGACGACGTTATGCAAATGAAAGGGCGGGGCGGGGCGGCGCGGGCCCCGCCTCCTCCCTTTGGGGTTAGTGTGCCTGTGTTTAGCTCTAGGGAGAGTCAAACTGGATTCCATAGGGAAAGCCTGCAAATCACTTCTATTTTAGCAAGGAGAAAACAGAATCTCCATCCAGCAGGGTCCACCCCTCTCTCTTTCTCCCTCTCCTTTCTTTCTCTCTCTCTCTGTCTCCCCCCCCTTTCCTCTCTCCTTCTCCCTCCCCCCTCCCCCCCACCCCACTCTCCCTCTCTGGTGTATCTGTCTACGGCAACCAGCGTCTTCCTCATCTACACGCACTGAAAGGAAAGAAACATCTTTGGTTGGGAGAGAAGGAGAAAAAAGGAGAGAGAGGAAAAAACTTGCCTGGTTGTGGAAAATGACACTTGAAGTAGCAAAGCCGGCAGCGCGAGTTGAGTCTATTGTTTCTTAAATTGCCATCAGGGCTTTTTTTTTTTT